>CM060623.1:1295797-1475797 GCA_030578275.1 Meda fulgida
TCTGTCACCACTGTGATTCTGATGGTGACTAACACAATTACTGTTACACATGTAACACAACACATTACCCCCCACCACACACACACACACACACACACACACACACACAATAAAAACCTTTCAAAGTAATATTTTTGTCAAAATCCTTATTTCATTATGTTACATGTCACCCCGGTGGATATCATGATGCTACATCTCACCCCAGGGGATGTTACAACTAACCCAGACTATGGGGTGAATTGTAACATTTCACTCCTCGTGTTTGAAACTAAACCATGCATTTTCTGTTTGTTTTGCAAAGATAATAGCTATGTTATTTAATAGCAGACACTTGTAACTAGTTTGGATCACATTTTGAACACACTGACTTCAAAGTACTACAAGATATAAACAGAAAGGTAAAAGTTGTTACAACCATCCCCGGTCTCCCCTAATTCAGAGATATTAACTCGTTAATTCATAAAAACAGAGAAAAACTTTTTTTCCATGAAAAATGATCTGGTAATTCTGAGATAATAGCTCGTTAGTTCAGAAAAACAGAGTGGATTTTTTTCCTCAAGTGAATGCAATACGCTTCCGCACATTACTGTCAGACATGTACAATAGAAAGAAAGAGAACTATAACAACAACAACAGGAAAACCGGCACAATGCTGTCCTCTCCATAAAAAGTGACTTTACATTTTTACAATATTTCTAATGAATTAGGTAAAAGTAAAGTTTCCCAAACTAGTGCTTTTTTGTGTTACTATTTGTGTTCACCATATCTGGTGCCTGGAGATTATGATTTTAAAACACACGGAAACAGTTGTACAGTGCAGATGGGCGAGAGACCTGATCAACCAGTCTCTCTCTCTCAGAGAATAAACCTCAGATGTGTTCAGATCTGTGCACTGTACAGTCCAAAACCTGTCTTTGCCGAATCAGATCCGATCAGCTGAAACTCCAGCGATAAGAAGGTTACAGGTCAGAAAGACCAGCACGGGCTCGGCCTCAGTGCCAAAATGTGTCAGTGTCCATAGTTCATCATCACAAAATTATAGATAACAACAAAAAACACACCAAAGCACAATCTCAGTGTTAGCAGGAATCCTTCAGTCACAGTCGATACAGTCGAAGGATAGTATGATCTCTGTATAATATCAGTCTTTAAATGCAAGATATTTAAAGTGTACCTAAAGTACAGTATTTCCACTTGAACACTATCAAATATACTTCAGTATATCTTCAGCATTATTGCTGGATAAATAACGTATATTAAGTACAAAATTAGTTTCTAATTTAGCAAACTTTAAGTATACCAATTTAGTATACTAAAAGTACAGTTGCTGAGTATTTATAATAAGTACATAAATATGTAAATCTATTTGTAGTTTACTTAGCATAAAATAAATGTACTTCAAATGCATTTTGGTAACACGCGTCTGTGAAAAGCGACTTGCTCACTATAACGCAAAACTGTTTTGCGGAATGCAAATATGTGCATGACTTTCAGTTTTTGCAGAATACTCTGTATAGTAGAAAATGCACAGTAAAATGCATGTTATGTGCAACAGCAGGCCTACATTACAGTAAAATTCACCTATTTATTTTCTTAAAGTCCTCCTGTGGTATAAATCCAGCGTTTAATGTTGTTTATGTGTCTATGTGGTGTTATTAATACGCTTTAAGACACACATGTGTAAGTTCATAAGTCGACAGCATTGCTGAGTATTTTCTGCTTAAAACTGCAGTGAACCAAAGACAGTCTCAAAAACACGCTTTGAAATCACTGGTGTTTCTGACGTCACAAACGACCTTGTAACCAATCAGATCAACGTGTGATCGTCAACCAGTGGATCTCTGAGTGAGGGAGTGAGTGGAGGCGGGGCTCATCTGCATATTCATAGAACCGCGCATACTAAATGAGGCAAGGGTGTCGAGTTACATTTAAGATATTTTAAGGCATGAAGACATTTTTTTCAAGAAAAAAACAACAACATCAAAGATTAATTTAAAGGGATAAAATGATTGACGACAGGGGGATTTTAATGTATGTTACTGTTCTCTACTGTTATAAAAAATGGCTTGAATTACTGATTTGTCTTGACTTGTTATCGTTCAAATGATATCTCTGTATAGCTATTCTTCACTAAGCGATTTAAAGCTGTGATATTGTAAAGAGAGGCTAAGGTGGTTTTAAAACATGTTCCTCTCATATATCTTTAAGCTCTGTACGTGTCTTCTTCTTTAGCTCCTCATGCTCTTCTGATGTTCCTGGTCTGTAAGTTGCTTTGGATGAAAGCGTCTGCTAAATGGCTGAATGTCTGCTGTTCTCCTCACACAAACACACACACAGCTCGAGCTGCATCTCTTCAGACTCCAGTATGTACAGAAATACAGCGTTGTGTAGCTCCTCAAGCAGTGTTTGTTGGAGTGACACAATTCTCATGTATGATGGGTGTTGAACTTTAACTTAAAGACATAGTTTGTGGTAGGCTTACAGGGAAAAGCATGCGGTGAACAATAATGCACACAAAGTGCTGTGCTGAACACTTACTGTAGTCTGTACTATATAACACTGCTCCATGGTTCCTCATCCACATTATTTTGCACTGTGAAAATGAGATATTTTCTGTGAATGTGTGAGATTTCTGATTCTGTAGGTAAACAACTAGTGGAATAACAAAGTGCAGTAAACAGTAAAACTGTTTGCACAACAAACCAGTGTTTACAATAACTTCAATACAATCAAATAAAATGGTAAGAAACACCAGTTTGCAATATCAATCAGCATAACGAGCCGTTTTGCACAGATAAAGATAACGAGGCGGATGAGCCCGGAAACTAGACACGCTCAGTTTACAGATGGCCGCTCTGAACTGATATACGACGGGAATAGGGAGAAAAATGAGATTCGTAAAAGACATATTCAAACTTCAAAGATTAAATCAACTGTCTTTGTTCTCCATGCCATTTTCCACCAATCTTCCTTTTCCGAATCCCATTTTACTCCCTATTCCCATTGCATATGCGTAATAAAATGAGTCTAACATTATTTCAATGATAACAACTCTTGAAATAGTTTAGCATGTTATTGACTATGGCGATGCTAACAGACAGATCTGGGGAGCTGGAGGTGGAGCTGGGGAGGTGGAGCTGGGGAGGTGGAGCTGGGGAGGTGGAGCTGTGGAGGTGGAGCTGTGGAGGTGGAGCTGGGCAGGTGGAGCTGTGGAGGTGGAGCTGTGGAGGTGGAGCCGAGGAGGTGGAGCTGGGGAGGTGGAGGTGGGGAGGTGGAGCTGAGGAGGTGGAGCTGGGGAGGTGGAGCCGAGGAGGTGGAGCTGGGGAGGTGGAGGTGGAGCTGTGGAGGTGGAGCTGTGGAGGTGGAGCTGTGGAGGTGGAGCCGAGGAGGTGGAGCTGGGGAGGTGGAGGTGGAGCTGTGGAGGTGGAGCCGAGGAGGTGGAGCTGGGGAGGTGGAGGTGGAGCTGTGGAGGTGGAGCTGTGGAGGTGGAGCTGTGGAGGTGGAGCCGAGGAGGTGGAGCTGGGGAGGTGGAGCTGTGGAGGTGGAGCCGAGGAGGTGGAGCTGGGGAGGTGGAGCTGGGGAGGTGGAGATGGAGATGTGGAGGTGGGGCTGTGGAGGTGGAGCTGAGGAGGTGGAGCTGGGGAGGTGGAGGTGCGGAGGTGGGGCTGAGGGGGAGGTGGAGCTGAGGAGGTGGAGCTGGGGAGGTGGAGCTGGGCAGGTGGAGCTGAGGAGGTGGAGCTGAGGAGGTGGAGCTGGGGAGGTGGAGCTGAGGAGGTGGAGCTGGGGAGGTGGAGCTGAGGAGGTGGAGCTGGGGAGGTGGAGCTGGGCAGGTGGAGCTGAGGAGGTGGAGCTGAGGAGGTGGAGCTGGGGAGGTGGAGCTGGGCAGGTGGAGCTGAGGAGGTGGAGCTGAGGAGGTGGAGCTGGGGAGGTGGAGCTGGGCAGGTGGAGCTGAGGAGGTGGAGCTGAGGAGGTGGAGCTGGGGAGGTGGAGGTGGGCAGGTGGGGGGTTCAGAGGAACGCTGATACTGAAATGTTACATAATGGATGTATAACTGAAACTGCGTTGATTGGATGGGCTGAACATGTGAAGCTCACTCTGTTAGTTCTCTTCCTGCACTTTTGAGGATCTGTCGCTATTTACCGATACAATATTTATACTGTAATTGGCAGATTGTTTTGGCTCAGTAACACCAGCAGGCATCATTGTTTGTTATCATATACTGTAAGAGATATCTGTTTCCGTTTCTCATGTATCTCTGTACAATGCGCATAGCATGCAAAAAAAGCCTTAAGTACAAACCTTGAATAATATAAACTGCAGTAAAAGAACCACACATATGCATTACATATCATGCATGATATTCTGATGAACATGTCTATTATCAGGCTTCTGTCGGACTATTAAACACAGGTGGATATCCCATTTCTTGGTTGCCATTTCTTCCCTTTTATGCAGGCACACTGTTGTGTCTCAAATGATGCGCTGTACACTACTGCACTATCATGTGTAGGAATTTATACGATTATTTTATCATTTAGCATCTTAGACCGATCATCATCCGGGTAAAAGTGCACTGTCTCTGTTTGGAATTTTCAGTGTGAATGCACTACTACAAAAGGGCATAAAATAGTGCATAAGTACAGTTTTACAGATTCATAAACCTATGCCAATGCCTGTCCATCATTTTGAAAGTCATTGACGGTGTCTGTGTCCAAAATCACTAATAGTGCACAAATATTGTCCAGCGGAATCAGACACAGCGTCCCGGAAGCGTTGCCAACTTTTGCATCATTTTTTATTAATAAAATAAAATTGCTGACAGTGTGGTTATGCTCGCAGTGCTCATCTGATAATGTAATGATCTATCTTTGAAAATCTCTTCCCAGACAGCACCATAGTGTCGCTCCGGGGCCTCGCTTATAACCGCTGCGTTACAGAACCGGCCCTGAGCGAGCCGGACGCCACTGACCACGCATGAGCTGGGCTTTATAAAACACACGTGACGGGAGAATGTGTGAGTACATCTGTGAGTAACTGATCATTCTGGAGACGGAGACGTTTGGCGACACCGATGGAGATCTGAGAAGCTGATGAAGGAAAACCACTTTAATATTCATTATGACTCCGAATCATAAACACATGTTATATGTTTACAATAACAGTTTAAATACATAAAATAATGACTTAAACTATGTTTTACTTCTGATATACACATTTAGATTACTTATGCCATTCTAATTAATGGAGCTGAGCACTTCAAATGCATAAAAAATCATTACCGAGAAGTTACAACATTTTTTATATTCTAATAAATAGAAATATTAGTAGTGTATGCGCTGCTGTTGAACACTTTTCCTGAGGCGTGCTGTTTTAATGTTTGATTAGCGCATGATAATAGCAGAACTCATGATCTGAGAAGATATGATAATGATCAATAATACTCAATAAGGCCTATCTCTTTCCAAATATAAAGCAATTCAAATACTATTTGGCCAGTGGAAAAGATTGAGCAAAACTTACCGTTAAACATGGCATCACGTGGATGAATATGCATATGGAAATGATATGTAGATGAGGATTAGGCGATGTAAAACGAGGCGTTGTATGCTCATATATGGTTATTTCGGGGAGAAGTGTGCGCACAATCTTACTCTGACGGGTTTATAAAGGGGATTTAGCGCAGGTTCAGGCGTACATGCTTTTATACGTCTGGATATTTTTGATGTACGCCATTTTTGGCTTTCGGCACGTACACTTTCAGTAACACAGGTTTATAGATGCCACATCTGGGCCGTGTGGAATCCCTGTGTACCGGATGTGGGCCGGATCTGGGCCGACACTATTGCTGTCTGGGTTGTATAAACCGTAATTAAACAATTGCATGTGATTCGGCTGTGGACAGCGTCTTCCGGTGCGACGCAGGAATTCATTTATGCACACACACACACACTGGCGGTTGTACACGTGGTATTGCGGTGCATTATAGGATTGAATGAGGTCACTCAATAATGTATACCACAACAAAATGGCTGTCTCTTCAAATTGTGTCCTATGTAAGGATTTCAACACAGCAAGAGCACTTTTCAGAAAACCTCCTCGAGTGTTCATATCTGTGGCTCAGATCAGCATCAGGATATAATGCATCATATTCGTCACTTTTTCAACCAATGCATTAACAAATTTGACGGCAACTCGGATCTGAGGCTGTATCTCATGGCTTCACATGTGTAATCGTCCTCTGGCAAAACCACATCAATGTGCTGACCGCATGTTTGTCTTAATCAAATGGCTAATAACACAGTTAAAACTGATATTCTTGATCCTTTAATTGCCATTTTCTGCAACATTCATTATTATACTAACAGTAGCCTACACTACAAATATGATTTGCAAATGTTTCATTACAGTTCTGTATAGGTGCCAGCCTTCTGAGTTTCAGGAGCCATTATTAATAGAGCCAGATGGAGAAAACCCGAATGAATCAACACTTCGACGGAATAAAAACACAGATGCGTTGTAGTGAGTGTGTGAATGAATGAGTGATGATGGCTATAGCTGAAAACACAAATAGCTCATCCTATTATTAGCATCTCACGCCAGAGATCAGAGATAGACGGATGTAAATATGAGTCACGCTGAACTGAAGAACGGATGAATGAGTCGCTGTATTGCAGTGCTATCAATTCTTCATGTGAAAGCACTTACAGTCGGAGCTCCACACACACACACACACACACACACACACACACACACCGACAGCCATTTGCAGAGAGGAAGACACACTCGCGGACGGTGATATCTGAAGGAGGATTCTCAGAGAAACAGACTCATGATACACACGAGTATTATTTAATGTATTGCTAATCGTTTTATTAACAGAAAATAATCTGAAATCATGTGATTTCAGTCATTATTAGATAGGTATTTCTGAGTATATCCAGAAGACTTCTAGCAAACGTGCCGATTCACACAAGAGACGCTGATTGATCATTTCGCGAACAGCCAACGAATATGACGCTGTGTTTGTAATGCTCTGTGAATGCAGCGCGCGCCCGAGAAATATTCACACGCGTGACAGTAAATACATGTGAGAACAATTCTCACCTAATTCACACGGTCATATACAATTCTCTCTCTCTCTCTCTCTCTCTCTCTCTCTCTGTGACTGTTTGGAGAAAAAAAAGTTTAAATGAGGATTGTACATTTTATTAAATAATTTCCTTATGAGAAAGAGAGTTTTTGTGTGGGTATATATGCGTGTTTATGTATATTTGAGAAAATAGATAGCCTATGTGAATGAGGTTTTATTTATTTATTGTAGCCTAATTATTATGTTTTTTTCAAATTAATTAATTATTTTTTAAAATAATGAAATTGCACAATAATTTAAATATAAATTCAAAGGTTATGGTTAAATTCGGGTTGAGTAATGTCAATAGAGTGTAATTATAAATTAAGGCGTGTTAAAGGTCTCTCTTGTGGTTTCTCGGTTTGTCATCTCGAGGCTCAGGTGTGTTGATCTGGTCCGAACACGTCAGCACTTTGATATCGCTATCTTTAATGTCCTGATCTTGTGTTCGTGTTCAGAGATCGTAGCCTAGAAACGAGCATCAGCATCATCATCATCCTCCTCCGTTCCGCTCAGCTTCTCGCTGTCAAACCTTGATCATGTTCGATGAGGAAAGCGAAAGCAAGCATGCATGGGCTTTTAGCGTGTATATGTAGTACAATAACGCGGTTCTTACCGATGCATCCCCGCCCTGGGTTCGAGTCCAGCCCCGGCCGCTGCGCCATTGACGGGCTTCAGGATCTGTCCAGAGCCCAGCGGTGCTGAACCAGTCATGCCCAGCACAGCGGCCCCTTCGCCGGCCTCCAGGCTCGCCTCGTTACCCATGCTCGGATCCGGCGAGCAGGCCGATTATGTTTTCTATTTATAATAAAGTCAGGGAACGCAATTATATAAAAAGATCCGCTCAGCGCCGATGTTCCTCCGCCATCATCATCATCATCATCATCACTCTCTCCTGCGCATTCAGTGCGCTCGAGCTCGGGTGGGAGGAGACACACATCCAGCAACTACAGTACGCGCGCGTGCACGCCTCACATGCATATACACCAATGCATATATTTATATACTTCTACACATCTATTTCCAGGTCTATATCATCAACATCATATATACTCGCTCTTATATTGTGAGTCGAAAACTAGGGCAGAAAATCTCCTATTAAGCTTCACGTGGGCTGCACTTCCACTGGCAATCCATCCAGAAAGCTTTTAGTCTTCCTTCTTCAGCACAGTCATTGTGGTTTACTGTGCTTTTATGAGTTCTTGAGGCTATACAGCAGTAATGTATACTCTGTGGATGTATAAAGCATGAGCTTGCATAAGCTGCACGTGAGTTTCAGGATGATGTTGACTGGCTCTGCTGATGCTCGAGCGCAATAACTCATTTCACACACACACTTCCAGTGCAACACATAGACAGATTACACAACATCATCTAAGTTAATTCAGGTTTTTTTCCTAGTAATAAAGTATCTTTGCAAGCGGTTTAAATCATAACATTTAATTACAATTTAAAATTAATAAAACATAAATCATTAAACCTAAATCGGTAAAATGATCCCATGATGGGAATATGAAGCACCTGGCCGATCTGCTCTATATGTAACATGTTCTTCTAAGAGTGCAGACTGCCAGTGTTTACCACTAGAGGACATTGCATCCATTAATGTTTTTAGATTTGTGGCGTAAAAAGACTAAATTAGAACCTTACCCTTGAGGTAAGATGGGTCACCCAGAATTAGCACTGTTACTGGTGTGTTTTTTATGTAATAATTAGTGTAATTAATGGGATTATTATTCATTCTTTCCATGAATTTAGTACATTTCAGATATCTTTGCTTTCATTAAAACCTATAGGATAATTTAGTGAAATCATTCAATTTATTTATATTATGACAATAGAAATAAAATAAAATATGGGCAATTACATATGTTAATATTCATACGCCTGTACATAAAGTCAGAATAATTTTACCTTTCAGATGAATCTCTTTTCCTGGGATTCTGCTTTGTCTGTTATTTGTTATTCAACTCACGAGTTCAAACTTACAAACAATTAGAGGGAGTAAAGTTGAATGGTATTTGGCGCGCTGTCCTGGGGGAGGGCTCGGAGTTCGGCCCGAACCCAGAGTACTCCCCCCGCATGTAAGTGGATAGGACTAGAAGTGTGGAGAAGGGATGGTGGAGGGATGCTGCAAACTGTCAATGGATTGAGGTGAGTGCTGAATCTATATATACCTCTTATCATTGATTGCTGAGTGCTCTCCACTCGTGTTAATTATCTGAACGTGCTCCTCCCACACTTTGTTAATAAAACGTAATTTCACGAGTTCACACTTACATACAATTAGAGGGAGTAAAGTTTAATGCATTTTTGGCGTGATGTCTGGGGGGAGGGCTCTGAGCTTGGAGTTCGGCCCAAATCCAGAGTACCCAAACCCAGAGTACCCCCAAAAGGCTAAAGAGCAGAGGACAGCCGCCGGACTAAAGAACCCCTCCAAAGGAGTGCCGAGTTTGGCGGGCTGGCATCTCGAGTAGGTGCCTGGAAGCTTGACCAGGAGGGCCCGTTATGGTGGCTCCCTGCGCCGGACTGACGGGCCCTGCTGGCCCACGAACGGGGAGCAGTTGTAATTTGGAACGACCAATCGAGAGTTTGCACCTTTCTTGATGGGAGCAGTTTGTGGCAGATCACGGACGGCAGACTGAGAAGGCCCATGTAGCTTCGACGGTGGAGTGACAATTCCGATCTATGCTTATGGGAAAGTTCTGCGTCCGCTGTGAGACCAATGCTCGCTGGACAGAAAGGGAAAACAGGAAAGAGGAACATGAGTACTCAACCGGGAGATTTTCTCACTGCGTCCGCTGTGAGACCAAATGCTCGCTGGACGGAAAGAGAGAGACCCCCGGCGGACGACCCAGGGGGTTTTATTCAATGAGGGTTTGGTGGGCTTTTTTAATGTGGAACCGGTTTGTCCTGAAATAGCTTTGGAAAGCATCTGAGGACCATCTCCCGAGAGTTTGGATCTGCTGTTGGGAGAGGCCTTTTTGGGCTGCTGAAGTTGCTGCCCCGATACGGTAAGAGTGACTTGATAAATTCTTTGCTGGAATGCCTGACTGTTGGAGAACAGATTGGAGGTGTTTCTGGAACCAAAAGCGTGTCATGGGTTTAGTGGATTCGTCTATGAACAGGGGTTCCAGAGGAGATTTAGCCTGAGAGCTTCTCCATTGCAGATATGCCAGAATGGACTGGAATGGTTGGATTGGTGATGAGAGGTTAAAAATGTAGATGAAATGACCTTTTTCGGTTGGTCGGTCTTACTTTGCTTAATCAAATATGAGATTGATTCACCATCTAGTAATGACAAGTCTGAGATTGTGCGGTGGATTTTTGGGTCGTATTTGGAAGCGAGTTCCGAGCATCTAAGAACACCAAAAAAGGCTAGGATAAATATAACGTCGAGTGTGCAGGCGGTATTGAGGGGCTGGTAGCCTGTGTGGAGGGCGTGAATACATTTGGTGAGAATGTCTAACGTTATGGGTTGTCTGGCGTCGGGATGGGTGTGATGGGATCTTTGAATCCCTTTGATCAGGAGGGAGGTTTGTGTATTGTTTATCTCGGGGGAGGGAGCGCCGTACATCAATTTATTATATGGAAAAACTGAACGCCGCTCAAGTAACCTTTGATGAACCCGACTTGTAGGCCCTTAACGTTATTAAGGTAGGAAATAAATGAGGTGATCGAAAGAAGAGAAAAATCACGGAACGCCATGTTATAATGTTATAATGTATAATGTTATATATATATATATGTCTGTTCCCCGAATTTGGAAATCCAAAAAACGTCAGGTAAAAAATTTAATTGATGTTCAACAAATAAAAAACAGATATAATACAGATGAACAAATGATAAAGCTTGGGTTGCTGAATATTCGATCCCTTACTTCAAAATCGCTCATAGTTAATGATATGATTTCAGATTATAATCTAGATGTGCTGTGTTTGACAGAAACCTGGCTAAAACCAAACGATTACATTACTTTAAATGAGTCAACCCCACAAGATTACTGTTATAAACATGAACCTCGTCTAAAACGCAAAGGGGGAGGTGTTGCTGTAATTTATAGTAATATTTTCAAAACCAATAAGAAATCTATTTTTAAATATACTTCTTTTGAAGTGTTGGTGCTTAATGTAAAAATATATAGGGTAAACGATAAATCACGTTTGAGATTTCTGCTGGCTACTGTATACAGGCCACCAGGGCACCATAAAGATTTTATCAAAGAATTTGCGGACTTTCTATCAGAATTAGTATTGGCTAACGATAAAGTACTAATTGTTGGTGATTTTAATATACATGTAGATAATGAAAAAGATGCATTTGGATTGGCACTTAAAGACATTGTAAACTCAATTGGAGTTAGACAACACGTGTCAGGACCCACTCATTGTCGTAATCATACTCTAGATCTAATATTATCACATGGAATAGATGTTGATGCCGTTGAAATTCTGCAGCAGAGCGATGACATCTCAGACCATTATCTAGTCTCATGTAAATTACATTTAGCCAAGGCTGCAAAGCAGACTCCGTGTTATAAATATGTTAGACCTATAACTTCTGCCACTAAAGATTGCTTTATCAATAATCTTCCTGATAAGTTTCATCATCTCAGCATCCCGGATAGCTTAGAAGAACTCGATATTGCAACAGAAACTTTTAACTCTCTCTTTTCCAGCACTTTAGACGCAGTTGCTCCGTTGCGCTTAAAGAAGATTAAAGAAAATAGTCCAACGCCGTGGTACAACGAGCACACTCAGGCCCTTAAGAGAGCAGCCAGAAAAATGGAGCGCAACTAGATCTGCTTATTTTTCAACCCTATTAGAAGAAAATAAACATAATCCTAGGTATTTATTTGAAACAGTGGCTAAACTAACGAAAAAGAAAGCTTCAAGCACAGAAGTTTCAGGCCAACACAGCAGTAATGACTTTATGAACTTCTTCACTTATAAGATTGATAATATCAGGGACAAAATTATAACTATGCAACCGTCTACTACAGTATCGCATCAGGGAGTGCATTGTAGTCTCCCTGAGGAAAAATTTTATTCATTTGTTGCTATAGGAGAGGAAGAATTCTGCAAACTCGTTAATTCATCTAAATCGACAACTTGTATGTTAGACCCTATACCGACTAAGCTATTGAAAGAGATGCTTCCAGAGATCATAGATCCTCTTCTTAATATCATTAATTCGTCTTTGTCTCTAGGATACGTACCAAAAACTTTTAAGCTGGCTATGATAAAACCGCTTGTTAAAAAAACGCAACTTGATCCTTCAGAATTAGTCAATTACAGGCCGATCTCAAATCTGCCTTTTCTGTCAAAGATATTACAAAAAGCAGTATCCTCACAACTGTGTTCCTTTCTTGAAAGAAATGATATCTGCGAGGATTTTCAGTCAGGATTTAGACCGCACCATAGTACTGAGACAGTTCTCATTAGAGTTACAAATGATTTACTTTTATCATCCGATCGTGGTTGTAGCTCTCTACTAGTGTTACTTGATCTTAGTGCTGCATTTGACACAATTGACCACAACATTCTTTTAAATAGACTAGAAAACTATGTTGGCATTAGTGGAATTGCACTAGCATGGTTTAAATCAATCTTATCTGACCGTTATCAGTTTGTAGCAGTAAATGAAGAGATGTCTTATCGATCACAAGTTCAGTATGGCGTACCACAAGGCTCAGTACTAGGACCGCTGCTGTTCACTCTGTACATGCTACCATTAGGACATATCATTAGGAAACATGGAATTAGCTTTCACTGTTATGCCGATGATACTCAGCTGTATATTTCTTCAAAACCTAACGAAACTTACCAATTCACAAAATTAACGGAATGCATAGCTGATTTAAAAAATTGGATGACTAGTAATTTCCTACTACTAAACTCTGAAAAAACAGAGATTCTAATTATTGGACAAAAAACGTCCACACGTAATAACCTAGAATACTGTCTAACACTTGATGGCTGCTCTGTTAAGTCTTCGTCGTCGGTTAGGAACCTGGGTGTGCTCTTTGATAGCAATCTTTCATTTGAAAGTCACGTGTCTAGTATCTGTAAAACCGCATTTTTCCATCTTAAAAATATATCTAAATTACGACATACAGTATGCTCTCATTGACAAATGCGGAACAATTAGTTCATGCTTTCATGACATCAAGACTAGATTATTGTAATGCTCTACTGGGTGGTTGCCCTGCACGCTTAATAAATAAACTACAGCTGGTCCAAAACGCTGCAGCTCGAGTTCTTACTAGAACCAGGAAATATGACCATATTAGCCCGGTTCTGTCAACACTGCATTGGCTGCCTATTAAACAATGTATAAATTTTAAAATATTGTTGATTACTTACAAAGCACTAAATGGTTTAGCTCTGCAGAACTTGAGCGAGCTCTTAACGCATTATAGTCCTTCACGTCTATTGCGATCTCAAAATTCGGGCCAGTTGATAATACCTAGAATATCTAAATCGACTGCTGGCGGTAGATCCTTTTCCTATTTAGCACCAAAACTTTGGAACAGTCTTCCTACCATTGTCCGGGAAGCAGACACACTCTGTCAGTTCAAAGCTAGACTAAAAACACATCTCTTTGACCTAGCATACACATAATATATTATAGACTTCTATAATTCAATGTTAGGCTGCATAGATTAGGTCAGCCGGAACTGGGAACACTTCCCTTAAATCCTGATATACTCGTTACATCATCATAAGAAGAATGGCATCTACGCTAATTTTAGTGTCTTTATAGTTTAGTTTATCCCGAGGTTTTCCCGCAGCCTACCGGATCCAGGCCGTATCCAGATCTGACTAGGAGCTTTGCCTGGACCCGATGACAACGCAGTGCTGAAGTGCCAACTAGCCTCTCCCTATGGAGGATCCCTTTCCCACTCTACAGATAAAACGTTGTGATTCCGGTTCGCGTACCCACCCCGAAGTGATAAAATAAAACAAAATTCTGTATCAAATTACAGTTACTATAAATCCGGCCTCTAGTTCATAAACGCCAGAGGAGAACTGGCCCCCGACTGAGCCTAGGTTCTCCCAAGGTTTTTTTTTCTCTCCATTGGGTCACCTGATGGAGTTTTAGGACACCAGTAGGTCACTTGATGGAGTTTTTCGGTTCCTTGCCACTGTTGCCTTTGGCTTGCTCAGTTGGGGATATTCAAATTAATTAACCAAGCATTAATACCATTGATCAGCCCTACCAAACGTGGATGTTTTTTTTTTCACTAAGAAACAAACATTGTTATGTTATTTGATTGATATTGTGAAGCTGCTTTGATGCAATTTATATTGTGAAAAGCGCTATATAAATACACTTGACTTGACTTGACTTGACTATAAGAGACATGGAATGCTTGAAAACATCTCCAAGCCGTCACATAGGATTGGAGGGTCCTGGTCGAAACTGCTTGGAGGATAATGTCGAGCGATGCGTCGAGGAGGGGTTTTAGCAGGTGGGTTACGGGGTACTGGTGTTGGGGATTGATCCGCCTCTGAAGCCAGCATCCTGAATTTCTGAAACAGAAAACGAGACAGGGAGTCAGCGATTTGGTTTTCTGACCCAGGGACGTGTTTAGAAATTATGATGAATTGGTCGCAAGCTGAAATCCAGGTGAGACGCCTTAGGAGTGGCATCAGAGCAGGTGAATGGGAACGGCCTTTGTTAATGCAATGCACCGTTGCGTCTTTGTCGCAATGCACTAAAATGCTACTAGCAGCCCATTCTTTCCCCCACAGAAAAGCTGCTACTACGAGAGGTTAAAGCTCGAATAGAGCTGAGGATTGAGATCTGTCCTGGAGCTGCGGTGGCCACGGAGACGCGAACCAACGACCTTGATAAAATCCCCCGAAACCAATTGAGGGGCGCGGCGTCTGTGAACAGTTGGATATCGGTGGGGGACGAAACGAGATTGCTATAGAAAAAGGATAGGCCGTTCCACTGGTTAAGAAATAATGGAAATGAGGTCCTCTAGTGAGGGGACGGAGGACGCGAGTGAGAGGAGATGCAATAGAAGGGGTGGCCCTGCGGAATGATGCGCATTGCAAAGTTTAAATGGCCAAGCTGTTCGCGTTTTGAACAATTTTTTATTTATTTTTTTAAATTTTCCAGGCAGGGAAGAGAGGAAGGGTTAACCTGCGGGCATGATGTGGTTGAGTGCGCCACTGACCTGCAGACCGCGCAATAAATGTTTTTGCAGCCTAAAAACCCCCTGCTGTGGAGATGCGGGTCGAGAGCGCCCCAGTATGTGCACTGGTTCCACAGTGCGACTCGCACGGCACTTTTGGCTGAAAAAAGTTTATGGTACATGTAGAAGTGCCCTTCCCCATAGGACAGCGCGAGCTCGGCTATGATTGCTAGATAATCATTCAGTTCGCACCGCCTGTGGGGGAAAGCTGAACAGATAATTTCGGTGAAATGAAAAAAGGCAATTGAAAATTCGGAAAATGAAAGAACACGGGATGAATGTGGGTTTGTGTTTTTCAGGGTAACGGAGAAATCCCCACAAACTATTTGGCGGTCTGGTTCGGCTGCGGGGAGCAGAGAGAGAAGAGAAGAAAGGTCTACATCCGCACCTGAGAGGATCTGTGCGCGGATGCTTTGAGACACTGGTGGTGGTTCCATGGCGACGGCGTAAGACGGAACGGGCATCGTTGTTGCTGTGAAGAGAGAATGTTGTGATTTAGGTTGTAAGAGAGAGCTGGGAAAGGTATAAGCCAGGGCTGCGAATGTCGGCAGCCTCACGTTTGGATCACCCTGTGTGGCTTGGAAAGGAAAGTAAGTTGGAGGATAGGAAGGAAAGGAAGGATGATAGTATGAAGTGTGGGCTTGTGCTGCAAGCGGAGGCAGGCTCACACTTGTTTGAGCTACTGGAGCTGCAGGCCACTGGAAGTAGGCAGGGTTATAACTCAAGACTGTTGAAATGGTTGGGCCTGGTTTGCTAGCGGCGATATCCTCACGTTAGTGAAAGAAAAAGGGTTATGAACAGTGGGAGTATAGAACTGAGAGGCTGTGGGGAGGCCGCTGGGCCTGGCTGCATACGGCACTGTGGCCGCAGAATCCGTGGTGGAGGGCTGGGCCTCGTCGAGACCTGCAACGGCAGAATCTGGGGCCCAGGCTCGCTGAAGGCCTGTTGCTGCGCCATGATGGGCGAAGCGAGCCGGGTCTTGTGCGGGAGGACGACGGTGGTGTCTGGGGAGGCGACTTTTGGGCCCTGGGGTCTTTGATCTGTCTGTGAGCCGTCTTGGGATTTGGTGTGGACTTTGGAGAGAGGTTGACTGACTTTAAGGTAACGTACAGATCATATAGCTCCGCTTTATAAATTTTTCTCGAAGCTTGTACATCCGAATTATCCAGCCCTTTCCTCAACCCTGCTACGGTCCACTTCCTGATATGTGGGATCGTCGGGACCGCCGAGCGGTAGGAGAAGGCCGGGGAGGAAGACTGGCCTTGACGTCTTGGCGAGTGCAGGGCTGTTCGGGCAGGCGTGAAGAAGAAGCCTGGGGCTCAGGTGCGATGTCCAGTGTAGGAGGAGTGGTCCTGGGAACGGCGGATCCCTGGGGATGTTTGTTTCTTCCTCAGATGAAGAACTTTGACGTTGCGACATGATAGCAGACCGGCGAACCAAGATGCTGCTAAACTTGAGACTGCTGAATCTATATCGCTGCTAAACTTGTCAATGGATTGAGGTGAGACTGCTGAATATATACACACCTCTTATCGTTGATTACTGAGTGCTCTCCACTCGTGTTAATTATCTGAACGTGCTCCTCCCGAACCTTAATAAAACATCATTTATTATCAACTAAATTGTCTAAATTAAATTTGTAAATACAACAGTTTATTTAGTATTTTACATTAAGGACACTTTAAAAATATTTACAAATATGAATAATTAAATCAAAAGTCCTTTATACATTCTTTAAAAGTTTATCCAGTAGAGACCATCTGATCTTTCCACAATATTTGACATTTTGTGCTATAACAACTAAATGAGCAAATGTTTCTATTTATTTCCTGTAATAACACACTGGCTGACGCATCATTATCATCCTGCACATGAAAAAGTTGTATCCAAATATGTTACGGTTTAAAAGTAAATGCACATTGATATTAGGGAGTGGGACTTTATCTTCCCCAACGTGACCCTATACATCAGGTAAACATCGAAATATGTTTGTTAGTACAGTTATGGCGCTTTTCTACTGCATGCTACGGCTCACTTAAATAAATCCACCTCAGTTGAGGTTCTAAGCGAGTCTTACCAATACTAAAATGTGCACTAAAAAACTACCGTTAAATTTACGGTAAAAAACTGGCAGCTATGTGGTTGCCAGAAATTTACCGTAAAAAATACAGTAGCAACATTTTTGGGTTTTACAGATTTAAGTTAAATTTACAGTAAAACAACACTTCATTAAAGCCCCTTTCACACAGCGCATTGATCCTGGGAAATTGCCATAAAATTGCTAGAGTGCCTTCTGTTCAGGACCAATGCCGTAAGGGGTGTGTCGTAGTGATGACGCACATGCCATCACACGACTCTGTTGCTCTTAGAAGAAAGTTTGTGTTCATCAACAAAGAAAGAAAGAAAAAATGTCTGCAAACTGGAATGAAGCAGAGACCAGGAGCTCCTTACTATCCACGCTGAAGCTGAGAGCGTTCACCAGCTTTGTGGACCGGAACGCGATGCGTTAGTGTACGTTTTCGATGCATACGTTACACGTCACATCCCAAGCTCATCACAAGCATCTTTTCCACAACTCAAGAAGGACAATTTTAATATACAGTACGGTCATTCCAGTGTCATTCACACAAACACTAAACATCACCATGGTAACACACATGAAATTTAAAAAAATGCAATAAATATTAAATTAACAACATAAGATATAACATAAACCCCTAATGTATATAACTGATTAAAAAAAACGAAGAAAAAAACAGTTATTTTAACAAATACATCAAATGTGAAGTGTCACGCAGGGAATTGAGGGAATGTCAATTTACGGGTTTTCACTGTAAATTATACAATGACGTTCTTTTTCACTTTCAAAAACTGTAAATTCAACAGTATTTACTGTGTAATTACATTAAAGGAGCATTGCGTAACTTCTGAAATTTCTAACCGTTACTGACACCAGTGGGCGTTAGAGAAACTGCAGCCAGTCTCATGCTCGTTCTCGGTGCGCACGCTCGTACGAGCACGACCACAGCAACTAGAGTTGCTGCAGCAACCACAGGCGGCTCATCGAGATTCACTAGCAGGTTTACAGAGGTAAGAGAAGTTACAGTAATGTAAGGTTATTGTTTGACAGACCATATAAAAAGAAAAGCCATCTCGAGGTCTGTTTTTATACCCAGCGCTGACCAGAGCACCCTCTAAGAATCAAATGCCGCTCCGATGTTGACTCTTGTCTTTGCCCAACGCCGGTCACTCTCTATTTTGGCCGCACTAGATACGTTTTTTTTTTTTTTACATTTACGAGGAGTTTCTGTGGGTGTCTGGATTGTGCTGGAGGCTAGTCGCTTCTTTCCGTCCGCAGTCTAATACTGCTAGCGGTTGCCGCTGCTTACTAATGGCTGCCGTACGGATGTAAGTCCAAGTCGACGAGAAGGCGCATGACGTCACATTTTGTGAATTTTCACGCCAATTCGGACCCGAATCCTCCACACACAATTGAGCCTACAGGCTGATAGAGGCAACCGTGGAGGACAGTCAAGGTGTCATTCTTTCTATTACATTATGGTTGGCTCATAAATGTACAAAGAAAATCTTTAAGATAAAGTTTTCATAAATAAAAACCTACATATAGCCCCTTTAAATGTACGGTTCGATCTAATACAGTTATTCAGCGTATAGTACGGAAACTAAGTTTTTTACCGTTAAATTCACGGTAATTTTTTTACCTGGTACTTTTTTGGTACCACCTCAGTTGCGTTTCCGAGCGAGCCGTAGTGATACTAAAATGTGACATGTAAACACTGCTGATCACTGATTGGTCAGAGAGAATCGTCACTACCACCTTCTCTCTGTGTTCCAATGTTCCAGAAGCGTTTCACTCGATATACGACACAATAGAGGAGAAAAGACGAGTGCAACTTCAGTTTCATGCTGACTTTACATTTACAAAGCTACAAATTAAAAAACAAAGGAAGAGCCCATGCGCAAGTTGAACATACAGACTACGATCACATTCACTAGACGGCCAAACTTGCCCTTTTAACACAAACAGTTTAAATAAACAGTTTTATTTTTTCCATCAAGTGATACGTGAGTGAAATTGAATATGCACAGTCATATTAATTTTTTTATGTTTTAAAGTGACATTTTAAAGTAGTTGAGCAAAAAACAATCAATCAATAATGGCCTTTTAGCGTCACATACTTGAAACCCAAAGGTAGTAGTCATACACACACAAGATCGTGAATAAAACACATAACAAAATCTACAATTCGTAATTGTGCAGTGGCTAAAGAGAAGATGCTTATAATGGTGCTTCCATATGAATCACTGGCTTTTCTAGGTCAATGTTGCTCACAGAATCAGGTCACGGTGAAGGAAGAATGCAGTTCCTGAAATGGGTTTAATAGAGGAGTTCGTTCCAGCACATCACAGTCTAGCTCTCACAGCAGATTTAGAAGGAGAATTCTACACTTAGAGTAGATTGCCTTTAATTAGGTGATTTCATCTCAGTGTCGAGCTCAACTTCATATACTAAAATACTTAAAGCTCAGTTTTCAGTTTCACAAGATATTGCAGCATCTCAAATGTTGGTTTGGTGGTTCTGATAAACACCAGCATACGGAATTATTTGCGTATTAGATGTACAAATGTTTACGGATCCTTATTTAATCTAATACTGAATTCATGGAATTATTTGGGAATTAATTATATAAATGATGAGTGAATAGAGCAACATCAACCATGAACCTGCTTCGTGACTGAATACAGGTCAAAGTCTAAGCTGATTTCAATAGATAGAATAAGTGATTTAAAACTCAAGCTGGTAAAGAGGTTGTTAAAGTAAGATGCTTTGACACATCTGATGGCGCACGAAAGAGGTGCAGGGCCGTCCTGAAGCACCCCTGGCATCAGCATGTGAGATTATGTAATGCAGCTCTACTTCTGTTTCCTGTTTCACGAGTGCATCGTTCTGTGGAGCCAATGAGACGCACAGACACTGATCATACACACCCATAGACAAGCTAGATACAAACAGAGAAGAGGAGAGACTAGGAGAGCGGAGGAGGAGAGGTGAGAGGAGAGACGAGGAGGAGAGGTGAGATGAGGAGAGATAGGGAGGAGAGGTGAGATGAGGAGGGAAGATACGAGAAGGAGAGGAGAGAAAAGGAGAGGTGAGGGAAGAGACGAAGGAGCAGAGGAGAGGAGGTGAGGGAAGAGACGAGGAGGAGAGGAGGTGAGGGAAGAGAGGAGAGAAAAGGAGAGGTGAGGGAAGAGACGAAGGAGCAGAGGAGAGGAGGTGAGGGAAGAGACGAGGAGGAGAGCAGGTGAGGGAAGAGACGAGGAGGAGAGCAGAGGAGGGAAGAGACGAGGAGGAGAGCAGAGGAGGGGAGGTGAGGGGAGAGACAAGTAGGAGAGCAGAGGGGAGAGACGAGACGAGGAGAACACAGGAGGGGAGAGACGAGGAGAGGAGAGTAAAGGAGAGATTAGGAGAGGAGAGTAGGGGAGAGACTAAGAGGAGAGGAGGGGAGAGACGAGGAGGAGAGCAGAGGATGGGAGGTGAGGGAAGAGACAAGGAGGAGAGCAGAGGAGGGGAAGAGACAATGAGGAGAGCAGAGGAGGGGAGGGGGAGAGAGACGACGAGGAGAGGAGGTGAGGTGAGAGACGAGGAGAGGAGGATGAGGAGAGAGACGAGGAAGAGAGCAGAGGATGGGAGGGGAGAGACGAGGAAGAGAGCAGAGGATGGGAGGGGAGAGACGAGTAGGAGAGCAGAGGAGGGGAGAGACGAGACGATGAGGAGAGGAGGGGAGAGACGAGGAGAGGAGGGGAGAGATGAGGAGGAGAGGAGAGTAAAGGAGAGATGTGGAGAGTAGGGGAGAGACTAAGAGGAGAGAAAAGAAGAGATGAGGAGAGGAGGGGAGAGATGAGGAGGAGAGCAGAGGATGGGAAGGACGAGGAGGAGAGCAGAGGATGGGAGGGGAGAGACGAGGAGGAGAGCAGAGGATGGGAGGGGAGAGACGAGTAGGACAGCAGAGGAGGGGAGAGATGCGGAGGAGGAGAGGAGGGGAGAGGAGAGAGAGTAGGAGGAGAGAAAAGAAGAGAAAAGAGATGAGGAGAGGGGGAGAGGAGAAACGAAGAGGAGAGCAGAGGATGGGAGGGGAGAGGAGACACGAGGTGGATAGCAGAGGATGGGACAGCAGAGGAGGAGGAGAGAAAAGGAGAGGAGGAGAGGAGAGAAAAGGAGAGGAGGAGAGGAGAGAAAAGGAGAGGAGGAGAGAAACGAGGAGGAGAGGGAAGAAACGAGGAGGAGAGCAGAGGAGAGGGAAGAAACGAAGAGGAGAGTAGAGGAGGGGAGGTGAGAGGAGAGACAAGGAGGAGAGCAGAGGAGGGGAGATGGGGGAGACGAGGAGGAGAGAGGAGAGAAAAGGAGAGATGAGGAGAGGAGGGAAGATAAGAGAAGGAGAGGAGAGAAAAGGAAAGATAAGGAAAGAGACGAAGAGGAGAGGAGGTAAGGGAAGAGACGAGGAGGGAAGGAGAGGAGGGGAGGTGAGAGACGAGGAGGAGAGCAGAGGATGGGAGGGGAGAGACGAGAAGGAGAGCAGAGGATGGGAGGGGAGAGACGAGTAGGAGAGCAGAGGAGGGGAGAGACGAGGAGGAGGAGGGGAGAAAAGAGGAGGAGAGGAGAGTAAAGGAGAGGAGAGGGGAGAGACTAGGAGGAGAGAAGAGGAGGGGAGAAGAGAAAAGGAGAGGAGGGGAGAAACGAGGAGGAGAGAAGAGGATGGGAGGGGATAAAAGAGGAGGAGAGCAGAGGAGAGAAAAGGAGAGATGAGGAGAGGGAAGAGACTAGGAGGAAAGCAGAGAGAGGAGGGGAGGTGAGAGGAGAGACGAGGAGAGCAGAGGAGGGGAGGTGAGAGGAGAGAGGAGGAGAGGAGAGTAGGGGAGAGGAGAGAGACGAGGAGAGGAGCGAAAAGGAGAGATGAGAGGAGAAATGAGGAGGAGAGCAGAGGATGGGAGGGGAGAAACGAGGAGGAGAGCAGAGGAGGGGAGAGGAGAGAAAAGGAGAGGGAAGAGACGAGGAGGAGCAGAGGAGGGGAGGTGAGAGGAGAGACGAGGAGAGCAGAGGAGGTGAGGTGAGAGGAGAGAGGAGGAGAGCAGAGGAGGTGAGAGGAAAGACAAGGAGGAGAGCAGAGGGGAGGTGAGAGGAAAGACGAGGAGGAGAGCAGAGGGAAGCTGAGAGGAGAGACGAGGAGAAGAGCAGAGGGGAGCTGAGAGGAGAGACAAGGAGGAGAGCAGAGGAGGAGAGGTGAGAGATGCGGAGGAGGTGAGAGGAGAGACGAGGAGGAGAGAAAAGGAGAGATGAGGAGAGGGAAGAGACGAGGAGGAGAGCAGAGGAGGGGAGGTGAGAGGAGACGAGGAGGAGAGCAGAGGAGGAGAGGAGAGAAAAGGAGAGAGGGAAGAGACGAGGAGGAGAGCAGAGGAGGGGAGGTGAGAGGAGAGACAAGGAGGAGAGCAGAGGAGGAGAGGAGAGAAAAGGAGAGATGAGGAGAGGAAAGTAGAGGAGGAGAGGTCAGAGATGACGAGAGGAGAGTAAAGGTGAGACGAGGAGGAAAGGAGAGGAAGGGAGGTGAGAGGAGAGACGAGGAGGAGAGCAGAGGAGAGTAGGGGAGAGGGGAGAGACGAGGAGGAGAGGAGAGATGAGGAGGGGAGGGGAGAGAAGAGGATGGGAGACGAAAAACGAGGAGAGAAAAGGAGAGATGAGGAAAGAAGAGGAGAAACGAGGGGAGAGCAGAGGATGGGAGGGGAGAAACGAAGGGGAGAGTAGAGGATGGGAGGGGAGAGGAAAACAGAGGAGAGGATATGAGAGATGAGGAAGAAAGGAGAGAAAAGGAGAGGAGAAATGAGGGGGAGAGCAGAGGATGGGAGGAGAGAAAAGGAGAGGTGAGAGGAGGAGAGAGACGAGGATGGGAGGGGAGGAAAGGAGAGATGAGAGGAGGAGAGCAGAGGATGGGAGGAGAGAAAAGGAGAGATGTGAGGAGGAGAGAGACGAGGATGGGAGGGGAGGAAAGACGAGAGGAGAGACCATAAAGGTTAATGTTTTAAGTATTTGAGGAGCGGCGAAGAGTGTCTTAGTCCAGCATTTGTCAGAGTCACAGCCAATCCTGTATTTTATCTTTTATAACATGAGATTTTGGCCAAATGACAGGAAAAACTGAGTTGTCACATATACAGCAGCTACAGTAAACTTTATAAGCTGTAAATTGATGAAAACAATGCGATGCGGCCGTGACGAACACATGTCTGAAATTCTCAGAAATTCACTGGTCAAAAACCTCCATTTGACCTTGATTTTGGTAGAATGCTAATTTAACTACACACGCACGTGTCTGACTGTATAAAGCATCAACATCTTTGATAACATTATTTAAAAATTAGCCATTTCCTGAAAAGTATAGCCGTTTCGGACATGAGGCATGCATGTACATTTGATCATCATTTATAAAGCATTAATAGACATTTATAAGCAGTTTATAAATACAGCTATAAATGCTTCTTTGATTTATAAGCACATCTATAATGTTTAATAATTGTATTTCATACTTCATTAATGATCAATTTATCATTTCTAAATTATTACATTTACAAACCAGTTTTGTCATCAGTGGTTCATAAGATCATTTAGAAAGTGCAAGTAAATGATTAATAAACTATTTAAATGTCCATTTATGCATCATATTATTTAGACATTAATAGTTACTGTGTTTATAAATGCTTTATTATCATGTATTCCTACTATAATTCATGGTTAATTCAGGTAGTTATAAACATTTCGTTGTCAAGTTAACTATTTTTGTGAGCTGATCTAAAGTGAGGATTATTTATGCCTCGTAAAGCTTTTACAAAGAAGATTTAAAGGGGTGGTAAAACACGATTTCACTTGTCTAACTGTAGTTGGTGTGTAATGTCGCTGTTTGAGCATAAACAACATCTGCAGTTACAACACTCAAAGGTCAAAGCAAAGGGAGATATTTGCTTTTAAAGAAAAGGACTACAACAAACGGCTGGTAGGGACTACACGGGTTAGTGACATCACAACCCTGAAATGTACATAAGCCCCGCCCCCGGGACACGCAGTGCATGCTGAGGAGAGGAAGAGCTGTTGTGTAAGAGGACATGTGTGAGTCAGCTCAAACTGTAGCATCCGTCTCTTCACGTGCAGTAGAAACTCTGTGTGCATCTCAACCGTTCCTATACGAGCGATTTATAGATGATCATGACAGAATATGCTAATGAAGATAGTTAACTCCACATCAGCAACATAAATTCATCAACTAACCAGTCAGAGACGTCCTGTTGCTCTACGTGCTGTCACTTCTTGAGTCTCTCCATCTGTGTCTGACTCCGTTTTAACATTAAAGGCAGGACAGTTTCTGTCATTTTAGCGTGTGAAACTTGAACTTGAAATAACGTGACGAGTGATTTATAAGCTAGTTTTTGTAGGCAGGTGATTCTCGACCAGGAACACCACAAGTGTTACAGGGTTTTCAGCACAGCACAAGAGTTAAATGACTCAATAGTAACAGGTGTGTAGACTTCATACCTACTGACACAGACGGATCTGTCAGTCTGGATCAGAAACCTTCTTCAGTCAAACTCAGTATGCACATTATATTTGTCCTTTATAAAAAGTAATTCCATGGAGAACTGAGGATTGTGAGCAGCCTCTGAAGTCAATCTGTCTGCGCAACAAGAGTGCGTTTACAATACAAGACTGTTTTCAAATCATTGTTCCCATTTAAGAAAAAGTTGAAATACTGTAACACCTGTTTGGTAATGCTGGTTTGAACATGTCATTTCCAGGTCAGTATTTTACTTTCATACACAGTGAATTGAGAGTTTGATAACACTTATGTCACTCAAAAATGAATTGAAAATAAAACCAAACAAATGTACTCTGGTTTATTGTAGCATGTATAGTAAAAATATTTTTAATACATTCTGTACACAATGATGCCTTAGAGGTTTACTTTTGGAAAGGCATGAACAAAAACATTAAACCATAAAGTAAAAGAAGGCTGTACACAGATGCTTAAAAAAGTTTCACTTCCATGTGAAATGCAGCGGTTAACTTCCTCTTAAAGCACTGCAGACTTCAGGCGCCACAGGCCTTATAGTCCTTTATATCAATTTAGATCAAAGGAAATTATTGCTCAGTCAACGTCTCAATCCAACCAGTCAGAGCTTGTAAAATCAAACAAAACTACCCTTCAAAAAGCAAAAAACGCATCAACTAAACGTCTAAGCAAATCGATTTTCAGCCGTTTAGATTAATCAAACTAAAGAGGTCACCTGAGGAGTGGTGGGCAGGTCAAAGGTCATCCAGTGGATCAGAGCTACCCAGAACTCCACTAGACACTGAAACACGCAAACCTATGAACAGAGGACAGACGCACGTGTGCGCAGTGTTTCACGCCACGCCTCTTTCAGAGTGATCGGACATTCAAAGCAGGAAACGTCCGTCACACGCGCACGAGCGGTCTTCTCTGAGGGGCAGGCCGGCCGGCTGATGTCACTTCCTGCAGAATCACTCGTTCAGGGCAAGGATGATGTCGTCCTCCAGGTCCGAGTTATCAGAGCTGTCTGCTACGGGAAGAGGACGCGTTTCAGAGATCAGCTGAAGAAACCGAACACGCAAGACATTCCAGCACACATGCAGACGACTACTTTAAGCACTACTTTGCCTTTTCAAGGACTATTACTATTGTTATATATTTTACCAGGAAGCAATTATGTATTTCATACCCAGGTTCGTATGAAATTCCAGGACTTTTTAAGGACTACTTTGTTTTTTTTCCAAGGACTACAATCAAAGATCTCATTTATCAAACAGTGTCTGTCTTTATCATCTTTAAAAAAAAAAAAAAAAAAAAAAAAAAAAAAAAAAAAAGGTAAATTGATTAAAAAAAAGTAATAAAAACAAAATGGTAGAAATAAAGTGCAACACAAGCAATGTCTGCGGAAAAGAAAGCTGTTCCATAAACTTGAACATTTATTTGAGCAATGAGGGTGATGTCATAACAGGGTTCGTACAGATACTGTAAAGAAATTACAGAACTTAAGAACTACTTTTTTGGTTTAGGGATTTGGTTTAAATCTTTAAGGATTTTTAAAACTCAAATTACAGATATTAGGAATCCAAAAATACAACTTACAACGCATTACATAATATATATTAAATCTAAAATTTATAATGGCTATTATTGTTCAATAAATAATATTTTATATTATATTGTTGGCGTACCTCGTACCGAGAAAAGGTCTGATGGGGTTTATCACAGTGTTCATTTTGCACTTTTCAAGTACCTTTTCATAAATGTGGCCGTTTAAGGTTTTTCCAGGAATTAAATAAAATTCAGGCACTTTAAGCAGCTTGCAGGAACCCTGACATCATCATAATCCTGGATGAATGTGCATGTTGTCAAACTCACTGTTGTCCAGCACAAGCTCCACATCTCGCTCATTATCATCAGAATCATCATCATCATCGTCATCATCATCATCGTCGTCGTCGTCATCATCATCGTCGTCATCGTCGTCAGCCTCTTCATCCAGGAGGCGAGCCACCTCCTCATCATCAGACGGAGAGAAGTCGTGCTCTCCATCCTCCTCTCCGTTGTTCTCGTTCAGCTCGGCCAGCAGCGGGTCAGTGTCGATGTCATCGATGTCATCATCAGAGTCATCGTCATCGTCTTCATCCTGGTCATCCTCCTCCTGAAACACACACACACACTCTAGCTTGAGTTTCAGTAGACATGCTCTTACTCCTGACCGTGAACGCCTCTGAGGTTTCGAGATCTGTGTGAATGAAGCTGAGTAGCATGATGTCCATCACTCAGCAGTGACGCGGCAGTGCACCTCACAAGCAGGAAATGTGCTCTTGCAGACCTCTAAATTCATTTCAACGGTCAAAAGGATGGTGATAAATCATCAAATGTTGTAAAAAAACAACAACAACAACAACAACAACAACTTTGCACAATTGAGAATTCCCAGAATCACCTCATTCCAGCAACCCCCCCCCCCCCCTTTCCTTAATGTGCACGCATGGACAATTAGTGCATGAAAGCAAAACAAAAACAGATGAGTTTTCAAATGTGTTTGCATCCGCCTCACCTGATCTTCCTCATCTTCCTCCTCCTCTGCGAGTCTCTGGCGGCCCACCTCATACAGGCGACACACAGTGTCCATGTTTATAGAGTCCTGATTCTGTAGAGCAAGCACGCACGCACACGCACGCACACACACACGCACACACACGCACGCACACACACACGCACAAAAAATGTG
Organism: Meda fulgida; assembly: GCA_030578275.1. NCBI lineage: Eukaryota > Metazoa > Chordata > Actinopteri > Cypriniformes > Leuciscidae > Meda > Meda fulgida. The sequence continues at coordinate 1,323,475 of CM060623.1, forward strand.
TACATGTACAAAATGAGTACAATTCTATAAAAGATTCTTTAAATGAACTTGTGCTAATAATTGTTTAAAAACAAAAAATCTGGATCCATAAATATGTCCTTTATAGTTAAACCAACTTTTTATACAAAACATATACAAAATACATATACAAAACAGAACATTAGTCCTTCTCAAAAAGTAGCATATTGTGATAAAGTTCATTATTTTCCATAATGTAATGATACAAATTAAACTTTCATATATTTTAGATTCATTGCACACCAACTGAAATATTTCAGGTCTTTTATTGTTTTAATACTGATGATTTTGGCATACAGCTCATGAAAACCCAAAATTCCTGTCTCAAAAAATTAGCATATCATGAAAAGGTTCTCTAAACGAGCTATTAACCTAATCATCTGAATCAGCTAATTAACTCTAAACACCTGCAAAAGATTCCTGAGGCTTTTAAAAACTCCCAGCCTGTTTCATTACTCAAAACCGCAATCATGGGTAAGACTGCCGACCTGACTGCTGTCCAGAAGGCCATCATTGATACCCTCAAGCAAGAGGGTAAGACACAGAAAGACATTTCTGAACAAATAGGCTGTTCCCAGAGTGCTGTATCAAGGCACCTCAGTGGGAAGTCTGTGGGAAGGAAAAAGTGTGGCAAAAAACGCTGCACAACGAGAAGAGGTGACCGGACCCTGAGGAAGATTGTGGAGAAGGACCGATTCCAGACCTTGGGGGACCTGCGGAAGCAGTGGACTGAGTCTGGAGTAGAAACATCCAGAGCCACCGTGCACAGGCGTGTGCAGGAAATGGGCTACAGGTGCCGCATTCCCCAGGTCAAGCCACTTTTGAACCAGAAACAGCGGCAGAAGCGCCTGACCTGGGCTACAGAGAAGCAGCACTGGACTGTTGCTCAGTGGTTGCATGTCATTCGGAAATCAAGGTGCCAGAGTCTGGAGGAAGACTGGGGAGAAGGAAATGCCAAAATGCCTGAAGTCCAGGGTCAAGTACCCACAGTCAGTGATGGTCTGCGGTGCCATGTCAGCTGCTGGTGTTGGTCCACTGTGTTTTATCAAGGGCAGGGTCAATGCAGCAGCTATCAGGAGAATTTGGAGCACTTCATGCTTCCATCTGCTGAAAAGCTTTATGGAGATGAAGATTTCATTTCCAGCACGACCTGGCACCTGCTCACAGTGCCAAAACCACTGGTAAATGGTTTACTGACCATGGTATTACTGTGCTCAATTGGCCTGCCAACTCTCCTGACCTGAACCCCATAGAGAATCTGTGGGATATTGTGAAGAGAAAGTTGAGAGACGCAAGACCCAACACTCTGGATGAGCTTAAGGCCGCTCTCGAAGCATCCTGGGCCTCCAGAACACCTCAGCAGTGCCACAGGCTGATTGCCTCCATGCCACGCCGCATTGAAGCAGTCATTTCTGCAAAAGGTTTCCCGACCAAGTATTGAGTGCATAACTGAACATAATTATTTGAAGGTTTACTTTTTTTGAATTAAAAACACTTTTATTGGTCGGATGAAATATGCTAATTTTTTTACAGGAATTTGGGGTTTTCATGAGCTGTATGCCAAAATCATCAGGATTAAAACAATAAAAGACCTGAAATATTTCAGTTGGTGTGCAATGAATCTAAAATATATGAAAGTTTAATTTTTATCATTACATTATGGAAAATAATGAACTATCACAATATGCTAATTTTTTTAGAAGGACCTGTAATATATATATAAAAAAATGAATGAATGCGCATCTTACCTCGATGACAGCCAGATAGCAGTCTTTGGTGTCTGTGCACAGGTCAAAGATGTTCCTCTTCACATCAATGGTGGCTGAGAACGCAAACAGGCCATCATGAAGATTTTAGAAAATACAAATTATAATTTTTTTAATATTCATTATTTAATACAATTATTAGCATTAGTCATCAGCTTTAAAAAAAACAAAAAAAAATTATTACAGAAAGACTAAGTTATTTTCAAAGTAATGTCTATGGACAGCGTGTGACAGTTTGTCTCTTTTGTAAATGCTTTTACACTAACAAGACACACAATGTGGAGTTTATGAAGAGAGGATGAAGATACCGATGGGTTTATAGTCAGTGGCGTCGAAGGTCCTGAAGGAGGATCCGAACGGGCTCTTCATCTGCTGCTCCATCATGTCATCCTCATCGTCAGCCTGCAACATGGCTACACACACACACACACACATCATCAGCAACACACACACACATCATCAGCAACACACACACACACACACAAACACACACACATCATCAGCAACACACACGCTCAGAACATCAGCAACACACACGCTCAGAACATCAGCAACACACACGCTCAGAACATCAGCAACACACACGCTCAGAACATCAGCAACACACACGCTCAGAACACACACTGTGCTCTGATTGGTCGGCTGGATTGGTGTGTTGTGATTGGTCGAGCCCTTTGTTTTTGGGAAATGTCCCGCCCCTTACCATAACCACCAGTTTAACACACTACTAACTCACTCAACCAGGCCCCGCCCCTTTATTCTGCAAATTAATTATTATAATGAGGAATATTGTAGGGCTGGGACAATATATTGATGCATCGTGATTCTTGGATCGATTCCAATTTTTCCCGAATGCATCGCGAATCGATTCTGAGCTTAGTTTTTAACAACAGATGGCGCTCTAGTCTAGTTTTTAACCGCACGCTCCAACGCTCACAAAGAAGAGCGCTCGTGCTCATCTGAAAATGTACTTGCACCTCAGAATGCTTGTATGACGCGAGATTAATGTAAACAGCCACTGCAAACACTCTTGTAATACGCTTCAATCTTTTCCAACTTTATGAATGATTATTTTATAGGAGGTTCACAAGCACGCTTTTTCTAAAGCACGCAGTGCCATCTGCTGTTAAAAACTAAACTCAGAATCGATTCGAGAGAGAATCGCGATACATTTGGAAAAATTTGAATCGATCCAGAATCATTTCTCGATTCATGATGCATCGATATATTGTCCCAGCCCTAGAATATTGTGACGTGTTCGTTCCCGGAAGAAACTCGAGATACAATGGAGGCGTTTCAGAAGTTCAGAAACACTGACACTGATATAGAGAAGAACTGCATCATGCTCAAACAGCAACAGCACACACTAAACACAAACGAACATGGAGAAAAGCATCACAGGTGCTCTAGACACACAACAGTGGTTTATTTATCAGAATTGCGAGTTATAAAGTCAGAATTGCGAGTTATAAAGTCAGAATTGGGAGTAATAAAGTCAGAATTGCGAGATATAAAGTCAGAATTGCGTGTTATAAAGTCAGAATTGCGTGTTATAAAGTCAGAATTGCGTGTAATAAAGTCAGAATTGCGAGATATAAAGTCAGAATTGCGAGATATAAAGTCAGAATTGTGAGATATAAAGTCAGAATTGTGAGATATAAAGTCAGAATTGTGAGATATAAAGTCAGAATTGCGTGTTATAAAGTCAGAATTGCATGTAATAAAGTCAGAATTGCGTGTAATAGTCAGAATTGCGAGATGTAAAGTCAGAATTGCGTGTAATAGTCAGAATTGCGAGATGTAAAGTCAGAATTGCGTGATATAAAGTCAGAATTGCGTGATATAAAGTCAGAATTGTGAGATATAAAGTCAGAATTGCGTGTAATAGTCAGAATTGCGAGATGTAAAGTCAGAATTGCGTGTAATAGTCAGAATTGCGAGATGTAAAGTCAGAATTGCGTGTAATAGTCAGAATTGCGTGTTGTAAAGTCAGAATTGCGAGATATAAAGTCAGAATTGCGAGATATAGTCAGAATTGCGTGTAGTAAAGTCAGAATTGCGTGATATAAAGTCAGAATTGTGAGATATAAAGTCAGAATTGCGTGTAATAGTCAGAATTGCGTGTTGTAAAGTCAGAATTGCGTGTAGTAAAGTCAGAATTGCGTGTTGTAAAGTCAGAATTGCGTGTTATAAAGTCAGAATTGCGTGTTGTTAAGTCAGAATTGCGTGATATAAAGTCAGAATTGCGAGATATAAAGTCAGAATTGCGTGATATAAAGTCAGAATTGCGTGTTGTAAAGTCAGAATTGCGTGATGTAAAGTCAGAATTGCGTGATGTAAAGTCAGAATTGCGTGTTGTAAAGTCAGAATTGCGTGTTGTAAAGTCAGAATTGCGTGTTGTAAAGTCAGAATTGCGTGTTGTAAAGTCAGAATTGCGTGTTGTAAAGTCAGAATTGCGTGATATAAAGTCAGAATTGCGAGATATAAAGTCAGAATTGCGGGTAATAGTCAGAATTGCGAGATGTAAAGTCAGAATTGCGTGTAATAGTCAGAATTGCGTGTTGTAAAGTCAGAATTGCGTGTTGTAAAGTCAGAATTGCGAGATATAAAGTCAGAATTGCGTGTAATAGTCAGAATTCCGAGATGTAAAGTCAGAATTGCGTGTAATAGTCAGAATTGCGTGTTATAAAATCCGAATTGCGTGTAGTAAAGTCCGAATTGCGTGATATAAAGTCAGAATTGCGAGATATAGTCAGAATTGCGTGATATAAAGTCAGAATTGCGAGATATAAAGTCAGAATTGCGTGTAATAGTCAGAATTGCGAGATGTAAAGTCAGAATTGCGTGTAATAGTCAGAATTGCGTGTTGTAAAGTCAGAATTGCGTGTTGTAAAGTCAGAATTGCGTGTTGTAAAGTCAGAATTGCGTGTTGTAAAGTCAGAATTGCGAGATATAAAGTCAGAATTGCGTGTAATAGTCAGAATTGCGAGATGTAAAGTCAGAATTGCGTGTAATAGTCAGAATTGCGTGTTGTAAAGTCAGAATTGCGTGTTGTAAAGTCAGAATTGCGTGTTGTAAAGTCAGAATTGCGAGATATAAAGTCAGAATTGCGAGATATAAAGTCAGAATTGCGAGATATAAAATCAGAATTGCGTGATATAAAATCAGAATTGCGTGATATAAAGTCAGAATTGCGTGATATAAAGTCAGAATTGCGAGATATAAAGTCAGAATTGCAAGATATAAAGTCACATGTGCGTGATATAAAGTCAGAATTGCGTGATATAAAGTCAGAATTGCAAGATATAAAGTCAGATGTGTGTGATATAAAGTCAGAATTGTGTGTTATAAAGTCAGAATTACGAGATATAAAATCAGAATTGCGTGATATAAAGTCAGAATTGCGAGTTATAAAGTCAGAATTGCGTGAAATAAAGTCAGAATTGCGAGTTATAAAGTCAGAATTGCAAGATATAAAGTCAGAATTACGAGTTATAAAGTCAGAATTGCGAGTTATAAAGTCAGAATTGCGAGTTATAAAGTCAGAATTGCGAGATATAAAGTCAGAATTGCGAGATATAAAGTCAGAATTGCGTGTTATAAAATCCGAATTGCGTGATATAAAGTCAGAATTGCGAGATATAGTCAGAATTGCGTGATATAAAGTCAGAATTGCGAGATATAAAGTCAGAATTGCGTGTAATAGTCAGAATTGCGAGATGTAAAGTCAGAATTGCGTGTAATAGTCAGAATTGCGTGTTGTAAAGTCAGAATTGCGTGTTGTAAAGTCAGAATTGCGTGTTGTAAAGTCAGAATTGCGAGATATAAAGTCAGAATTGCGAGATATAAAATCAGAATTACGTGATATAAAATCAGAATTGCGTGATATAAAGTCAGAATTGCGTGATATAAAGTCAGAATTGCGAGATATAAAGTCAGAATTACGAGTTATAAAGTCAGAATTGCGAGATATAAAGTCAGAATTACGAGTTATAAAGTCAGAATTGCGAGTTATAAAGTCAGAATTGCAAGATATAAAGTCACATGTGCGTGATATAAAGTCAGAATTGCGTGTAATAGTCAGAATTGCGTGTTGTAAAGTCAGAATTGCGTGTTGTAAAGTCAGAATTGCGTGTTGTAAAGTCAGAATTGCAAGATATAAAGTCAGATGTGTGTGATATAAAGTCAGAATTGTGTGTTATAAAGTCAGAATTGCGAGTTATAAAGTCAGAATTGCGTGAAATAAAGTCAGAATTGCGAGTTATAAAGTCAGAATTGCAAGATATAAAGTCAGAATTACGAGTTATAAAGTCAGAATTGCGTGAAATAAAGTCAGAATTGCGAGTTATAAAGTCAGAATTGCGAGTTATAAAGTCAGAATTGCGAGTTATAAAGTCAGAATTGCGAGATATAAAGTCAGAATTACGAGTTATAAAGTCAGAATTGCGAGATATAAAGTCAGAATTGCGAGATATAAAGTCAGAATTGTGTGTTATAAAGTCAGAATTATGAGATAGTCAGAATTGCGAGATATAAAGTCAGAATTGCGAGATATAAAGTCAGAATTGCGAGATATAAAGTCAGAATTGCGAGATATAAAGTCAGAATTGCGAGTTATAAAGTCAGAATTGCGAGATATAAAATCAGAATTGCGTGATATAAAGTCAGAATTGCGTGATATAAAGTCAGAATTGCGTGATATAAAGTCAGAATTGCGTGATATAAAGTCAGAATTGCGTGATATAAAGCCAGAATTGCGAGATATAACGGCAGAATTGCGAGATATAAAGTCAGGATTGCGTGATATAAAGCCAGAATTGCGTGATATAAAGCCAGAATTGCGAGATATAACGGCAGAATTGCGAGATATAAAGTCAGGATTGCGTGATATAAAGCCAGAATTGCGAGATATAACGGCAGAATTGCGTGATATAAAGTCAGAATTGCGTGATATAAAGCCAGAATTGCGAGATATAACGGCAGAATTGCGAGATATAAATTCAGGATTGCGTGATATAAAGCCAGAATTGCGAGATATAACGGCAGAATTGCGTGATATAACGCCAGAATTGCTGGATATAAAGTCAGAATTGCGTGATATAAATGGAGTGCAAACTGATGAGAAATCAAGACGGCAGCATTAAAGGAGAAAGAGGAAAGGAGAGGATGTGAATGCGGTGCTTTTTTTCTCTCACCTCCATAAATGACGGTTCCATTGTTGTTGAAAACGATCCGACATTGATCCAGCGCTGGCACCGTGTGGAGGAGATGAAACGTCCTCAAATCCCACTGGAGCTCCAGTTAAAGCAAACAATTCTGCACTCAAGCATGCACACGTTTCCCGGGAAGACTTTCCCCAAATCCACCTTTTCTACATTAGCAGGCACTGATCTACTGGGTCGGGTCTTTAACTACTGTGCACTTGCATCAAAAACTAAATGAATACTTAGTTACAATGTGCTTATTGTGTAGATGCTGTATTGTAAAACTCTGGTTAGGGCGGGTTTGCTTGTTTAAGGGTTAATTATAGATGTATTTACAGAATGCAGGTATTTTAAAAATATAAGTACAATGTAAAAACATGCATGTACATAAGCGCATTGTGCTATAATTTAAATTAATTACTTGATACAAAGTAGTTAAAGGCGCCTAATATAAAGTGGGACACATCTTGATTTATTAACATTAGTTAATGCATTCGTTAAACTGAGAAATCTATTAATTAATGTTCCTTGATACCGGTGTTCACTCATGCTAGCTCAGTGCATTAACTAATGTCAACAGATACAACATCTGATTTAAAACCGTATTGTAAAGAGTTAAAGTCCCCCTGTGGTGAAAGTCCAGCGTTTAATGTAGTTTATGTGTCTATGTGGTGTTTTTAATATGCTTTAAGACACACATGTGTAAGTTCATAAGTCGACAGCATTGCTGAGTATTTTCTGCTTAAAACTGCAGTGAACCAAAGACAGTCTCAAAAACACGGTGTGAAATCGCTGGTGTTTCTGACGTCACAAACGACCTTGTAACCAATCAGATCAACGTGTGCTCGTCAACCAGTGGATCTCTGAGTGAGGGAGTGAGTGGAGGCGGGGCTCATCTGCATATTCATAGAGCCGCGAATACTAAATGAGGCAAGGGTGTCGAGTTACAGTCAAGATATTTTAAGCCATGAAGGACATGTCATTTTTGTGTTCAAAGATGAGTTTTAAGGGATGAAATTGACTACAGGGGGACTTTAACACACAGAAGAATCAGAAAACTGCATCATAATAAAACAGCGGTTCACTGAGCAGAAAAGCATACGATTTCTGTGTTGATGATGACCTCTAACCCATTGGGATGGAAAACGCCACTGATGTTCATGTTGAACTTGTCGAACTTGTGTATGGCCTGAGATGTGCGTACGTCCCACATGACCCCGTCGTTCAGGATCAGGTCATCCGTGGGGTTAAACGTGGCACAGTTGCGCTTGTAGTTGTTGGCCAGGTCGGGGTTATTGAGGGTCAGGATTTTCTGGCCTGTCTGGATGTCATATATCTGCAGAAATGCACAAATATAATTTGATTAGAAATGCACCGATATGAACATTTTACCAATAACTCTTTATATTATATACCGATGTATTTTCTTGTTTATGTAAACATTTCCTTGTCAGCTGGTTATCAGCTTCACATTAGGGATGCACCGATATGAAAATGTTGTCCGATACGATAATTCTTTATATTTGAAAGCCGATAAATGATCATTTGAAATCCACATTTTTATATAATTTCTGAGAGCCTGATTATAAAAACAAAAGTATCACTATAAAAATCTATGTCTCAAGCACACAATTATGATGTTCTCATTATAATTTAAATCGCCTATATGTTGCACTGAACTGTATTTTCCTTTTTTATGACTACAATCATTTTTCAAGAAATTCAAATTCATCAATGTTGAGCAGTGCGCATCTGAAGCGACTCAGCTGAAGGAAATACATTTATCGGCTTTAATATAGTGACCAAATTTTCTTATAGGCCCGATAATGATAACATTAAAGATGAACATATCTCGGCCGATGCTGATATGGTGCCCGATATATCCAGCATCCCTAAATTTAATCACATATTATATACAAGTCTTCAAACAACATTTAGAATCTGCATGTTTTTATTTAGTACTGCCCTGAATAAGAGACGATTCCCTGATGTTCGAGAGACTTGAAAACAACAAACACAATCAATGAAAGACAAAGGTATTGGTTAGAAAGGAGACGTGCATGTGCAATGTGCTCTTTTGTCCCGATGACTCGGTCCTGAGAGAGTTTGCTGAACTCCACATAATGATCATCCAGGAATGAATGCCTGGAAACAGAGCAGTTCCTCAATTAAAAACCCATATGAAGAATATGCGTTGAGTGCTGATGGGCTTGAAGACTCACTTCATGATGAACACAGACTTCATCCCCCACAGCGCTGATAACGGATAACTCCAAGATGCTGACGTCAACAGCAGCGAGCCGTCCTGACACACACACACACACACATGAGAAACGGCCATAAACACATTTAGACAATCACACCTGTGTACTTTGATACTAGAGGCAGAGAAAAGAGGAAAACGATAAATATTGATTTGATTATGCCATCCAGTATCGTGGACTCGCCGTCTCTCGTTTCATACAAACGCTGCCGCCATTTGTGACTATTGCTTTATTCACAGTTGGATTCTAAGATACAAACAAGAATGATTTTAAAACGGTTTAATCCGGAAATATCTCTTATCTCCATAATTATTTATGTGTTGAAATGCGGTGTTATGACTGAAGTTATGACTGTATACCGCATCTCTTAAATGTCCGTCTAGTTTGAACGCTGAAACGGCTCTCTCTGCGGAAGCTTTGCGTTTATAAATATTTAGACACATATCAATATTTTGTGTCTAATTATTTACTTGTGGCAAGTATCTGTGTAATAAGCGGCATAATGTACATCCAGCCGGTTGTTATCTCAGAATAAACCCCCTTCAAATGTGTGTGTGATTTCAGAATAAACCCCCTTCAGGTGTGTGTGTGTTCTCAGAATAAACCCCCTTCAGGTGTGTGTGTGTTCTCAGAATAAACCCCCTTCAGGTGTGTGTGTGTTCTCAGAATAAACCCCCTTCAGGTGTGTGTGTGTTCTCAGAATAAACCCCCTTCAGGTGTGTGTGTGTTCTCAGAATAAACCCCCTTCAGGTGTGTGTGTGTTCTCAGAATAAACCCCCTTCAGGTGTGTGTGTGTGTGTGTGATCTCAGAATAAACCCCCTTCAGGTGTGTGTGTGTGTGTGTGTGTGTGTGTGATCTCAGAATAAACCCCCTTCAGAGGTGTGTGTGTGTGTGTGTGTGTGATCTCAGAATAAACCCCCTTCAGGTGTGTGTGTGTGATCTCAGTATAAACCCCCTTCAGGTGTGTGTGTGTGTGTGTGATCTCAGAATAAACCCCCTTCAGGTGTGTGTGTGTGTGTGTGTGTGTGTGTGTGTATGTATGTGTGGTCTCAGAATAAACCCCCTTCAGGTGTGTGTGTGTGTGTGTGATCTCAGAATAAACCCCCTTCAGGTGTGTGTGTGTGTGTGTGTTCTCAGAATACCCCCCCTTCAGGTGTGTGTGTGTGTGTGATCTCAGAATAAACCCCCTTCAGGTGTGTGTGTATGTGTGATCTCAGAATCAACCCTCTTCAGGTGTGTGTGTGTTCTCAGAATACCCCCCCTTCAGGTGTCTGTGTGTGCGCATGTATGGGTGATCACAGAATAAACCCCCTTCAGGTGTGTGTGTGTTCTCAGAATAAACCCTCTTCAGGTGTGTGTGTGTGTGTGTGTGTTCTCAGAATAAACCCCCTTCAGGTGTGTGTGTGTTCTCAGAATAAATCCCCTTCAGGTGTGTGTGTGTTCTCAGAATAAACCCCCTTCAGGTGTGTGTGTGTTCTCAGAATAAACCCCCTTCAGGTGTGTGTGTGTGTGTGATCTCAGAATAAACCCCCTTCAGGTGTGTGTGTGTGTGTGATCTCAGAATAAACCCCCTTCAGAGGTGTGTGTGTGTGTGTGATCTCAGAATAAACCCCCTTCAGGTATGTGTGTGTGATCTCAGAATAAACCCCCTTCAGGTGTGTGTGTGTTATCTCAGAATAAACCCCCTTCAGGTGTGTGTGTGTGTGTGATCTCAGAATAAACCCCCTTCAGGTGTGTGTGTGTTATCTCAGAATAAACCCCATTCAGGGGTATGTGTGTGTGTGATCTCAGAATAAACCCCCTTCAGGTGTGTGTGTGTGTGTGTGTGATCTCAGAATAAACCCCCTTCAGGTGTGTGTGTGTGTGTGTGTGTATGTATGTATGTGTGGTCTCAGAATAAAACCCCTTCAGGTGTGTGTGTGTGTGTGTGATCTCAGAATAAACCCCCTTCAGGTGTGTGTGTGTTCTCAGAATACCCCCCCTTCAGGTGTGTGTGTGTGTGTGATCTCAGAATAAACCCCCTTCAGGTGTGTGTGTGTGTGTGTGTTCTCAGAATACCCCCCCTTCAGGTGTCTGTGTGTGCGCATGTATGGGTGATCACAGAATAAACCCCCTTCAGGTGTGTGTGTGTGTGTGTATGTGTGATCTCAGAATCAACCCTCTTCAGGTGTGTGTGTGTGTTTGTGTGATCTCAGAATAACCCCCCTTCAGGTGTGTGTGTGTGTGTGTGTGAGTCTTTACTCTGGAGGGCTCGAGGTGTGTGTGTGTGTGTGTGTGTGTGTGTATATGTGTGTCTCTTTACTCTGGAGGGCTCGAGCTGTGTGTGTGTGTGTGTGTGTCTCTTTACTCTGGAGGGCTCGAGGTGTGTGTGTGTGTGTCTCTTTACTCTGGAGGGCTTGAGGTGTGTGTGTGTGTCTCTTTACTCTGGAGGGCTCGAGGTGTGTGTGTGTGTGTCTCTTTACTCTGGAGGGCTCGAGGTGTGTGTGTGTGTGTCTCTTTACTCTGGAGGGCTCGAGGTGTGTGTGTGTGTGTGTCTCTTTACTCTGGAGGGCTCGAGGTGTGTGTGTGTGTGTGTCTCTTTACTCTGGAGGGCTCGAGGTGTGTGATGGCTGAGCTGTGGCAGCTGTAACTGGCCTCCTCTTGTCCACTGAACACGTTGTAGAGTTTGAGCTGGCCGGTGCACGTGCCCAACATCAGGAACCGCTCTCGAGCCGAGAACGCACAACACATGAAGCCACTCTCATCTTCCTCAGCCTCCCTGAACACCGAGATCGGGCGAAACCTGCACACACACACACAACATTTCAGTGGTGAGCTTAAAGTCAAGAGGAAAAAGAACTTGGATACCAGGGCTGGGCTTAAAGATTGACTTAACTCATTTTGATAAACCGATATTGATTCTTAAATCCCAAGTTCGATGTCTTAGTCAGTGCTGCTTTCAGTGGATGCTAGGCCGACCAGACGTCCCGAAATCTAAGCGGTTGTCCTGAATCCCGAATCCGGCCCTAGTTGTCCCGAAAATTATACTAAAGCAAAATCTTGAGTAGTTATTGTCTGGTAAAACATTAAAAACTGTCCGTGGAGGCCGGCTGCTCATTGGCCGCAGCATTTTTTTTTTTGCAGTTCTACAAAGATACCGTAGGTGCAAATTTAGATATGCATTGATAAGCTAATTTTCATTGATTCGTTTCGTTGACATGGCTAGTGTACCGGAACCCCAACGCGCGGCTAAAAAGCAAAAACGTGTCCGCAGGAACCGGGAGGAGTGGGTGGGAAGCATCCATGGATTGCCACAGCCTTAAGACTTTTTTGTGGCAGACTAAACACTAGTGACAGACTGTCGATCTTTGAATAAAAACATATTTGGTTCAGGTTTGAAACATCTTTTATTATAGGCTATGTAGTCTAATATCATAGTCTCAGCTTTCAGATTCTGTTAGTAAGTGTGTGTGTGTGTGTGTGTGTGTGTGTGTGTGTGTGTGTGTGTGTGTGTGTGTGTGTGTGCGTGTGTGTGTGCTCTTGTTTTTGTGATTTGTGAGGACACAAATGTGTATAATGACATGGGTATTACACTGGTATTACAACTTGAACGTGATTTATGAGGACATTTCCTGAGTCCTCATATTTCAAATGGCTTTAAAAACATAGTAAGCAGTGTTTTATTAAAAATCTAAAATAACAGAATGTCTCCTGTGATGGGTAGGTTTAGGGATAGGGTTAGTGTGTGTGTGTGTGTGTGTGTGTGTGTGATGGGTATGTTTAGGGATAGGGGCAGTGTAAGGGGATAGAATATACAGTTTGACGAGTATAAAAACCATTACGCCTATGGAATGTCCTCACAAGTCACAAAAACACAGCTGTGTGTGTGTGTGTCTGTGTGTGACAGATGACCCGATCATCTCTTCCTCTTCACTACTAGTTACAGCAGCAAATAAACATGATGAACATCAGAAGGAATGTTGAGAGACACAGAACAACTCACTGACATCAATCATGTCTCATGTAATCCATCAATCAGCGTTTAACCCTCAATAACACAGCTGGAGAACAATAACTATAACATTTACCTCAGAAAAGACATTCAGTGACCATAAAGGATAGCTAGCTAGAAAAATAACTCTAGAGGGGAGCGTTCTGATTAATATATGCATTACATATTACATGTTCATTTTTCAATATTTAATGCATGTTTGAATGAATCTGTCATGAAAACAGGCGTTTATTAAAGCCACCCATTTAAATGTTTATATTGAAAAGCAGTGGCGGTTCGTCAGGGGAGGCACAGCCTACCCAAGATTTAGTAAAGGGGAGAAGTTTCTTTGTAAATTCACCATTTTAACATCATGACACGTTAATGAAATCGAAAGCACTGTTTTTATTATGCGGATGTGTTGAATCTCCCGACGTAATTACAACCGCTAAGTGCTAGAGAAGGGCAGGCAAATCCACAGTTGGGCTCTTGTGCCTCAGTTGGTAAAGAAATAGCCAATAACATCAAGTGTTTCACTTCAGAAGTTTTCTAAAACTATCTCAAAAGTTACATAGCAGGGGAGGCTAGCTTAAAGGTATAATGCCCCTTTTTACAAGAGGTAAAATAAGTCTCTGTTGTCCCCAGAGTGTGTATGGGAAGTTTTAGCTAAAAAAAAAAAAAAACACAGATAATTTTTACAGCATGTTAAAATTGTCACTTTTTCAGGGTTAGTAAAAAAGCCTTTAAATGCAAATGAGCTGCTGCTCCCTGCACAGAGGGCGGAGATTCAAGAGTATGTGTGTGTGTACCGGTGGAGACATGAATATGTATTGAAAGTGGGTGATATATGTAGTAGAACAGTAGCATACATTTCTAATTTGGGTCCTCTTTGGCCGATAAAAGGCAGAAAATGACTTTTTAGTGCTTGTGGATTGTAGACAACAATCCCCATAGTGCATTGCAATGCTCAGCTCCGCAGGCCACTCCCACCTCTACGCTACCGCCTGGAAATCATTTCACAAAATTTCTAGTGAAGAGTTACTTTGCGAAATAATTATTGAATTACTCCTCGTTTTTGTTTCGAAATGGTGTGCACTTGCGTGGTACCGGCATGTTCAGCCAGCACAAGGAAAATACACGGAGTAAGTTTTCATAGATTACCCAAAGATTTGGACTTGTGCAAAAAGTGGCTACGGGCTATCAATAACCCGAAGTTCGGAGAGGACACAGCCATCGAAGCACTAAACATCTGACGGTGTGCAGTCTACATTTCAATCCAGAAGATTTCGAACCCAACCCCTTATGGTGTGTTCACACCGAACGCGAATAGAGCGTCAAATACGCATCTAGTTAGACGCTTGAACATTCGCTCGAGTTCAAATTTTTCAACTTGCACGGAAGACATTCGCGGCAAACGCGTCGCCCAATTCGCGTCATTCCCAACGCCCGGCGCTAATGACGCCGGGTTCACACCGGACGCTGAAGCGACGTGGAACGGAGGCCGGTTCCTTTCGCCACCCATGTTAACCTATGGTGTCGTTCACACCAGACGCGCCGTGAAGCGCCAGTTTCGGCGTCTGGTCTATTTTTTCCGCGAGCCGCGAGTGATCCCTGTCAATTCCGGCAGGAAATTACACCAAGAAACACTCGACCGTCCGGTCAATTGTCAAAATATAAGCAATTTTCAAATTAAAATACCGCGAGTGATAACTGCGAAGCAAAAGATATAGGGCGAGGGCTCTCCTCCTGTCTACCCGCACTGTGAAACAGGAAGAGGGAAATAGATTTCATAAATTTGAAGAGAGGATGTATATTTCAACGGTATATATACACCACAGCTCTATATATACACACTACTATAACTGTCTACCATATTCTCTCTCTGGCTGCGTGTGTGTCTCGACAACGGATTAATAAGTGTAGAAACTTCTTGGTTACAGAAACATGGTGTATTTATATATGAGATTATTTACTTACCCATGACGTAAAAAAATAGCTCTGAATAAACAACTGAGCAGAAGCGCTTGTCGACCTCCTCGAAGAATACGCGTCTGGTGTGAACAGGCAGGCGCCGGACCGCGCGTGATTTTCCGTTCCGCGCCGCTTCAGCGTCCGGAGTGAACCCGGTGTGATGCGTCTATTCGCGTCTTTGCATTGACTTTGTATGTAATCCACTCGCGCAAATAATTAAATTCGCGTTCGGTGTGAACACACCATTTGAAGAAACCCGCGCTTGTGAAAACTGCAATTCCGTCAATATTTACCTTGTCAGATGATGACGACGAACAGCCAGGAACATCTGGAACTAGCAGTGCTAGTAGCGCTAAACGCATTTGCCTGGAGGTAGGGTTCTTTCTGACTCGACTATTAGCAGCTAGTGGCTACTGAGAACACACACTGACATAGTCGTCTGCTGTAAAGCAACACATCTCCTATGATTTCGTCTGTTTACAAATTTTCAAAAAGTTTCTGCCGGTGAAATCAAACGCACTGGCACTGATCTGTGATAGGTCTGTTAGCGCATCAGGTCCAACCCCCTATGGGCGGGTTTGAGAGGGTGGGAGCTAGTGCTTGTAGTCTTTACAGATTTTAAAGCATTTTCTTAATTTATCTTTACAAAGAAACCTTATTGTTTAACTGGCTGCTCTCTGGTGTCTCAGACGACGACATCACTTCCTGTCAGCCACCGTAACTTCTGTTGGGTGCAATTCACAACCTCACCACTAGTTGCCACTAAAAATTACACACTGCACCTTTAAGCATTTGTAAACTCATGTTCACTGTTCCTTTTTATAAATATAGGATTTGTATTAAATCTATATTCATTGAGTCGAATCAGCAATCGAAATCGAGAATCGAATTCGAATCGAAACGTGAAGATCCCCAGTGCTACCTCTGCTCAAGGCCTGACTCCAGAAACCCCAGTGAAGCGCACCTGCTGAAGATGAGATGCCTGTCGAAGCAGCCTCCATCCACTCCGCCGTATTTGGGGTACACGACCCGGCGAGTGTGTCGCGGGGTGAAGTTCGTGGGCGCCTGGCGTCTCTGCTTGGGCTCGGGACACTGATGAGGGGTGAACAGGCTGAAGGGGGGACACGTCGTCACCGGGTTCTTGCAGCGCGCGTGCTGCTCTCGCAAATACTCCGTTATTATACTGCAAACAACAACACATCATACAATTATTCTTATAAAACCGTTAGTTTCAGTCCTTCATTCTGATTGGTCAATAGCAGTGTTTTATTCACGATAAAACACGACTGCTTCACCCAACGGTTCTATGTATCGCTACACAACACCCCTAGCAAACACTCTTAGCAACGTAAACACATGTTTGATCTCATTAATGTTGTTCGTTGAAGCTTAAGAGTAGAGTATTGTGAGAGATCGAGTAAGCGAGTGTACCTGCATTTACAGTAGATATAGCATCTTCCTTCAGGTCAGTCCTATATGCGTAATATCTGTTTAAATGTCCGCTCATATCTTGTTTAACAGTTAAGTGGTTTTCTCGTGCCCTATATCAGTTGCGTCTTCCTTCTACGTGTTCACAAGTTTGGAGTCGTTACAATATAAAAGTCTTCTCTACTGACTCACTCATAGGGAGTCTTCGCCGCCATCTAAAGGCGAAATAATGTATTTAACTTCTGTTGCCGTTTACTGTCAGGGACTATTTTTTCCAGCGGAAGGAAGACTTTTAGTGATTTTACTAAGTGATTTTTAGTGATATACATTAAATAGTTGCATTGATGCATATTTTTTGTCTTTAATATTTGTATTGTGTGGTAACCATTTAATAAAAGCAATAAGATATTCGAGGCTAGTGCTGAATCATGAATGAGTATATAGAATACGTGTATAAGTGAATAGAGAGAATAAGTGTGCTGAACAACGCCCTTCAGCCATGACTTATTCACCATACAGCACTAGCCTCGAGCCTTATTGCTTACATATAAATCATTTCTAGGCCACAATCAACACCATTGTTTGACCAAATGTCCCCCTGTGGTAAAAATAAAGCTTTTAATGTAGTTTATGTGTCTATGTGGTGTTATTAATACGCTTTAAGACACACATGTGTAAGTTCATAAATCGACAGCATTGCTGAGTATTTTCTGCTTAAAACTGCAGTGAACCAAAGACAGTCTCAAAAACACGCTTTGAAATCACTGGTGTTTCTGACGTCACAAACGACCTTGTAACCAATCAGATCTACGTGTGCTCGTCAACCAGTGGATCTCTGAGTGAGGGAGTGAGTGGAGGCGGGGCTCAATTGCATATTCATAGAACCGCGCATAATAAATGAGGCAAGGGTGTCGAGTTACATTCAAGATATTTTAAGACATTTTTTAATTTTGGTGATCAAAGATATGTTTTAAAGGATAAAATTGACTACAGGGGACTTTCTTCGCGTGTCGGTCAGTTTTTTGTCAATTAAATGAATGTACTATATTTTAGTTTGATAGTTTTTGTATTTAATATTTTATTTTTAGGGTTTTTTAATGGTACAAAATTATATTTACGCTGTATTTATAATCCATTTATCCACTTTTTGTGCATTGACCTGCAAATTAAATTTCCAACTTAAAGTGTGGTAAATCTTGAATTCTTTATAGCAAAAGACTTTTAAATTTGGTTTCTTCTCAAAGATGACACTTGGCAGATTATTGCTGAAGTGAAAAAAAGTTTATAAAAGTGAACTTTTTAAAATTCTGTTACTTTTTTGTGTATTGTTATGAGAAATGCACAAAAATACTATTTTTATATGAAATATATATTTTAAAAATAGTTAGTCTAAAACTGCAAAAATAATAATCAAAGCCATAAACTAAAGTTCTAAATTTGAGCTTGATATCTCAAAAATTGAGCTTTCAGTCAGATTGTGTTTGGCCGCAGTACCAAAAGTTCCCACTAGATAAAACTCGTCTCCCATTAATTTCTAATGCGTTTATTTTTGACTGTGAGGAGCTTTTTTTTTTTCAAAGCCATTTAACATTTTCGAATCATGTCCATGATTTTTGTGTTTTTACACAGCAAGTGCTAAAACCTTTGCCAAGTTTCGTACCATTACAATGAAGTAAAAAAAAAAAAGAAGAAGAAAAAAAAAAAGTAAAATCTTTCGGTCTAAAACGACCGAAGAGCACCGGATGCTAGGTATATAAACACAGACTAGCACACCTGTCTAGAGAAGGTGGAGAGGGCAGATGTCTGTCCAGCTGCTTCTTCATAGCCGGACTCTGAATAAAAGCACCATGATCTGATTTCTGCCTCAACACTTTCGGCCTCTTCCCTCCAGTGGCAGCACACAGTGACGGTCGTTCCCGCGAGAACACGATTCGGCCGATTAGCGGAGAGCCGTTGCTGTGGTGAGAAACTGCTGATGGCGGCGGGGGCGGAGCCTGTGAGGTCGAGGGGCGGGGCTGCGGGTGATGAGGGGTGTGGCCACCCAAACGAGCCGCAACTCCGTTAGTGAGCCGAGGAGTCCGAGGGATGCCGGCGGCAGGAGAAGGAGACGTGGCCACAGAAACTGGAGTGAACGGCGGCACGCTAGCATGTGCTAGCGCATGTAGCCCCATGGGAAGCTCAGCCTCCTTCGTTAAGGCCGTAGCCGTGTCCGAAAGACCTTTAGATAAAAGATGATTCCGAATTAGCAGAAGTAGTTCCTTCTCTGGAAACGAGATGCGCGACTGCGCCACAACATTAGCTCTCTGCAGCCGCGCTAACGACACGTCAGTGCCGATCAACAAAGGCTTCCCGGACACTCGCTCGATTAGCTCTGCTGCAAACTTGCAGAAGCGCACGTGTTCGCTACGCTTGTCCTGAAGCACCGGCTCCTTCATGAGCTGCTGGATCTGACCGCTGCTGAATAGCGGAAGCTTGCTAATGATTTGCCGTACTGCGGCGCTACGTGCCAATCCAACCAAGGCTTTGCACGCTAGCGCGCGGATCTGATCAGCATCGGTGATGGGCATCTTGATGGTCAGCAGGGACAGCAGGACTTTGATCCCGTTGTTGGACTGAACCACATTCCACATCTTGGCTAGCACGCTCTCGCTCGCGCGGTGGCTCTGCGGCAGGCGCCGGCGTGGCGTTCCCGAGATGAACTTGCCGATGCTGGAGACGCGCTTGTCTGGAGCGCAGACGCAGTTTATGATCACCTGCAGGGCCGACTTCTGGATTTCAGCGTCGTTCACGAATACTTCACCCTCTGCGACGACCAGCACGATGCTCATGCCTGCAGAACACACAAATCACATTTAATACTTGCATAAATTAATACATACTGGATGTCCATATAGAACAAACACATGCCATCTCAATTTATCATGCATCTCAGATTCTGTTAGCATGAAATCAAACATTTATTTTATAGAGTTTATTGTAAATGATTTATCAGTGCACATCATTGTTTTAACCCTCTGGTGTTAATTACCGAAATGTATTTTTATTTCAATGAAATTAATGTACTATATTTTAGTTCGATAATGTTTTTCTTTAATATGTTGTGTTTTTAGGGGATTTTATGGTACTAAATTATATTTACACTGTATTTATAATCCATTTATTCACCTTTCGAGCATAAACCTGAAAATTTAAATTTAAACTGTCGTAAATCTCGAATGCGTTAAAGCGACAGACTGAAGTTTGATCTCTTTTCAAAGACGACACTTGGGAGATTATTGCTGAAGTGAAAAGTTTTTAAAAAGTGAACTTAAAAACTGCAGAAAAAAAACACTTACAAAATTTCATTCATTATAAAAAATATGCAAAATACTATTTTAAATTATAGTTTAGTGTGTAATAAAAATACTAATGGGCAATTATATATAAAAAAATAAATAAATAAAAAGTATGCATAAAGAGGGACTTTTTCCTTTTTTGAAACATGCAGCACTTGTATTGATTTAATTCAAATCACAGCCTTTTAAGACATTTTAAAATTATTTTTTTTACCATTTAATACTTTTTATGGCCTTAAATCTGATAAAGCTGACCCAAGCACAGAGTAAAGTTACCTTCAAATTAGGGAAGTACGATATATCGGTCACCATATCGGTATCGCCCGATACATGCTCATTTTTAATGTTATCGTTACCGGCCCGATGAGAAAATTTGTCTGATATATTAAAGCTGATAAATAATGTATTCCTTCAGCTGAGACTCTTACCGGTGTTGAATTGCTTGAAATATGATTTGAATCACTTCAAAAAAGGAAAATACAGTTCAGTGCAACATGTGCAGCGCAAGTCTATCATATCGGCTGCATACAATTTTAATGAGAACATCATAACTGTGTGCTTGGCTTTTAATGGTGAGACTTTGTTTTTGTAATCAAGCTCTCAAAATTTGGATTTAGATTTATCGGCCAATATACATGTTATCGGCTTTCAAATATAAACAATTATCGGTATCAGAAACAATTTTCATTTCTGTGCATCTCTACTTCAAATGTCTGTGCCGTTAAACGACATGTTTAAAGCATCTGCCTGAATAATGACGTGTTAACTGCTATGTGTTGCAGAATAAATGGCATCGGGCGTCTGTAGGTACGAGCACCGACGTCCAGGTGTGTTTCAAGAACACTCTCACCGACAGTGGAGATGGAGAACCCGCTCTTGTCCAGCACCGCCACGTTCTCCGACAGCAGAACCTGAGTTTTGGGGATGACCGTCAGAATGCTCAAGATGTCCAGCGCGTACCTCACAGTGTCAGCCCTGAAACACACGCACCAGACAGGAGGCGTAACGTCATTTGCCCCCCTCATTTCTAAAGGTTTGCACATCCATTTTTTACATTTTTTTTTTCGGGGGCTGGTTGATTAAGTTGGGGTAAGGGGTAAAAAACAAAACATGTCACTGTTACAAAATAAAGAATTCTGATTGATGTTCATGTTCAGAAAAGCAATAAGTAAAATAAATAAATCATGTGCACATCATGAGAGTCACATGACATGAATACTTGTGTACAGGGGTGGGCAATATGCTGAGAATTTTTACATTGTTTTTCCACTTTCCAAAAAAGCGCTGTAGAAATAAATGCAACTTGATTCACAAAAAAATTACTCATTTGAGCATATTATATTGGAGAATATTGTTATTAAAGTAGTACAGATGCACAGTATACTGGTGCTCAAATCAACCTATGCCTTAAAGGGGGGTAAAATGCCCTTTTCACAAGATGTAAAATAAATCTCTGATGTCCCCAGAGTGTGTGTGACGTTCTAGCACAAAAAACCCCACAGATATTTTTATATAGCATGTTAAAGTTGTCATTTTTTGAGGGTGAGCAAAAACGCACCGTTTTGTGCCTGGCCCTTTAAATGCAAATGAGCTGCTGCAGGGGGCGGGGTTTCACGAGCTCGCGTGTGTTAGCAGCTGCGATTACCTCACGCACATAGGCCTGTCGCGATAGTCAAATCAATCAACCGCACGATAAAAAAAAAAAAAAATAGCTCGATAATTTTTCCGGCCGCGATAATTTCCATTTGTATGCTTGTTTGTTTTCCTCGTGTCTCTCTCTCTCTCTCTCTCTCTCAAAGGATGACAACTCTCGGCTCCTTAGGAACAACTTTGGCGTTATCCACGCTGTATCATAACAATACTGTCAAAAATGGTAAAAGTTTAACGACGTAAAAAGCGCCCTCCAAAACTAAATAAGTTTCAGAATTGTTGGTGTTTTCGCGGAGATATGAGCCGAAAACCATCGGAAGCGCTTCAACCATATTCAGCACGAATAAAATGTTTATTGTAATGTCCCTCTAGTGGACAGAGCGTGTAACAACAACCACATGCTATAGTGGCATTGGCGATCCATAAGCTTGTGTAATGACTAAATGTTAATATAGGATGAATTTGAGCATTTAATATTCGAATATTAAGTAAAATAAGGAATGGCATTCGAATAGTATTATGGAGGAAGATTGACAGCCCTAATATCACTATTTATGTCTGAGCCTTTTTGTTTACATCCATTTTATTTATTGTTTTTGGGATTCATTCAAGTGGATTTTTGGGTAACAGAGACTGAGAGTCCATTGCTTTTATTGTTTTTGGTTGTTTTGTTCCTTTATTGTGGATATTTAAAAGGTTTTCCATTTTCAGTGTTAAATAGTCTTTAGAAATAAAAGTTTATTGATCTTTGAAAAGGTGTATCTGCATTATTATGCCATTATCATTATTTTAGATGAAAATGATCTCAGAACGACAATATTATCTTTTATCGCAATAATTTCTTGGGACAATTTATCGTCCAGCAAAATGTTTTATCGTGACAGGCCTACACGCACACACGCTAAAATGACAGAAACTGTCCTGCCTTTAATGTTAAAACGGAGTCAGACAAAGATGGAGAGACTCAAGAAGAAGTGACAGCACGTAGAGCAACAGGACGTCTCTGACTGGTTAGTTGATGAATTTATGTTGCTGATGTGGAGTTAACTATCTTCATTAGCATATTCTGTCATGATCATCTATAAATCGCTCGTATAGGAACGGTTGAGATGCACACAGAGTTTCTACTGCACGTGAAGAGACGGATGCTACAGTTTGAGCTGACTCACACATGTCCTCTTACACAACAGCTCTTCCTCTCCTCAGCATGCACTGCGTGTCCCGGGGGCGGGGCTTATGTACATTTCAGGGTTGTGATGTCACTAACCCGTGTAGTCCCTACCAGCCGTTTGTTGTAGTCCTTTTCTTTAAAAGCAAATATCTCCCTTTGCTTTGACCTTTGAGTGTTGTAACTGCAGATGTTGTTTATGCTCAAACAGCGACATTACACACCAACTACAGTTAGACAAGTGAAATCGTGTTTTACCACCCCTTTAAAATCGCTTTCAAAAGAAAAGGCTCGCTTCTGACACATCGGCTCACAGAACGAGTTATCGCCTTTCTTCTTTTTTATTTATTTATAAAGCACTATTCCAACAACACTTAGTTGTAACAAAGTGCTGTACAAAAAAATTCTAAAATATGAAATAAAGTCAAGAAATACAGAATAAAACAAAAACAACACCATACTAAAATCTCATAATAAAACACAAATGCCAAGAGCTCATCCCTCCACACCTAAAGAGGACACATGGAATAGGTGAAATTTCAAAAGGCTTTTAAAAGAGCCTATAGTCGGAGCGGACCCGATATAAAGTGGTAGCGTATTCCAGCTTTGGGGCAGCAAAGGCCCGTTGCTTGTATTTTGTGCGTGGTACAAACAGCATAATTCCTTTTTCAGCAGATCTTAATGATCTAGAGGGCTTATGGACCTCAAGAAGTTCAGAAAGATATGATGGAGCTAGTCCATTTAAGCACTTATAGGCATAGACTAGCATTTTAAAATCAGCTCTATCCGGAATGGTCAGCCAGCCCAGGGAGGCCAGAACAGGAGCGATATGATCATATTTACGGCCCGTCAATAGTCTGGCATTGTGCACTGCTTGCAGCCGACGTAAAGATGCTTAGGAGACTCCAGTGTATGCCGATATATTGGCCAACAAGGAATAAAACTTACAAACAATATGAATAGTATTAAGACTACTTTGTATTGTGGTACACTTGTTGTAATAGTATCATAAGAGATAAAAAGGTGTACATTGATACACTTCATAATCAACCAAACTTAAGGATATTGTGATTTTTGCTTATATTTGCCACCCCTACATCAGTCCGCCATGTTGCGATCACATACCCGCCGAACTCGACTCATTTTATCATCGACACTTTTACTCATGGAATTTGTGCAAACAGCATGTATTTCAACTATTGCATCAACAACCCAAAACCTTTGCTTTTTGGATGATGCTCCATTCACACCGAAAGTCCAAGATGACTGCCATCAGAAAGTTTACTGCGATACATCAAACAAAATAACTGTTTGCACCTTTGATAAAACGTACACAAAAACCTCAAAGCAAGCAAGCCAGACTGCGCTTACTGGTTCCCATCATGGACTGGTTCCTCACCTGCCGTAGTAGGTCCTCCAGTCGCAGGCGATGGAGATGAGCTGCAGAAGAAGCTGAACACAGGACAGGATGTGGAAGACCTCGGCAGGCTCCCAGTACAAGCGCGCCGGCCCAAACTCGATCAGGAACTCCACCATCTCCACCACCTGCTCATGCGTGTAGGAGCAAGCCTACCACAGTTCACAGAAAACATCAGCGCCGTCTACACACAACTCACCCTTCAGATCATTTTTCAGATTATAAATAATAAAATAATTAAAAAAAAAAAGTATGTAACTTTGCTTTTCATTTATTACTTAAAGCTCACTTAAAGTTCTTCGATACCACATTAAAACTACTAGCCTAACTGATAAAGTTCACACATTATTAAAAACAAGTGAACAGTCAGTCATGAAAAAGAACAAATACACAAATAACAAGCAGAGACGAATACTAAACAACAATAGTCTAACAGTAACATTCAGGTGCAGAGATTAATAAATAAACCTATGTAAAATAACACTATTTGTCCACTGTAGAAATTAAATAGTTTAATCTTTGTTAAAGCTGTATTTTATTGTTTTATTAACATTAACGACAGTCTGTGTCTGTGTGTGCGTCTGTGTGTGCGTCTGTGTGTGCGTCTGTGTGCGCGTCCGCGCGCGTCTGTCTGCGTGCGTCTGTCTGCGTGCGTCTGTCTGCGTGCGTGCGTCTGCGTGCGTGCGTCTGCGCGCGTCTGCGTGTGCGCGCGTCTGCGTGTGCGCGCGTCTGCGTGTGCGCGCGTCTGCGTGTGCGCGCGTCTGCGTGTGCGCGCGTCTGCGTGTGCGCGCGTCTGCGTGTGCGCGCGTCTGTCTGTCTGTGTCTGTCTGTCTGTGTCTGTCTGTCTGTGTCTGTCTGTCTGTGTCTGTCTGTCTGTGTCTGTCTGTCTGTGTCTGTCTGTCTGTGTCTGTCTGTCTGTGTCTGTCTGTCTGTGTCTGTCTGCGTGTCTGTCTGTCTGCGTGTCTGTCTGCGTGTCTGTCTGTCTGCGTGTCTGCGTCTGTCTGCGTGTCTGCGTCTGTCTGCGTGTCTGCGTCTGTCTGCGTGTCTGTCTGTCTGCGTGTCTGTCTGTCTGCGTGTCTGTCTGTCTGTGTCTGTCTGTCTGTGTCTGTCTGCGTGTCTGTCTGTCTGCGTGTCTGTCTGTCTGCGTGTCTGTCTGTCTGCGTGTCTGTCTGTCTGCGTGTCTGTCTGTCTGCGTGTCTGTCTGTCTGCGTGTCTGTCTGTCTGTCTGCGTGTCTGTCTGTCTGCGTGTCTGTTTGTCTGCGTGTCTGTCTGTCTGCGTCTGTCTGTCTGCGTCTGTCTGTCTGTGTCTGTCTGTGTCTGTCTGTCTGTGTCTGTCTGCGTGTCTGTCTATCTGCGTGTCTGTCTGTCTGCGTCTGTCTGTCTGTCTGCGTCTGTCTGTCTGTCTGTGTCTGTCTGTCTGTGTCTGTCTGTCTGTGTGTCTGTGTGTCTGCGTGTCTGTGTGTGTCTGTCTGTGTGTGTCTGTCTGTGTGTGTCTGTCTGTGTGTGTCTGTCTGTGTGTGTCTGTCTGTGTGTGTCTGTCTGTGTGTGTCTGTCTGTCTGTCTGTCTGTCTGTCTGTCTGTCTGTCTGTCTGTCTGTCTGTCTGTCTGTGTGTGTCTGTCTTTGTGTCTGTGTGTCTGTCTGTGTGTCTGTCTGCCTGTGTGTGTCTGTCTGCCTGTGTGTGTCTGTCTGTGTGTGTCTGTCTGTCTGTCTGTCTGTCTGTCTGTCTGTCTGTCTGTCTGTCTGTCTGTCTGTCTGTGTGTGTCTGTCTTTGTGTCTGTGTGTCTGTCTGTGTGTCTGTCTGTCTGTCTGTGTGTGTCTGTCTGTGTGTGTCTGTCTGTGTGTGTCTGTCTGTGTGTGTCTGTCTGTGTGTGTCTGTCTGTGTGTGTCTGTGTGTGTCTGTCTGTGTGTCTGTCTGTGTGTCTGTCTGCCTGTGTGTGTCTGTCTGTCTGTGTGTGTCTGTCTGTCTGTGTGTGTCTGTCTGTGTGTGTCTGTCTGTGTGTGTCTGTCTGTGTGTGTCTGTCTGTCTGTGTCTGTCTGTCTGTGTCTGTCTGTCTGTGTCTGTCTGTCTGTGTCTGTCTGTGTGTGTCTGTCTGTCTGTGTCTGTCCGGGCGACGAAACGCGAAAGAGGAATCAATTCGGGGTTCGAGCGAGTCCTGATTTTCGCCGCTTCTTCCGTGTTTAAAATTGTTTGAATGTGTAAATTGCCAAAACAAAACACGTCCAAATGAAAACCTTTCACACTATGATGGTATAATTGATCAGTTAATCGCGCATCACGTGCGTGCCGAACCGTGGGTCAGCTGATCCATACAATCACGATCAACTGAGATCCGCTGCACCCCATCCACAACTGACTCAACTCATCTTCAGCTTACAAAGCACAAACTGGCAAGATTTCCAAGTTTAACTTCTTTCCAAAATCTACAGATTCTGTCAAATTAAATTTTCAATCACTACTTCTTTGGTTTTCAGGGATTACAATCAAAAATCTCACTTATCAAAATGGTAAATAGATGTAAAAAAAGAAAGAAAAAAAATGGTGCAAATAAAGTGCAGCACATGAAATGACTGCGGTAACTACGGTATCATATACTTGAATATTTATAGGAGCAATATTGTACTCAGGCATGTGAAATGGCTCTATATCAATATCAGACGGGTGAAAAAATATTGTTTTTAGTCCACTCGAGACCCATTCAAAATATTTCATGATTATTACTGTATGTTAATATTTCTTTAAATTGTTGTTTGAGCGCATGACTTCAGACTAACGTTCCTAAATTATTAGGAAATTTTCATTTTGAGGTGAACTAATCCTTTAAAGGCTAAAAGTTGTGTTACAGTTGAACATACAGGTATAGCGGTACAGTAATGTTACGTGTACTAGAAAATGTTATGTGGTCTTCCTGTATAGAGTGGTACAGTAATGTTATGTGGACAAGAGCACTTACTGATTGTAATAATTGTAAGTCATAATTGTAATAAAATGTGGCCTTTTACCATTACAATGTACATGATTGGATGGTATTTGATTTACTGTTTGAGTATGGTGACAATTTTGTTGTTACCACCTAATACTTAACATGTTCTTGAAGATATCTTTAGGTCTGGTTTCAGACCCACTCGAGAGACCTGGTCTCGACTACAACACTGTCGTCCACCATATCGGTATCGCCCGAGATGTGTTCAGTTTATTGTTATCATTATCGGCTCGATAAGAAAAAGTGTCTGATATATTAAAGCCGATAAATAATGTATTATTTCCTTCATCTGAGACGCTTCAGATGCGACTGTTCAACATGATGGTTTTGAATTGCTTGAAATATGATTAGTGTATTTTCCCTTTTGAAGTATTACAAAGTGCAACGTGTGCAGCGCAAGTCTGTCATATCGGCTACATACAATTATAATGAGAATTTGTTGTGTGATTGGGTGTTTGGGACATGTATTTGAATAGTGAGACTTTTGCTTTTGTAATCAGGCTCTCAAAAACTATATGACAATTTGGATTTAGATATATCAGCAAATACATCGGCTATCGGCTTTCAGATATACCGAATTACCGGTTCTCGGACAAAATGTTAATTTCGTTGAATCCCTAATATATAGTAAAGTGTAATTAATTCCTGTAATCAAAGCTTATTTTTCAAATTTGCTCACAGGAGTAAATCAAAGTTTACTATATACCTGTATATTCACATAGAAAACAGCTGTTTAAAAATACCTTGCTGAGCAGAAGAGACTTTAAAAAAAAAAATCATTAAAGTTGTGTATATTTCAGACAGTCCACAAGAGCTCAAGGCTTCGGGTCTAGCGCAGACGCAGCAGGACAGTGAGGTCACGTGGCAGTGTGACGACGCACCTTGTAATAAGGCTGTGGGTGTATGAGCGCTCCTCCCTCGGTTCTCTGCAGCGACTGCTTGACCTGCTCCACTTTAATGCTCAGGTGAGCCTCGAAGTACCTGCGCAGGGCCATGCAGGTGTGCTTCGCTGTCTGCCGGCTGGAGAAGATCTCGTCGTCGCTCAGCAGCGCGCCCTGGTCCTCCGGGTTCAGGATCTCCAGCGTGCTAATCTACAACACACAACACTTCAGGCTAACAGCATAATCCTGCTAGGGGTTATCATAGATCTTACAGCTTTATTATACCATTATAATACTGTCAACTCTTGAGCCTTTATTGTGGCAGAAAACAGAACTGTAGTTCATATAAGTCTGAATAAGGTCCATATTATAAATGACAAACCAATTTCATTGTCTGGTGAAAGTTAAAATAATAATACAATAAGGTTTGAATGACATGAGTGTATGGAAGCTCGTTTCCGCCACAGAATTAAACATTTTTAAATAATTGCAAATTTTCACAAAAGTCACAATTAGCTTTTTTTATTTCTTATTCTGTGGCGGAAACAAGCTTCCATACGAGGGTGAGTAACGGATGAATATGGTGAACAAAACATTTGCACTCTTTAAGAAGTACATTTTTACCATCTTAAAGGGATAGTTCACCCCAAAATGATAATTCTGTCAGTAATTACTCGCCCTCATGTTGTTCAACCCCGTAAGACTTTCGTTCATCTTCGGAACACGAATTAAGATATTTGTGATTAAATCTGAGCGCTGGATCACTCCTGCATAGGCTTCTCAGGGATTGAAACTGGTCGGCCCAGAAAGTCAGAAAAAACAATGTTTAAAATAGTCCAAGCGACTGCAGTGGCTCAACCATAGTTTATCAAGCGACGAGAATACTTTTGTGTGCAAAAATAATTACATAACTTTATTAAACTATTCATTCAGTGCCTCTGTGTTGTACGTCACATACACACATGACCAGCGTCGGCCAATAGCGAGCCTACGTGTGACGTACAACACAGAAGCGCTGCGCTGATAC
Organism: Meda fulgida; assembly: GCA_030578275.1. Classification (NCBI taxonomy): domain Eukaryota; kingdom Metazoa; phylum Chordata; class Actinopteri; order Cypriniformes; family Leuciscidae; genus Meda; species Meda fulgida. The sequence continues at coordinate 1,352,557 of CM060623.1, forward strand.
ACTATGTGAACGCACTCAGAGAAGAAAATGAAGTGTTGAATAAAGTTGTTATTTTTGGGAGGGTTTTGCGCACAAAAAGTCTTCTCGTCACTTGATAAACTTATGGTTGATACACTCCTCTGATTGGTTGAGAGTGATTAATTTGGTTGCGAGTGTAGTGTGCTTGCAGTGACTCCGCCCTCACGCTCCTCTGATTGGTTGAGAGTGATTGATTTGGTTGTGAGTGTAGTGTGCTTGCAGAGACTCCGCCCTCACGCTCCTCTGATTGGTTGAGAGTGATTGATTTGGTTGCGAGTGTAGTGTGCTTGCAGAGACTCCGCCCTCACACTCCTCTGATTGGTTGAGAGTGAGTTGGTTGCGAGTGTAGTGTGCTTGCAGAGACTCCACCCTCACGCTCCTCTGATTGGTTGAGAGTGATTGATTTGGTTGCGAGGGTAGTGTGCTTGCAGAGACTCCGCCCTCACACTCCTCTGATTGGTGGTTGAGTGATTGAGTTGGTTGTGAGTGTAGTGTGCTAGCAGAAACTCCGCCCTCACGCTCCTCTGATTGGTTGAGAGTGATTTGGTTGCGAGGGTAGTGTGCTTGCAGAGACTCCGCCCTCACACTCCTCTGATTGGTGGTTGAGTGATTGAGTTGGTTGCAAGTGTAGTGTGCTTGCAGAGACTCCGCCCTCACGCTCCTCTGATTGGTTGAGAGTGATTGATTTGGTTGCGAGTGTAGTGTGCTTGCAGAGACTCCGCCCTCACACTCCTCTGATTGGTTGAGAGTGATTGAGTTGGTTGTGAGTGTAGTGTGCTAGCAGAAACTCCGCCCTCACGCTCCTCTGATTGGTTGAGAGTGATTGATTTGGTTGCGAGGGTATTGTACTTGCAGAGACTCCGCCCTCACACTCCTCTGATTGGTTGAGAGTGATTGAGTTGGTTGTGAGTGTAGTGTGCTAGCAGAAACTCCGCCCTCACGCTCCTCTGATTGGTTGAGAGTGATTGATTTGGTTGCGAGGGTAGTGTACTTGCAGAGACTCCACCCTCACGCTCCTCTGATTGGTTGAGAGTGATTGAGTTGGTTGTGAGTGTAGTGTGCTAGCAGAAACTCCGCCCTCACGCTCCTCTGATTGGTTGAGAGTGATTGATTTGGTTGCGAGGGTAGTGTACTTGCAGAGACTCCACCCTCACGCTCCTCTGATTGGTTGAGAGTGATTGAGTTGGTTGCGAGTGTAGTGTGCTTGCAGAGACTCCGCCCTCTCGCTCCTCTGATTGGTTGAGAGTGATTGAGTTGGTTGCGAGTGTAGTGTGCTTGCAGTGACTCCGCCCTCTCGCTCCTCTGATTGGTTGAGAGTGATTGAGTTGGTTGCGAGTGTAGTGTGCTTGCAGAACCTCCGCCCTCACACTGATTGGATGAGTGCAAGCACACTACACTAGCAACCAAATCAATCAGAGAGACTCCACCCACACGCTCTTCTGAATGTGAATTAATTTTTTCAGGTCTCATAGTAGTGTCGTGTCTGGTGTAAACTTACAAACTGCTTATCGCTTGAATCTTATCTATCGCATCACATCCGGTTAGGACACCGGGTTAAAGACCGAATGTTCCCTGCTGGGTGTAGTATTCTTTAACTCTTATTGTTTGATCAAACGCCGTAAGAGCAGCTCACCAGGTTGACGAGCCGGCGCAGGCCGTCCTGCTTGTCGAAGAGGTCGAGCACGGCTCTGAAGGAGAAGCAGATGGAGAAGAACATGGTGGCGTGGCAGCAGCCGGAGGCGTGGGAGCACTCGAGCAGCCACAGTGTGTAGCTCACCACCTCCGCCAGCAGCGAGTGCGGCAGCATACACACCTGAGACAGAAGAGCACACACACCTGAGACACACGAGCATACACACCTGAGACACACGAGCACACACACCTGAGACTCACGAGCATACACACCTGAGACTCACGAGCACACACACCTGAGACACACGAGCATACACACCTGAGACTCACGAGCATACACACCTGAGACTCACGAGCATACACACCTGAGACAGAAGAGCACACACACCTGAGACAGAAGAGCGCACACACACCTGAGACACACGAGCATACACACCTGAGACAGAAGAGCACACACACCTGAGACACACGAGCACCTGAGACTCACGAGCATACACACCTGAGACAGAAGAGCACACACACCTGAGCACACACACCTGAGACACACGAGCACCTGAGACTCACGAGCATACACACCTGAGACAGAAGAGCACACACACCTGAGACACACGAGCATACACACCTGAGACACACGAGCATACACACCATACACACCTAAATTAAATTGGAATAATAAGACACTGTTCGGCTGTTACCCGAAGTAGGGCAGAAGAGCACACACACCTGAGACACACAAGCATACACACCTGAGACTCACGAGCATACACACCTGAGACACACGAGCATACACACCTGAGACACACGAGCATTCACACCTGAGACTCACGATCATACACACCTGAGACTCACGAGCATACACACCTGAGACAGAAGAGCACACACACCTGAGACTCACGAGCACACACACCTGAGACAGAAGAGCACACACACCTGAGACTCACGAGCACACACACCTGAGACACACGAGCACACACACCTGAGACAGAAGAGCACACACACACCTGAGACAGAAGAGCACACACACACCTGATACACACGAGCACACACACCTGAGACAGAAGAGCACACACACCTGAGACAGAAGAGCACACACACCTGAGACAGAAGAGCACACACCTGAGACAGAAGAGCACACACACCTGAGACAGAAGAGCACACACACCTGAGACAGAAGAGCACACACACCTGAGACAGAAGAGCACACACACCTGAGACAGAAGAGCACACACACCTGAGACAGAAGAGACAGAAGAGCACACACACCTGAGACAGAAGAGCACACACACCTGAGACAGAAGAGCACACACACCTGAGACAGAAGAGCACACACACCTGAGACAGAAGAGCACACACACCTGAGACACACACCTGAGACAGAAGAGCACACACACCTGAGACAGAAGAGCACACACACCTGAGACACACGAGCACACACACCTGAGACACACGAGCACACACACCTGAGACACACGAGCACACACACCTGAGACACACGAGCACACACACCTGCAATAATACACCATTTCTTATAGCGTCTTTAAAGCAGCTTCTCAAGGCACTTTACACAATAAAAATACAAAGATAAAAAAAATTGTGTTGTAAATATATTCATTCTGAAGTAATATTCTCATCAGTGTTCAATCAGCTTTGACACTTAAATCTGCATATTGTCATATCTGCACCTTTAAAGGGCACCCCCCCCCATCTTATTAAATATTCTGCCTCATCGTTCATTTTAAATTCCGAATTTCGATCAATAAATTAAATTGGAATAATAAGACACTGTTCGGCTGTTACCCGAAGTAGGGCTGATAAATTAAATAATGTACCCTAAAAATTGCAACTGTATTAAATAATGTTATGAGGTTGTTTTAAATATATTTGAATATACAAATAAGGAATGTTGGAAAGAATGATCCCTTTAAACATGCAGCTAAACCGCCAGTAGGGGGCGGCAGGAGACCGTCTTAATGAGCGAGTCATTGAGACACTCATTCACACGATTCGTTCAAATGACTGATTCGTTTAAGAATGAGACAGTGGTTTATGAACGAGTCATTGAATCTTTGACTCGACCGATTCATTCAAAACACTGAATCATTAACAGAATAAAAACAGTCAATATTACGTCTAAAATGCAAGTGACTTATTTTAACTGTTTATTGAACTGTTGTATGAAATCAATGTCACATTTTCCACCGTGATGCATTGTTTCCCCTAGGATTTTTTTCAGGGGTGTTACGGATACGTGGTGAAAACATTTTAGTAATCAAAAAGCATGTCTAATTAATTGAAATTATGAAACTTATACAATTATTAAACTTGTACAACATTACAAAAAATTCTATGAAATGTTGTTTTTTCCACACAAATTCAGTGTTGTTTTTTTCTGGTAATCAAAAAAAAAAAACATTAAAAATATTTTAATCATATGAAATTAAACTTTGTGTCAAACAACATGCTTCACAATGAGCTTTACTGTTAAAAAATGAAAACATGGAAGACAAATTGTGATTATTCCTTAAAGGATAATTCGGTATTTAACACTGAGTCTATTTTGTAGTTTGTTTTGGATGAGCTAGAGTGGTGAACACAGACATTGACAGCGGTTCCTGTCTCGACCTTTTGACGGTATTAGAATCGCCTCTGAGCGCTTCAGAGCGGCAGTCTATGGGCACGCACAAACATGTCCTTAAAACAACCCTAAACGTTCGTTTTCAAAACTGTGACACTCACCGAGTGGTTAGTGGTGTTCGTTGATGATTAAAAACAAATATGTCGGCACAATGTATGATTCCAATCCGTTTATTTTACCTCACAACCGCGTATAAACTTCCGCTGGATATTTGAGTCTGAAGCTTCACACACTCCCGACCACTTGATGGCGAAAACCACTGCGGTACAGGACGCTGTACGGAGCACGTGTCTAGCCATAGACAGTAAAAATAAGATGGAGAACCGAGCGAAAAGACTACAACCAAATGTAAACAGCCGCAAATGCAAACTACAAAATAGACTCAGTGTTAAATACCGGAATTATCCTTTAAAAAATAAAGTTTTGATGATAATTAATTTGTATTAGTGTTAGTATTATTATTACATTGAGACGCATCTAAACTCTACTGTACAACAGTAATATACTTTTGTCAAGTTAAACCAAACTTTTATTTTGACGGGTTGCAGTGAAGACCTTTGAGTTTCTGTGTGTTTATGACATGACGATAATTTTTTCTCAAATGTAGCGGTTAAATGCTGACGGAGAAAATCTAGAGTCTGGAGATGAAGTTAACGCATTCGTGTCTTCATATAGGCAAAAAACAGCCTGAGCGTCACACGTGTGTGTGTGTGTGTGTGTGTGTGTGAGAATTAAACTGCGCGTCGTCTGCACCATCCATTCACACAGAACATGTAAGATTAGTTTTAGTCTTTTTGCGGTTTAATATTTCACACACTAGTCTATATCGCGATTTGATTTCAATTGTACTGAACTGCTTTTTATTTATTGATCCAAAAACTTATTCCATTTCTATTTTTATGACTGGATTCCTTTTCTGCATGGCAAAAACCATAGCCACTAAAGTTAAACTACATGGAGCTCACGCGTCCATTTTTTTTTTTGTTTGTCATTCTTTCAGGGCCGCCCCCCCAAAACAACACTAGGGGAAACACTGGTGATGGCATTCAGGGAAATAGCACTGTTGCAAAGTATACTCTTGGTCGTGTGAGATTGCTTAACTATCATGTGTTAAAAATATAGAACTCCACCTTTTGAAAGCCTCAACCACTCAATCGTTACCGTCATTAATACATTTATTATCCACTATAGATCGAAACTTACAATAAATGTAATAAAATCAGAATCATTCTCTTGTTTTAGTGATTCCCTGGTTGTTATTTTTTTGTTATTGACGTTTTAACCCATTTAGGCCTAAAACACCTAAAAGGGCAAGGTAAACACACACAGATGTGTGAACCGGTTTTAATGGGTTTTAATCAGCTACTTGTCTCTTTTACTCGCCCTTTCAAAAAAATCCACTTGTCCCGGACAAGCGTAATGTGGAGCGTATATGGCGCCACCGTCTCACCCGCTCCATGGCGTCCTGGTTGTAGGCGAGGTAATAGAGGCACAGAGAGACGCCGGTGGCAGCCATCGAGGGCCGAGGGATCTCCAGCAACTTCGGCACTCCTCCGTGAGCAACAAACTCGGCAGCAAACTTCTTGTGGAGGAGAAGAGACGCAAGATACTGAAACACAGAGCGAGGAGAGAGAATGAGTACATCTGACTGATGCCCAGGACAATTACACCAAATCACACAGGCCTCAAAACTAATAACAAGCAGAAGCCTTGAGACCAAAAGGTGCTTATGATCATGAGAAGCATTGAGCTGAGCTGTGGAGTGTGTGTCTGGTACCTTCAGGGCTTCAAACGTGAGCTGGACGTCGTTGGTCTGTTTCAGGTCCATGTAGTGCATGAGCAGCTCACGAGCGCCGAGCTGCATGAACGCCGCCAACAGCTACACACACACACACACACACACACACACACACACACACAGTTTCCCTCAACTCATCGCTTATCAGATGGTTTTTCATACAGCTTTAAAATGGGGGGCAAAGATGCCTTTATTTTTGGGTGAAAATGCCTTCAACACAAAACAAGACTTTCTTCCTTTTTTAATGTCAATAAATTAACTTAAATTTAACTTGGAATAATGCATAAAACATTTGTGAATAAAGCAGCATTTCCCTCCCATGTTGAAGAGAAAGAAATCGTCACTTCCTGGGAAATTGGCACAAAATATCAAATGAAAGTTTCTGCAATGGGGCTCTTTTTCCCTCCATCATAAATGAGTTAACGACCTTGTAACCAATCAGATCAACGTGTGACCGTCAACCAGTGCATCTCTGAGTGAGTGGAGGCGGGGCTCATTTGCATATTCATAGAACCGCGCATTCTAAATGAGGCAAGGGTGTCGAGTTACAGTCAAGATATTTTAAGATATTTCAAAAAAACACTTGAATAGGTCATTTTGGTGATCAAAGATGAGATTTAAGGGATAAAATTATTGACTGCAGGGGGAATACACACACCTCTTGACAGCAAAAACCATGCATTCGAATGTGAAGCTTTTTTTATTCGACGAATATTCTAAAAGACAATTTTTATTTGACAGCCCTAATACACATGCGTACCGAAGCAAAAGACCCGTAGCAGAAGTTTTCCGTCTGAATACACCCCTAGCCTAATCATAAGCTTGTTCAGAAATGGTGACAAAAACTCAAACAATAACGTCTTTCTCGTCAGACGTCATTTAAATAAACGAATATTCAAATTTTTATGAGCCCAAATATTTGAATACAATATTTTTGAAAAATGTCGATCCTAGTACGTATCCGTCCCGTTACTCATCTCTAGTCTCTATTGCAGTGAAGCTGCAGGACATTGTTTTGTATATGAGTGTTGTCAAAAGTACTTTTAGTTGGTACTGACATTTTAAAAATCTGACAGTGTGAGCGCTGTTGAGCGGAGTCATAAACACCTCTGATTGGTCACTGTGTTCATGCGCTCATCAGGTTTGTCTGTGATTGGCTACAATGATCCGCGCACGGGAGCGTATGAAGGCGTTTTTAAAAACAGGAGCGTTTGAGAGCACGCAGGACCGATCCGCTCAAACAGTCATTATTAAAATTTCAGTACCGACTTGGTACTTTTGACAACACTATCGTATATGCCACGAATTGTCATGTGAACAAGCAAATCCACAAATAATTTTTTTTTTTTTTATCTAATTTAAGACTTTAAAAGACTTTTTGTCTTATATGACAAAATTTTTCTTCAACATGAACGTGAAACAAAATAAACACAATAACCATATGCTGACTCGAGCATATATGCACGTTCTGTACGATAACTGGCGCAGTCTGCGTAGCGTTTCTTCAGTTCACGCTGCTTGAGCTAAAACTTGTTCTTTATATTTTTTTACACATTGTTTAATGTTTTCAACTAAAAGAAAACCTTGAGATATAACGCAAGCTTGTTTTGTATATTGACTAATCTAGGGCTGCATAACGACTAATCGCAACCAATCGTTTGCAGAATAAAAGTTTTTGTTTACATCATATGTGTGTACTGAATATATAAATAAACAAACATGTATAATTTTAAGAAAAAAATCTATTTATATATGAAGTATTTATAATTATATATAATATACAATTATATTTAAATATAAAAATGTATATAAACATCAACAACAGCAAATAAAAATGATTAATTATGAAGGCTATATTTAAATAAATTGATACTATTAAATTCTTCACAACTATATCTACATTTTTAATGTCTGTGGGATTAAATGTAACGCTTTTTAATTAAAATACATTTAAAGACTTTTAATGCTTTTAATGCCCTGCAGAAACCCTGGTATCTTGACGAATCGTAAGCTTGTCAAAAAACTTGATGAAAAAAACAAAAACAAAAAAAACGTCTTTCTCTTTAAATGCCATTTAATTAAACCAATTTTTGATTTGTATGAGCCGAATATCCGAATGCAATATTTGTGAAAAATGCCCATCCCTGGTAGGAGTCCGCGCCCGCTGCACGTCTATCCTCCCTCAGTGAGTGTGTGGCATTACCTCCTGGTACTCCCCCAGCGGGGTGAGATACTGCAGGATCAGCCTCTGCTCGATCCCCGGCGTGAGCGGGAACAGGTGGTAGTTATTCCCGATGACCCACGGGCTCATCTCAGACCAGCTGCTGTTGGACAGCTCACTGAAGCTGCGCTCCGGCTCCGGCATGGAGAAGTTCAGCTTCTGCTTCACCTTCCCTCCGTTCTCCCTCTTCCTCCAGTTCCTCAAGCCCTCCACCGGCCCCTCGCTCTCCTCCAGCGGCACAGCAGACGCCGGCTTCATCAGGCCTTTCATGCCCGTGTTGGACCGGCCCAAGCTCCTCAGCGCACACACGGGCTCGGCGCCCGGGCTCTCCGGGAGGGCACTGGGAACGCTGGGAGTGAACTCTCCGTCCACGGTCTCCTCGTCCAGCGGGAGTAGAGGAGCCAGACTCTTGCTCGGACGCTTGCTATCTCTCCGGCTCTCCAACTCCTTATCCTGAAGCTCCCTCAGTCTCTGCAGCATTAGAGGAACCTGCCACACAAACATGCTTTTTAAAAGTCACCGAGTCAAAATGGAAAGTTCAGCGACATCTTTTTATGGCCTTAAATTTGATACGCAGGGACCCTTGTCTAACATACACACTGCCGTTCAAAAGTTTGGGATGGGTACGATTTTTATAGTTTTTAAAAAGAAGTCTCTTCTGCTCACAAAGGCTGCATTTATAGGATTTAAAAAAAAAATTATATATATTATATAATATATATAAATAATTTTTTTATATATATATAATATTACTATTCAAAATAACCGTTTTCTCTTTGTATACATTTTTAATTTATTCCTGCGATCAAAACTGTATTTCAGCATCATTACTCCAGTCTTCAGTGTCACATGATCCTTCAGAAATCAGGAGAATATGATGATCTGATGCTCAAGAAACATTAATGATTATTCACAATGTTGAAAAAGTTGAAAACCGTTGTGTAATTTTTTTTTTTGAGGATTCTTTGATTAAAAGAAACAGCATTTATCTGAAATAGAAAGCTTTTGTAACATTAAAATATCATTCAAAAGTTTGAGGACAGTAACAATTTTTTTGGGAGGGAGGGAAGAAAAGAAATCAACACTTTTATTCAGTTAGGATGCATTAAATAGGTCAAAAGTCACAGTAAAGACATTGATAATAATACAAAAGATTATATTTCAAATAAATGAAATGTTCTTTTCATCAAACAATCCTAAAAAAAAAAAAAAAATCCTAGGCCAAATCCTGGCCTCACCAGCACAGAGTTCTCCTCGCGATAGTTAGCGGCGATGTCCTGGTTCTCCATGGCTCCGGCTAGCAGGCCTGTAGCGTAGATCCTGAGCGGCTGATCCGCCTCCTGGGCCCATTTAAACAAGCGCTCCACAATACTGTCCTGTCACGGTCACACACACACACACACACAATCCACATTTAAATCCGATCGCTCAAACCCCATCAGGAGGAGTTCCAGATGAAACTGGACAAGTGTAAATGCATCTGGTTGTTGAAACCACATATGTAAACTTTCCTGCTCCCAACAATGCTAAAAATAAACATGTGAGCGTGTTATAAGCTTCATGTTATAGCACCCCAGATGAGCAGCTGAGCATCTCTTCATCACGATCGCAAATCACAGTGAAAGTAAGTCGCAGACGCTTAACATTCATAATCTTCATTAAAAGTAAAAAAAACTAAATTATCTTAGTGATGTTGACGCTGTCTCCAATTGTGGTCTTTGATTTTGAAATTAGATGATCAATAAAATGCAGCTCATATCGGTTGCTTTCGGTGATGTGAACTCCATCAAATCTGCATGTAGCGCAGGAACTGAAGATCGGATTTATATCCGTTTTGCAAAAACACATTTGTGTGACCAGATGTAAGTGGAATAGTTTTGATAAATCAGGTATGTATCCGATGAGAAGCACACGAGGTGAGAGGGTGTAAAGCGGCCCGTGTGAGGCTCGCGGTACCTTCTCCTGGAAGACCACGGCCGTCTCGAGCCCAGGCATGATGTTCAGCAGGAGTCTGCAGGCCGCGGTGTTCAGGGACACCTCACGACTGCTCATCACATACGTGTTCACCAGCTGGAGAAGCACAACACACGCACCGTCAGAACAAACACATTCCTTTTTTTTTTTATTGCTAAGAACATAAGCCGCGTTTCCACCGAAATTACCCGGAACAATTTGTCCCAGGAACTCCCCCCCCCCCCCCCCCCCCAGACCGGTTGCTGTCTGCGCTTCCACCGCGGTCTAAAGTACGTGAAGATTAGGCAAGTAGTCGGGGAAGATTTAAGCTCAATAAAGCCAGAACCTCGTCGTCGGTCAATCGGTCGTATTTTTTAAACTCCATTGTTGATTCTAATAGCAAACAACTGTTACCAATCAAAAGGCAGCATGAACTCAACCAATCAGCACACCAAAGTCCTTTTAGGCCAGTCATGCCGCTCGGCCGCCATCTTGGCAACGCCTCCGGCTATTCCGGACTAACGAGACCAGCTCCTGTCTAAATGAACGGGCAGAGAGTCAGACACTTTCACTGGTCACTGGGACATAAAAACTGCATGTATAGAAACAGCAGTAAAATATGATCAAAATCGCTGAAAAAGTTTGATGACTTTGCCCCAAAATAAGGTTTAAAACGCCTTTCCCCCACAGGTTATACTTTTATACGCATGCGCAAGCGTTCTCGTCTGCGCTGTGGCAGACCTCACCTGTGCGTCAGTGAACCAGACGATAGGCTTACATGTTTCCCGGCTCGACTGTTAAAAGCAGACGATTGGCTTTCCAGCGGGAGGGGCGGGGCATGTGCACAACCGCCATCTGTGGCGTTACGGGTTTGCCCTATATAGTTGTGTTGAGGACTGAGGAGGTGGCATGTCTCTATATAAATGGTTTCTGTGCACGTTCAGCGCACAAGTCCCTCTCCTGAAAGTTCCTGAACTTTGAGAGAGTACTCCCTCGCGAAATCTTTCCCAGAACTTTATTTAGACCCTGCGGTGTAAACACACGAGTACCACCACAAAAGTTCATCGTTCCGGGTGGAAACGCGGCTTTACATGATCAATGCCAGGGGAAAGTACAATTTAAAATGTGCAATTACAGGTTACAAAATCAGGAAAACATCATACAAACGACACAGTGAGACAGTTTTAAGGAGAGTGTTCAGGTAGGATTTAAGTTCCTTGCACAAAAAAAGAAATTTGAAAGCAGAACCCAGACAGAGATGCTCGGCTCATTACAGGTTTAAAGAGATATTACATCATGATATATCCGTACAGCAGCACGGTATGACGATATTAAGCGTTGATCGAATATTGTTTATATCACGGTGTTGAGTAAATATATCTGGTGGTAGGACTGCATAGTTATTGACAGTGATGAGTGACAATAACGAGTGTGATGAGCTTGACATTAAAAAGAGTTATTAAAATGTCTCTTCTTTGGCTCCTTGCCCTTCAACGGTCACATACGCACACAATTTTCAAAATGCAAGTCCGTTACAATATTACTCTTGAAAGTTTTCAAACTAAATATATTCAATTTTATAGCAGAAACTTCACCTACAGGTAAAAAAAGCGTATTAACAGCCTGAATCTGCAAGCCTCAGCTGCAGGTGGCAGCAGAGGGAAATGTGGACTTTTCTTGCAAAACATCTTTCCTTTTTCAAAGTTTTCAAAGACTATTTGGTCTTTGATTTAACGAATAAACTATTTAATGCACGACAGCCCAAAGCAAAAGTTCAGTTACATCTTTTTTCTGTTGTCTGTGTGCGTGCATATTTAAATTGTATGGAAAAATAATAATTCATCACTGAAAGCTGCACATTTCCATAGTGATATAAACGATAAAGCAAAATCTCTTTTGATTAACACTTTATATTGTCTCCACCCCAGTTAATAGCAATTATCATTGTGCTGGATAAGCAAGCACTATACATTATAGCTGTAATTTCTGTGGGGGGGGGGGGATGCAATCAGTGGCAATATAATTTTTACACTATATTTTATTAACAATATTAATGAAACAAATGTAAAATTTGCAGCCAGGGCCATGAGCAAGCATTATGCTGTCAATCAATTCAATTCACGATGCAATTGTGCTTGTGATTATGCATCCAATCTTACCGCATTCATGAAATCATCGTTCTTGAACAGGATTTTCAACAGGTGTCCCAGCATGCACTCTGGATCTGCCCGTCCTTAGAGCAAAACAAGAAGTCAACATTATAATTTTCCACCTGGGAGACACTGATGAAGCAGGGCTGAACATTAACGCTTGGTGATGATGTGATGTGCGGAGAGTGATGATGTGGAGAGTGATGTGATGTACGGACAGTGATGATGTGATGTGCGGAGAGTGATGATGTGGAGAGTGATGTGATGTACGGACAGTGATGATGTGATGTGCGGAGAGTGATGATGTGGAGAGTGATGTGATGTACGGACAGTGATGATGTGATGTGCGGAGAGTGATGATGTGGAGAGTGATGATGTGATGTGCGGAGAGTGATGATGTGATGTGTGGAGTGATGATGTGATGTGCGGAGAGTGATGATGTGGTGTGCGGAGAGTGTTGATGTGGTGTGCGGAGAGTGTTGATGTGGTGTGCGGAGAGTGATGATGTGGTGTGCGGAGAGTGATGATGTGGTGTGCGGAGAGTGATGATGTGGTGTGCGGAGAGTGATGATGTGGTGTGCGGAGAGTGATGATGTGATGTGCGGAGAGTGATGATGTGATGTGCGGAGTGTGATGATGTGATGTGCGGAGTGTGATGATGTGGTGTGCGGAGAGTGATGATGTGATGTGCGGAGAGTGATGATGTGATGTGCGGAGTGATGATGTGATGTGCGGAGAGTGAGTATGTGGTGTGCGGAGAGTGATGATGTGGTGTGCGGAGAGTGATGATGTGGTGTGCGGAGAGTGATGATGTGATGTGCGGAGAGTGATGATGTGATGTGCGGAGTGTGATGATGTGATGTGCGGAGTGATGATGTGATGTTCGGAGTGATGATGTGATGTGGAGAGTGATGATGTGATGTGCGGAGAGTGATGATGTGATGTGCGGAGTGATGATGTGGTGTGCGGAGAGTGATGATGTGGTGTGCGGAGAGTGATGATGTGGTGTGCGGAGAGTGATGATGTGATGTGCGGAGAGTGATGATGTGATGTGCGGAGAGTGATGATGTGATGTGCGGAGAGTGATGATGTGGTGTGCGGAGAGTGATGATGTGATGTGCGGAGAGTGATGATGTGGTGTGCGGAGAGTGATGATGTGGTGTGCGGAGAGTGATGATGTGGTGTGCGGAGAGTGATGATGTGGTGTGCGGAGAGTGATGATGTGGTGTGCGGAGAGTGATGATGTGGTGTGCGGAGTGATGATGTGGTGTGCGGAGAGATGATGTGGTGTGCGGAGAGTGATGATGTGCGGAGAGTGATGATGTGGTGTGCGGAGAGTGATGATGTGGTGTGCGGAGAGTGATGATGTGATGTGCGGAGAGTGATGATGTGATGTGCGGAGAGTGATGATGTGGTGTGCGGAGAGTGATGATGTGGTGTGCGGAGAGTGATGATGTGGTGTGCGGAGAGAGATGATGTGATGAGCGGAGAGTGATGATGTGTTGTGAGGAGAGTGATGATGTGGTGTGCGGAGAGAGATGATGTGATGTGCGGAGAGTGATGATGTGATGTGCGGAGTGTTGATGTGATGTGTGGAGAGTGATGATGTGATGTGATGTGCGGAGAGTGATGATGTGATGTGCGGAGAGTGATGATGTGATGTGCGGAGAGTGATGATGTGATGTGCGGAGAGTGATGATGTGATGTGCGGAGAGTGATGATGTGATGTGCGGAGAGTGATGATGTGATGTGCGGAGAGTGATGATGTGATGTGCGGAGAGTGATGATGTGATGTGCGGAGAGTGATGTGATGTGCGGAGAGTGATGTGATGTGCGGAGAGTGATGTGATGTGCGGAGAGTGATGTGATGTGCGGAGAGTGATGTGATGTGCGGAGAGTGATGTGATGTGCGGAGAGTGATGTGGTGTGCGGAGAGTGATGATGTGGTGTGCGGAGAGTGATGATGTGGTGTGCGGAGAGTGATGATGTGGTGTGCGGAGAGTGATGATGTGATGTGCGGAGAGTGATGATGTGGTGTGCGGAGAGTGATGATGTGGTGTGCGGAGAGAGATGATGTGATGAGCGGAGAGTGATGATGTGATGTGAGGAGAGTGATGATGTGGTGTGCGGAGAGAGATGATGTGATGTGCGGAGAGTGATGATGTGATGTGCGGAGTGATGATGTGATGTGCGGAGTGATGATGTGATGTGTGGAGAGTGATGATGTGATGTGATGTGCGGAGAGTGATGATGTGATGTGCGGAGAGTGATGATGTGATGTGCGGAGAGTGATGATGTGATGTGGAGAGTGATGATGTGATGTGCGGAGAGTGATGATGTGATGTGCGGAGAGTGATGATGTGATGTGATGTGCGGAGAGTGATGTGATGTGCGGAGAGTGATGTGATGTGCGGAGAGTGATGTGGTGTGCGGAGAGTGATGTGATGTGCGGAGAGTGATGTGGTGTGCGGAGAGTGATGTGGTGTGCGGAGAGTGATGATGTGGTGTGCGGAGAGTGATGATGTGGTGTGCGGAGAGTGATGATGTGATGTGCGGAGTGATGATGTGATGTGCGGAGTGATGATGTGATGTGCGGAGTGATGATGTGATGTGTGGAGAGTGATGATGTGGTGTGCGGAGAGATGATGTGGTGTGCGGAGAGTGATGTGATGTGCGGAGAGTGATGTGATGTGCGGAGAGTGATGTGATGTGCGGAGAGTGATGTGATGTGCGGAGAGTGATGATGTGCGGAGAGTGATGTGATGTGCGGAGAGTGATGATGTGCGGAGAGTGATGATGTGCGGAGAGTGATGATGTGCGGAGAGTGATGATGTGCGGAGAGTGATGATGTGCGGAGAGTGATGATGTGATGTGCGGAGTGATGTGCGGAGTGATGTGATGTGCGGAGTGATGTGCGGAGTGATGTGATGTGCGGAGTGATGTGATGTGCGGAGTGATGTGATGTGCGGAGTGATGTGATGTGCGGAGTGATGTGATGTGCGGAGTGATGTGATGTGCGGAGTGATGTGATGTGCGGAGAGTGATGTGATGTGCGGAGAGTGATGTGATGTGCGGAGAGTGATGTGATGTGCGGAGAGTGATGTGATGTGCGGAGAGTGATGTGATGTGCGGAGAGTGATGTGATGTGCGGAGAGTGATGATGTGATGTGCGGAGAGGGATGAACGGTGAGTGAGGATGTGATGTGCGGAGAGTGATGAACGGTGAGTGAGGATGTGATGTGCGGAGAGTGAGGATGTGATGTGCGGAGAGTGATGAGCGGAGAGTGATGAGCGGAGAGTGAGGATGTGATGTGCGGAGAGTGATGAGCGGAGAGTGATGAGCGGAGTGAGGATGTGATGTGAGGAGAGTGAGGATGTGATGTGCGGAGAGTGAGGATGTGATGTGCGGAGAGTGAGGATGTGATGTGCGGAGAGTGAGGATGTGATGTGCGGAGAGTGATGAGCGGAGAGTGATGAGCGGAGGGTGAGGATGTGATGTGCGGAGAGTGAGGATGTGATGTGCGGAGAGTGAGGATGTGATGTGCGGAGTGATGTGATGTGCGGAGAGTGATGATGTGATGTGCGGAGAGTGATGAACGGTGAGTGAGGATGTGATGTGCGGAGAGTGAGGATGTGATGTGCGGAGGGTGAGGATGTGATGTGCGGAGGGTGATGATGTGCGGAGAGTGATGATGTGATGTGCGGAGGGTGATGATGCGCGGAGAGTGATGATGTGATGTGCGGAGGGTGATGATGTGCGGAGGGTGATGAGCGGAGAGTGATGATGTGATGTGCGGAGTGATGTGATGTGCGGAGAGTGATGATGTGATGTGCGGAGAGTGATGAGCGGAGAGTGATGATGTGATGTGCGGAGTGATGTGATGTGCGGAGAGTGATGATGTGATGTGCGGAGAGTGATGAACGGTGAGTGAGGATGTGATGTGCGGAGAGTGAGGATGTGATGTGCGGAGAGTGAGGATGTGATGTGCGGAGAGTGATGAACGGTGAGTGAGGATGTGACGTGCGGAGAGTGAGGATGTGACGTGCGGAGAGTGAGGATGTGACGTGGGGAGAGTGAGGATGTGATGTGCGGAGAGTGAGGATGTGATGTGCGGAGAGTGAGGATGTGATGTGCGGAGGGTGATGATGTGCGGAGGGTGATGATGTGCGGAGGGTGATGATGTGATGTGCGGAGGGTGATGATGTGCGGAGGGTGATGATGTGCGGAGGGTGATGATGTGCGGAGGGTGATGATGTGCGGAGAGTGATGATGTGATGTGCGGAGGGTGATGATGTGCGGAGGGTGATGATGTGCGGAGGGTGATGATGTGCGGAGAGTGATGTGATGTGCGGAGGGTGATGATGTGCGGAGGGTGATGATGTGCGGAGAGTGATGATGTGATGTGCGGAGGGTGATGATGTGCGGAGGGTGATGATGTGCGGAGAGTGATGATGTGATGTGCGGAGGGTGATGATGTGCGGAGGGTGATGATGTGCGGAGGGTGATGATGTGCGGAGGGTGATGATGTGCGGAGGGTGATGATGTGCGGAGGGTGATGATGTGCGGAGGGTGATGATGTGCGGAGGGTGATGATGTGATGTGCGGAGGGTGATGATGTGCGGAGGGTGATGATGTGCGGAGAGTGATGATGTGATGTGCGGAGGGTGATGATGTGCGGAGGGTGATGATGTGCGGAGAGTGATGATGTGCGGAGAGTGATGATGTGATGTGCGGAGGGTGATGATGTGCGGAGGGTGATGATGTGCGGAGGGTGATGATGTGCGGAGGGTGATGATGTGCGGAGGGTGATGATGTGCGGAGGGTGATGATGTGCGGAGAGTGATGATGTGCGGAGAGTGATGATGTGATGTGCGGAGGGTGATGATGTGCGGAGAGTGATGATGTGCGGAGAGTGATGATGTGATGTGCAGAGGGTGATGATGTGCGGAGGGTGATGATGTGCGGAGGGTGATGATGTGCGGAGGGTGATGATGTGCGGAGGGTGATGATGTGCGGAGGGTGATGATGTGCGGAGGGTGATGATGTGCGGAGGGTGATGATGTGCGGAGGGTGATGATGTGCGGAGGGTGATGATGTGCGGAGGGTGATGATGTGCGGAGGGTGATGATGTGCGGAGGGTGATGATGTGCGGAGGGTGATGATGTGCGGAGGGTGATGATGTGCGGAGAGTGATGATGTGCGGAGGGTGATGATGTGCGGAGGGTGATGATGTGATGTGCGGAGAGTGATGATGTGCGGAGGGTGATGATGTGCGGAGGGTGATGATGTGCGGAGGGTGATGATGTGCGGAGGGTGATGATGTGCGGAGGGTGATGATGTGCGGAGGGTGATGATGTGCGGAGAGTGATGATGTGCGGAGGGTGATGATGTGCGGAGGGTGATGATGTGCGGAGAGTGATGATGTGCGGAGAGTGATGATGTGATGTGCGGAGAGTGATGATGTGCGGAGAGTGATGATGTGATGTGCGGAGGGTGATGATGTGCGGAGGGTGATGATGTGCGGAGGGTGATGATGTGATGTGCGGGGTGATGTCGTGCGGAGTGATGTCGTGCGGAGTGAAGTCATCACACTGCGTCAATTCTCAACCAAGTGCATCCAATATGAGAAATCAGATGTAGATAGCTGCACACAAAAACTATTACAACTTACATTTGCACAAAACAAAAGGCTTCGAATGCACACGCAAACTTAGTCTAAAATAGTCCCACACACAACTCCAGCGCTCGCTTAAATGTCTCGCGGTAGAGCAGCACGCACGTGCATGAACCTGCTCAATCTATGATCGATACGTTTTATCGATTAAATGTGTTATCGACAATTAAACGATCGTCGATTAATCGTTAACATCCCTAGTGTGGAGTGATGATGATGATGAGTGGAGTGTAGGATCACCTGGGTGGCGGTCATCGAACGGGTCCGGATCGGCTTTATGGTACTCCCCCGTCTCCCGTTCAACCAGATCCGAGATCCTGCAGAGATGCACATGACGATTAACACATCACTGATATATGAGCACATTAATACTGGAGTGCCATTTAGGAATCAATTTTTTTTTGCTCTTAATAGAACATTTAAAAACATATTAAACAGGGCCCGTATTCATAAAGATTCTAAGAATCCTCTAAGAAAACTCTTAATTTAGCTTAAAAACTTCTACGTAGGAGTCTTAGCTGAAGAGCGCTTCGGGACCGATCTGAGAGCAACTCGACAAGAACGTTCATCTTAGTGAGGAGGCGGGGCTAGCCCCGTTGCTATGTGTGACACAATCTTTCGAAGACTGTGATTGGTTGGTTGTCCAAGAAGAAAAAAGAGGGTCTATATAAGCCTTCACTTTGAAATTACATGTGTAATTTTTCCTATTTGACCATTCTCACACACACACACATTATACAGTATATGTGTATATAAGTCCCTTTTTTTATTTACCATGCTGTTCATTTCCTATAAGGTATTTGATTGGCTTAGAATGCTAAAATTGTTCCACTCTCTCCAATGACACTGATTGCTGGCATGTCTATTACAGTGGTGGTTTGTGTTGGTTTAATGTTAAACTCACTGTCATCTATTGTCTGCAACACATCTCTTCTCCCTCTTCGTCTTCCTGCAGTTTTCTCCTCTGCTAAAGAAACTCTTACGCCTCTTAAAAGTCCTCATCCGTACTCCTAACAATTCTGACCTTAAGACCTCGTTTAAGGGTTAAGATGCTTTCTGAATTACTTTTTTCTTTACTAGGATTTTTTCTTTAATTTTAAGAGTAAACGCCCACGTTTCTAAGAATTTTCTTAGAATTGTGTCACTAGGAGCTACTCTTTGCATTAAGATTCTTTATGAATACGGGCCCAGGAGTTCATGACAAAGATCATTCGTTAAAATGCATTTACATTAATTTGTTTACTTACTCTTCCCAGCACAGTATCTGGGTGAACACGTCATTTCTGGTTAAATATTAATGTGTTGGGGAAAAGCTGCACATTGCGAAACATGTAACAATTCAATACACCGTGATCAGTGTTGGGTAAGTTACTCTCAAAAAGTCATTAATTATTAGCTACGAATTACATCGTCAATGGTGTAGATTTCTGTACTAATTACTCTAAAAAGTACTTTCTAAATCCCATATCAGCCTCGACCAATTGAACATGGATAGAGATAGGCTCTTTAATTCTTTCAAATAAATAATATAAAACTGCATAAATTATTCTTGATATGACCAAAGTATTTACATTATATTAAATTTTAAGCTTAGACGTTACATTTTGATGTTAAATTTCATTGCATTTGTAATTTAAATATAATATTTGTGTTTCAAAAATGAAATAAAGTCTTACGGGCTTGGAATGACATGAGGGTGAGCAAATGCAAATTAGTTTATTTAAAAACTGTTAGGGTGAACGATACCTGTAATTAGATGCATTTACTTCATAGACATCTTTAATCTCTGATGTCTCCAGATCTCTGTGTGTTCTGTTTAGTGATCGACCGGTATTGTTTTTGGTTTTTTATAACCAAAACTGATTATTAACATGTTTATGTTCCATGATAAACAATATAAAAAACTGATATTTATTTGTTATATTTTTTTTTTGACTATTATAACAGCACTGAACTGAACAAACTGTTTTACCACTTTTTCAATACTGTAATTACTGTAATAAAGTCCAAAAGAGTGCAAAAAAGTGCTGTCACAAGTCTCTTTAAATAACAGGTAACAAAAAAAATACTGTAAAAATAACACATTTATAAATATATATATAAAAAAAAAATCAACATTCTAAACCACCTGAATAAAAAACATTGCAACTTTAATGCAGCTTAGAACTCAGTTACGTCATTTATTTTATAACAACAGTGATATTAATAACAAAAGGCAAAATAAATGTACAAAGTCTAATGTTTTCAAATGAAGAACAAATGACAGGAGAGTCAACTTAGTTACAGTTAATGACTTCGTAATGCATTACACACCGAACACTGACCATGATGCATCACGACTGCATTGTAGAGATGCACTGGTGTATTGGCTGCCGATATTTATCGTACGATTTTTGATACATTTATTACACCTGCATATTGGTTATCAAGGCTGATATGAAGCGATAGTTCATTAATAACTGTGTGAAGGCACTTGTCTGTTGCAAAATCCAATGTTCTCTCTGGTCAAATCGAACTAAACGGGTCCTCAGGTGAGCTTACTGCACAAAAGCGGGGCAGTTCTCGCAGAACATATAAAGTTGGGTGTTCACCTTTTAGCAGAAACGCACGAGTCAACCTGTAGAGCTGCACGATTAACCGCTAAAAGACGGTGATCTAGATTTAAAAAAATGGGGCTGTCCAATAAAATACAGCAACTTGAGGCTTCAAATAAAGATTGTATTGATTACATTGTTACACCAGTAGGTGGAGACAAGAGACTTAAAATATGCGTTCGTTATTGAATCATTCACTCAAGAGATTCAGAAATGCTGATTCATCCAGTAATGAAACAAGTGAAGACTTTATGAGTGAGTCGTTGAATCATTCACTCATTTAAATTTTAAACAGAATGCAGCAATTAACATTTTGCCTCTTATAAATTACATATCATTTTGTTTAGTTATCTGTTCAGAATTGTGATTTTATTTGAAAAAAAAAGGTGATTCTCAATTTATTCAGAATCGTGTCGCACTACGACCCGCACGTCCACAGCAACATCTGGCGAACGCTTGATCAAATCTGGTTTTATCAGGGAATAAAAGCCTGCGTGGGATTTTAGGTCTGATTTCAGGCGCCGGTGTAAAATAGATGCACCTCTGCTGGTCAGGGGATGATAACGTTCACTATACTATACTAGTGGATGATGAGTTTATTATTGAGCTCTTTAAAGCAGGATGGATTCTGATTGGCTGTGAAAGTTATCATTCATCAGCTGGGAGAATATCTCTGACAGTGATTCCACCGGCATGGACATGGTTTCTCTGTGCGGTTATGGCTATAGTTGTGCTGTGGATTAATCATATCGCAATCACAATCTGCGATGTCAAGACTGCGATTATATAACGCAAGATGCTGCGATGCTGAGTCTCTGTCAGCAGCAGCTGCTCTTAAAGGGCCAGCAGCCAATAAAGCTTCTGTCAGTAAAGTTAATCACAGAACAAAAGGAACGGAGGAAATTACTCACTGCTCTTGACTAAAGAACTTGTGCCGCTTTAATAAGGATTAGTCTATATATAATTGATCATTTATGCAGCGCAGACTGTTTGATAACTTAATTCAATTTCTGTATATGTGTTACCTGTTAGACAGGTAAATATGACATTTATTATGGGTTTATGTGAGGATTGTATTAAGTTCACAAATTAAAAGCTTTATATTTTTGACATTGATGTCGTTTTTATCCAGACATCAATGGCTTATTGATCATTATAGGTGTTATCCACCATTTAGTTGTTGTTGCTAGTTTGAGTTGAGAAATACACATTTCAGAATTATCACTAATCTGCGTGTGCATTTTGCTTTAGAACCAAGCAAGCTGACTCATGAAACCATTTGTTTATTATATCGCAATCTTGACCTCAATAATCGCAATATGACATTTTCCCCCAATCGTGCCGCCCTGCTGTGGACTCTAGAACGGTCTCTGTAAGATTATCGTTTTGGGTCTCAGGTGTTTCTCACTTGGTCAGTATGTTGAGCAGTTCGCTGGATCCCGCTTGCTGTTCTCTCTCCCACTGCTCGAGTAAAGCACTGAGCTCCGCTTTAGAGTCCACACCACCTCCATCTCCAGACGCCATCAGCCCTGAGACACACACACACACACACACACACGCCTGATTAGGTTATGAATGATCCGTTCATTGGGTCGGTCTCGGAAGGTAAAGTATTTATGTTCCCTGTAAATTATTTTTGTCTGCATCATAATAATTTATTAATTCAGAATATGATCAAGATTGCGTAAGGTGGTGTGTTCGGGGAATAGGCCTGTTAAAAGTATGACATTTAAAGTCCCTTAAATGAACGAAATGACTCGGAAAAAGATTCGTTCATTTTGATGAACGAGATCGAACAAGAGAGTCAGTAAAATGATCCGAACCTCCCATCACTACACCTGATGCTCATGGCATTCACCACTACAGCTCCCAAAACATTCATCCATAAATAAACATACAGTCGAACCAAAAATTATTCAGACACCAGATATCATTTTTGATGTTTTCACCAGTGTGTGAGGACACTATAGTTCATTTATGTAAGTGAGGAGAGCAAAATAAAGTAAACTGTGACATATTATACACAAAACTCTTCATACAGCGACTACCAGTGACATTATAAACATGTGGGATCAAAAGTTATTCCGCCACTTTGAGCTGATCATGTTTTCTTCAGTGTTTTTCTGTAATTAATGCTCTTTTACACACAGACTGAACAACATGAAGCATTGCTTGGTCACTGGTGGAGCTAAACTGGTATTCTCTAATTGTGTAGTTAAATTTACCAGCTGACAGATATTCATCATAACTCATGTGTGAGTCTAACAGAAGGACGGACAACACCAGTGACATATCCACTGATTTAATAACGGTGTTCTTGTCATATTTTATTACCATTTTCTAAACTAAAGCGAATAAACTGATAATGTGAGAAATGTTGAAGGTGTCTGAATTAATGTTGGTTTGACTGTACATGAGTAAAACTTGAAAAAAAGAGGCTAAATCAACAGTAAGGTCATCAAGACCAACAACACCATGAATGTAATAGAACAACTTCTGATAAGAAATAATAAATATAATGTTTAATCAAGAGTTTCTTAGTCAGGCTTGTCAGTAATATCGCTGTGCCGGTTATAAAACGGAATAAATCAATAGATGAAAATATCAATAGTATCCATTTATTCATCACGTGTATTTGAGTGTCAGCTGAACTTGAATCCTGCGAATATGAACTGAGCGCCTCTTCACAGTAAATGACCAGCTCGTTCGTTAAAGAAACACGTAGCTAGTTCGTCTATCCAGTGTATACATGTATAAAGTATATAGATATATAGTGTTTACCGAGCGACCACGCGTATATCCCGCACACACTGATCTGACATGTGAACTGAACACAACATTGAGGTAAACAGTGTTTATAACGTGTTTTGGCGCGCGAGGACTCACCTTCAGCGCGCGCGCACACACCGCCTCAGACTCGCTAACGGAATCACCTAAGAACACAAGACACGCGCCACGGACTGTTATAAACACATGAATAGTGTCGCTTAAGAGCTCATGTCACTCGTGTCTGCCTTTAGCAATGTGCTGCAACTTTATGATGGCGATCACTAAACACGTCATCACCCGGCGACGACAGGGAGACGTCGATGACGTCAGACGCAAGCCAGACAAGGGTTTGGACTTTACTTTACTATTTGTTGTCTATATTTGTTCTTTTTTTTTTTTGTATGATATGTGTTGGACTATTGTCATGTTATTTGTATTATTTGTAATGTGATTGGCATTTAATAAAATAAAAAAATAAAGAAAATGAAAGAAGAGCATTTGGACTTTTTCCAGTTTTTTTCTGCAAGCATATAATAAAAAAAGAAAAAAAGAAGAGAGTTTGGACTCTCTTGATAAAGAAAAAAGAAAAGAGAAAATAATAAAACGTAAAGTAATTCCTACATAATATAGTTTCCACATCCTCTTTTACTGGAACGATTTATGACGATATTCGACAAATACAGCGGTTTAAGATACTGCATAATATCTATCCAACTAGCTCCCAAATCGCTCCTTTTGCTTATGTTTTCAATTTATACTTATTCTGTAAGACAAGACACTGCTCCATTTAATTTTTGACTGTAGTAAGATACAATCTTTAAGTTGTTACAGGGTCGGCGCTACGGTGGGCATTCGAGGGCCGTGCCCCCTAGCGCCCACTGATGCCCCTCATACCAGTTTCTAATACAACGCTAAATCATTAATCAGATGTAGGCTAATCAACACCAAATGTCCAGCAATCTATTTAAATAGTACTTTATGTTTAATTTGTTGTGTAATGAGATCTAATATGTGCAACCGATCAAGCGCGCGTCCGTGTGAGGATGTTTCTTGAGGCAGCGCGGTCAACAAGCACTTTCAATGGCGTGTCCCAAAAAATATCCCTTTTAGTTATTTTTTTCAATATTAATTGTACAAACTTTAACTTAAATGAAATAAAATGAAATGATTTCAAAATAAATAATTTTGGTTGTTCATGACTATTGACTATTGGTCAATCCTTATTGGTCGCTGAGTAAAAGTGTTACATTTGATTTGCAGCGCGCAAAAGTAGTTGTTTGAATCGAAAAGACCAGTTTGTCCGTCTATAATATCATAGACAGCTAGCGGCTAACTGTTACCCGGGCCTAATAGACGAAAGAAAAAAAATGGATTTACGGAAATGGTTTAGTCCTGCTAAGCCTCTTCCATCAGCAGACTCGGACACTCCGGCCACCAGTACTGTCTCTGAGAGCCTGTCATCTGATGCTGGCTCCGGACAACCACCTGCAGTCGCCTGCAGTTCCCGCTGTGTCCACAGGGGGCGCGAGAGAGTCGTCAGTGTGTTGCTCCTGTTATTGCTGCGCGCACACACCAGGAGGCGCTGGAGAGCAGATCACCTCTCAGCTGTCCCGTGATGAACAGAATGAAATAAACTTATTAAGGGTGTCCACGCAGACTTACGTCACTATACTCACATAATAACTTTCATTCTTATGACCTGAACCATTT
Organism: Meda fulgida; assembly: GCA_030578275.1. NCBI lineage: Eukaryota > Metazoa > Chordata > Actinopteri > Cypriniformes > Leuciscidae > Meda > Meda fulgida. The sequence goes on from CM060623.1 coordinate 1,377,712, forward strand.
GAGGACCATCCCAGAAAGCCCCACCCAGTGTGTTGTGATCGACAGTGTCAAACCCAGCTCTGATATTAGTCTGTATTGAGTAGCCTACTGTAGGCCTACCGTACTGTATAATTGATCAATTAATTTATTATCTCTGAGCGCTGACACGGTTTGAACCCAGACTGAAAATTGTAGAACCATTCGAGTTAAAGAAGTTGTACGCTGATTGAAAACAAGTTTTTCAATGATCTTGCCTCTGTAGCTGTTTCAGATCACAGACACACACACACACACACACACACACACACACACTGCTGTTTCCTTTATTATGTCACATATTAAGTGTTTATTAAATTCTCTCGTTGTAAACGCGCGTGACCCCTGCTGGCCAGAACATGTGCAACACGACACCTTTACACAACATGAAAGTGTATTAAATACGCAAATATACATTGTAGTTTGGTACGTGTACTTTTTCGTTCATTCATTATTCTATTTCGGAATGAAAGATGAAATTTAAAAAAGGGGCAGCTTGGTTTTTTGTTTAAAAGAAAAAAAAGCAAATGGCTGTATTTTGTTTTCCAAATGTATTGTTGTATCAAATAATAGTATTAGAAAATTGGACGACATTTCCGATCGTTTTTTAATTTGTAATATTTATTCGTACGTTTATTGTATTTCATTTGAAGCTGTTTCACCAAGCTGCACCTTTTTTTAAATTTCATCTTTCATTCCGAAATAGAATAATGAATGAACTAAAAAGGACACGGACCAAGTTTAAACTGGTATGTCGTCTGTGGGAAATGAATGTTTAAATGAAATTGACTGACTTTTTGATGAGTTTATATCTGAGATATTCTATTTTGCATTGAGTTGATGTGCTTTATTTTGAAGAATGCATTGTAATTGAATTTTTGACCGTGTTAGCAAGTTGTTCCTGAACAAAAAAAGGAAGCAGATGTTTTTCAATTTATATTTCAACAGCATTTTTGTTTCCCCAACAACTTTTTTTGTACTCATTTGAACTTAATCAAGGGGTTTAACTCTGTATTCAATATCGCTAATCAACTCCATGGCAAGCATTGTTTTTTTTTTTTGTTTTTTTTATTATATAAAAAAAAATGGCCATAAACATTAAACACAAAATACATTGATCTCTGTGAGCAGGCGGTTGAAGTGTGAAGGGACCGTCTGCAAAGTGCATAATCCAAAATATTATTTTACACATAATGTAATGTCTCTTTGACGTTCTGCATAGTAGCCTTAGGCTTACTGTAAACCCCGACAGATAAAGCTTGGGTTCTAGCCTATATGACTGTAGGAGTTTACAGGAGTTATGGGAATTGTTTATAGTCCTATAGGCGATGGTTCCCTGCTGTCACTGGTGACCCGGTCCGGGTCTCATAGGATTATTAGAAATTAGTTGTTTTGAAGAATTGATTGAGAACCGATGCCACGGGACAAAAATAAAATATTAAATGAAAAAGTCTTGGAAAAAAGGGCGAAAGGTTAAACAGCACTCGAGGTCCATCTGTGCCTGTCAGCAAATCAATAAAGATGGTATTGAGTACATCTACACCAGTAGGTGGCGACAAGAGACTGATAAAAGATGTGTTCGTCATGAATCAGATTCAGATTCGTTCAAAAACACTGCCTGTGTCTAGAGCGGCACAATTCTGGATAAATTGAGAATATATTAAAACAGAGATCACGACTACGATTCTGAATATACAGCTAAACAAAATAACATGTCTTTTACGAAAGTCTCTGAGAAAATATGAATTGCTGCAGTCTATTTAAAATGTTTAATTCATTTGAATTTCATTTTCAGTGAATGAATCAAGGACTCGCTCATAAATACTTCACTTGTTTCATTACTGGATGATTCAGTGTTTTTGAACGAATCTATTGAATGATTCAATGACAAACACATTTTATCAGTCACTTGTCGCCACCTACTGGTGTAACAATGTAATCAATAGAATATTTAAACAAAAAAATGTGTTCTCCCAATTATCATAAGAAACAAGGGTCACTGAATTGGTTAATGTTTGTTTCTCAGAGGAGTAGGAAGGATCTTCAGTTATTTAGTTGCTGAATGTGTATAATATCTCCTCACCGATGGCATCTTCGAGCTAACAAAGCACACATTTGAGCTGTTGCTCTTCCTGAAAAAACACGTTTTCCCTGCCAAAATAATGTTTAAATAACGTATGTTCATACACTTGTGTAGGTTTTTGTTGACAGTTTTTCATTTAATAAATTTATAATCTATTTAAATACTGTTATATGTATATTTTTGTGAACAAATGTTTTTGTTTATTTTTAAATATAAATTTATAAAGTAAATAATTATGACAAGCAGGTGTTTTTATTATCTTTTATTATCTTTTGTTATCAAATAATGCAATAAACATGAAAAATTAACAACATACAATTCATACCGTCAAAAAGGACATATTACAGATGGGTAATGTGAATGACCAAATTGTCCGCGCTCGCATGCTAATAACGTTAGCGTCCGAATTCGCTCACTGATTTTTGTTCACTCTGCAGACGTAGTGCCCTCGACTGCCGTTCACTATATAGGGATCAGTGGATGAGGGAACGAGTCAAGTCATCTTCATTTATATAGCGCTTTTAAATGTAGAGTGTTTCAAAGCAGCTTTACAGAGATAAACATAATTTAAGGTAACAGAGATGTTTTGGCTCTATAGCGATTCTTGAATAATGTTATTTTCCAGCTAAAGTTAGTGTGCGGTGTGTGTGGTTTCGGCCCCTGTGTTCTCCCTCAGTCTCATGATTTTATCCTGTTTCTGAGGTTTTCCATAAAACCTCCTAGTATTATTCCTCGTCGTGTGGTTTACTATTATACCACATTATGTGACTATGATTATATATAGGCTATTCATTTTTTCTTGTATTACATAAAATCGCTGAAGCAGTAAATTCTGCATATGCACATTTTCAGTGTTTGTTCAGCATGAGACTAAATTAATAATTTTTTCAGTTATAGAGGTGAAATTATAATTTGTTCATTGAAATAAATGGATGTAAAAGGCTCTTGCTGATCCACAACAATGTTGAATGAAATAAAAATACTTAATATAGAAATACTTGATTCAGATGTTTATAAATTTGACTCTCACAACAAATGATCGGTTTCTCTGCAACTCTGTGTAATCTCTGGCAAAGTTTGACTAATAGTGATAATCCCTTGAACTATGTGTTTTAAATGCATACATAATACCATTGTGATTATGTGATTTAATGTTCAGAGCGAAATGTTTGGGATGATAATTAGGGTTTAAGTCATGGAAAATTATTCCAATAAGTTTCCACCTATTCAACAGCAAAAAGACAGGTACATCTTGTATATCACGTCGAGCGGACGTGAGAGGACGCTGGCGCTGTTTGTTCGCCCTCTTCTCCGTCTGTTATTCCTTCTTGTGTTCCTGTTTTGTTTGTGTTCACTGTACTCCTACCTCTGGACAGCCTCTCAACTGGTTCCCGAAGCCGTTTGGGGACCTCGACCGGACTGTCGCTTCGTTGGTTAGCGTTCATCAACGCGTGCCGGCTAATTCTAGCTATTCTGAGCTCTTTCTCACAGGCAACCTCCACCAGATCCGAGCCGTGACCGAGACTTTTCATCTCCTCCTGTCATGCCTTGGATCATTTTGGCACCTACACCTGTCACACATCTCCGTGTCCCTAGTCCATCGCTAACTGCTATCACGGAGCTCTCAGTCCCTCCGCTCGGCATCATGTTCAAATATTCAACTCTGCAACTGGTCGAACGAATCAACTACTCCATTCCATCCTGCATCCCAGTCATCAAACAGCTCGGACTTCTACGTCGACCCCGTAACATCCACAGAAGCTTTCGCCACAAGTTTGTTTAGTTCCACCACAGACAATCCATTCCATCCATCTGGTCACCTGCATGCTCTGTCGCACCTCACCCACGTCATCGGAACGCTTCCCCCGATGGATCACTTAGAGCTGAGCGCACCGTCTGGCTGCACAGAAAACCCGGACTGGACTGCAGTGCTATTCACACTTCACATATACCTATTCTCCAATCCCTTGCAAATCCATTCACTGTCCCTCCTCAACTGCCCCCCCCCCCCCCACACACACGCACTGCTAACTGGGACAACCTCAGATCTTTCCAGCCTGCCCCCATCTCACTACCCTCTCACCATGCCAACTTTGCCCTCCTGAACACCCGATCGCTTAACAATAAAGCCGCTGCCCTCCATGAACTAATCCTCAACAACACGCTGGATTTTCTTCTGCTCACCGAAACCTGGCAACAACCCAATGACTTCTTCCCCCTCAACCAAGCATCCCCCACTGGCTACAATTACATCCGCAAACCCCGCCCCTCCTGCCGTGGAGGTGGCCTCGCCGTTATTTATAATCAGAACTTCCGGATCACTGAACTCACACTCCCTTCAGTATCATCATTTGAATATCTCATCTTCAAAGCTCTTTCCTCCATGAAAGTTATCCTCATTTACCGGCCACCTAAACCAAATCCCTCCTTCCTCTCTGATTTTACTGAAGTCCTCACACTAGCCTCATCTCTCTCTCTCCACATCTGCTGCTACTCTGTGACTTAAACATACATATAGATTCCCCCACCTGCAAGCTGTCATCAGAATTCACCATTTTATTGGACAACTTTACTCTCACCGAACATGTCATATTCCCCAACTATGAAAAAGGACACATCCTCAACCTGGTCTGCTCCACTAACCAACCAGTGCTCAACCTCCATCCATGCCTCTTTCCCTCTCTGATCAAAAACTGATACGGTTCACCACTCTGTCTCCAACCCCACGCCCCCGCCTCCTCAGAGAAATCACCTTCAGAAACCTCAAATCTATTGATCCCCATCATCTCTCTGACCTGCTCTCCACCTGATGATCTCACAAACCACTTCAACTCTGCTTGTACCTCCCTTAACACTCTGGCCCCCCTTTAAAACAAAAACTGTCACTTTTAACAACTCGTCACCCAGGTACACACCTGTAGTCTGGAAAATAAAACAAACTGGCCACCAACTTGAATGCCTGACAAAAAAAATCATCTCTCATAGTCCACCATGAAGCCTATAAACTCCACCTCATTGCCTAAAAAGATGCCCTCATTGCTGCCAAATCTGCCTACCTCTACACCATCCTCACCAACCCCAGTCAAAACCCCAAAACCCTCTTCTCCACATTGAAAAACCTCATCAAGACTCGGACCAACACCCTCCCTGCCTCTACTCCGGATCTCTGCAACTCATTCCTTCACTCTTTCGCTGATAAAATCAACATCATTTATCAATCTCTATCCCTGCATCTGACCTCCAAGTATCTACTCCAGCACCTATCACAGCCCCTTTTCCCCCCATACCTCCTGACCTCCCTCCCCCTCCTCCACACTGCCTCCTCTCCCAGTTTGACTCGGTCACCACTCTTGAAATCTCTAAACACATCAGCTCTTCCAAACCCATTACCTGCTCCCTTGACTCCATCCCTACTCCACTCATGAAGTCCTGCCTCCCCGTCCTTTGCCCCTCCCTCACTAACCTCTTCAATTCCTCATTGTCCCTTGGAACTGTCCCCTTTGCTTTCAAAACTTCCGCTGTCACCCCGATCCTCAAAAAATTTGGTCTGGGTCCCTCTTCCCTCAACAACTACCGCCCAATATCCATCATCCCCTTTTCTGTCTAAAACCCTGGAACGTATAGTCGCCTCACAATTACAAACCCAAATTACAAACCCTTTTCATGCCAATAACCAATTCGAACCTCTCCAATCTGGTTTTTGCCCCCTCCACAGCACAGAAACCGCTCTCCTCAAAGTCCTCAATGACCTCCTCATCTCTGCTGACACCGGTTCCCGGTGAAATCCACTCTCAGCAAAACCAATAACACCACTCTCACCATTGACGACACCATTGTCTCCTGATCTCCCCAGCCCTGCAACCTCGGCGTGATTTTTGATTCAACCCTCTCCCTTGGGCCTCACATCCATCATGTCATTAAAACCTCCTTCTTTCACATCCGCAACGTCGCCAAAATCACACCCTCTGCTGCTGAAAGACTCATTCACGCCTTCATCTCCTCACGACTGGACTACTGCAACTCACTATTCCTTGGTATCAGCTCAAACTACATAAAAAAACTCCAACTGGTCCAGAACGCAGCCGCCCGACTCATTACCCGCTCCAAATACTGGCACCACATCACTCCAGTCCTAAAACAACTACACTGGCTTCCCATTTCCCACCGGATCACATACAAAATCCTGGTCCTTACCTACAAAGCCATCCACCACCTGGCCCCCTCATACCTCACTGACCTCCTCTCCCCCTACCAACCCTCACGCCCCCTCAGATCCACCTCAGCCAGTCTCCTCTGCATCCACAAGTCCAAGCTCCGCAGTTTTGGGGACAGAGCCTTTTCCAGGGCAGCTCCCAGGCTCTGGAACTCCCTCCCCCATGAGATCCGCACCTCTGAGTCCCTCACCATCTTCCAGTCCCGCCTCAAGACCCATCTCTTCACCTCGGACTATCCGTAGCCCCATGCCCCTTCCATCTCTATATGTGCCTGAATTATTTTTTTTTCTTGTTTATTCACCTGCTCTGTAAAGCGACTTTGAACTCGAGAAAAGCGCTATACAAATTCAATTTATTATTATTGTCTTCTCTACGGCGACACACTGATCGTGGATGCACTTGTGCAACAGCAGGCCTAATAATAATGGCCAGTACAGTGGCTGGGATATACATAAACCCACCAACATCCGTCGCCATGATTGTTGGAATGATTATTGCGAGAGGAAAAAATGACGATTTAGTCAAATAACATCGGTTAATGGAAACGCCGTCATTTGGCAATCGTTTTTTGTCGACATTTAGAAAAAAATTGCAAAAGTTTTGCGCAAATCTGTAATGGAAACGCTCCTAATGAAACAGCAGATGAAGTTACGCAATACACCAGCCGCAACCACGACATGAAGGGCGAGCGGAATCTCTTGGGTTGGTGGAAAAACAACAGCGGTGGTTTCCCGTTACTGTCAAGACTGACCCGTAGTTCCTCAGCATGCCTGCGCAGCACCAGCGAGAGGAGCTTCAGTGCAGCTGCACTTCTGTCAATCAGAGGACGCGCTGGGGCCATCAGCTGTCCATGCTGTTCTCTTCCTTCACAAGGATATATTTGTGCAAATAGTTGTGCGGGAACCTTGCAAACTTTGTTTTGAAGTTTAATGTTTGAGTTCCAGATAAATTTGTGACTGTTACACCTGTTCAACCACAGCAGAGTTTCGTAAATGGTAAGTGCTTTTTCTCTTCTTGTTCTTGTGTGCTGACTCCTGAGGGGCCGCTGTGCCTTGGTGAAATTGTGTTTGTACATGTATTAGTTTAATTGTCGTTGCAAGCAATCATAAAATACAGCACATTGCAAAAAGAAAAAAAAAATTCTATGAGAAACGGCCCTCGGGTTCGAGCTTAATGGTTGGGTTCGGGTTAAATGATTTTGGGTACGGGCCGGGTTCGGGCTTCAGTATTAAGCCTGTGCAGATCTCTACAACAGATGCCAATCACTTTTCAGGAGTGTGGAGTTACCATCTTACAGACTCGCCTTTCCAGACACAACTTCATGCTTTTGGATTATGACTTCTTTTGGACTGTGTATACACTGGTGGACTCTAACATTGGGACGCTTATACGCCCCAGGATTCTTATGGACTGTTACCCCAGGGTATGGTGTGATGGACTCTATGCTTTAACAGCCTGAGTTTTCATGGTTTTATTGTGTTGTTTCAAAGTCTCCTTTGAAGATTGTAAATACACCGTTCTTTTAACCTCAGTTATTCCTCACACAGTAAAAAATCTGACCCCATTTTAACTTTTGTAACTCAACTTAATTGGCTGATCGTTACAACTTGACTATATATCATGGGCTATTTAGCATTATTTCACATTGTATCCAGCATCCAGTATTAGTTTGTAAGATGTATGTTGTGTTTTGACTACGTTTCCCATGGTTCTTTGTATTATTCTACTCCATGACCTACTTTCCCTGGTTGATTGATTAGTTATTCTTTTTCAGTTATCTGATTAGTTTCCTTTGTTTCATCCATGCTTATACCCTGAGTTCTGGATTAGTCTCTGTCCGTCTTCATCTATGTATAGCGTGTTTAAAGTGTATTCTGGTATTATCTTTAGAAATGTGTTTATGCTAATAAAGTGAGTATATTTTTCATAATTAACAAGAAATACTTAATAAGTGTTAATAAATGTGCTGACGAGTGATCCCTGAGAGACAAACTTTTGTCTCATCTCCGTTTCTCCTGTTTATTCAGGACTTTTAATCTGTTGATCTGTTGGTTTCTCCAAACACTGACAATCAGCATGATAAACAGATGAGTGTTTATCACTGAAACTTCAGCCTGAGAAGCAGTCATTTAAAGAGAGAGGGATCATGACAGACCCTGGAGAAACTGTGGCAAAGAACAGCAATAAATAAAACACGTATAAGGGTTTTGAGATCTTTTATTTGTGATATTTATGTGGGGTTTTTTGTGTTTAATCCAAGCTTTTAGCATTATATCTTAACGTTTCAATGCAAGTTCATTTTGAATAGGCTTAGATGTAGTTAATTTTACCTAAAGAAATCCTGATGTTGTAGTTTGACCTGTTTCAACACACCAACTTGATCAGAAGCTCCACCCTCTTACAGCACTAACCAGGAAGAGGCTGAGTTGATATTTCTCTTTTCTGCCATACTGACTTTGTCTCGACAAAAGCAATAAAGAATCAGCGATCAGTGGAGGACGAAGAGAAAAACTTTACAGAAGAAGTTGAGAAGTTTGTTTCTGAACAAGTTTGATTTTGATCTTTGTGATTTTCATGGTGATTAATTTTTAAAACCGTCGTTCAGAAAGTGAAAGTAAAGTTTAGATTGCTGGAGCTCAAACAGTGAAAATGGCTTCAGCAGCTGAAGATGATTATATTTGTCCCGTGTGCTGTGAAATCTTCAAGGCTCCTGTTCTTTTATCCTGTAGTCACAGTTTCTGTAAAGAGTGTCTTCAACAGTTCTGGAGAACCAAGAAAGCTCAGGAGTGTCCTGTCTGCAGGAGAAGATCCACAATAGATCCTCCTCCGGTAAATCTTGCGCTAAAAAACTTGTGCGAGTCGTTCCTGAAGGAGAGAAATGAGAAGCGTTCATCAGGGTCTGAGGAGATGTGCAGTTTACACAGTGAGAAACTCAAGCTCTTCTGTCTGGAGGACAAACAGCCGGTGTGTTTAGTGTGCAGAGATTCAAAACAACATGACACTCATAAATTCAGACCCATCAGTGAAGTGGTTTCATCATATAAGGTAAGACAAATGTTTCTTGATTCACATGTAGAGAAACATAACGAGTCATAAACCCAGAACGTTCCGGTTACTGACGTAACCTTGGTCCTGATAAGGAAATGGTATCTGTGTGTGCATAGTTCCTCCTTCGATTGGGCTAAAAGCAGAACTGTGATGAGGGGCTATCTGTCTATCTGCTATACCACTCGCTCCAAATGAGGAAAGCAAACGTCGCTCAAATTTGCTATTTTAATAGTGAAATTTTCTCTTGAAGAGTTGCCGGATAATCCGCTACTTGAGGCTTGTTTCAACGGTGAGCAGAAAGGCTCCGTTCTTCTTTGGAGACAGCGAGGAGATGATCTTCGCTTTTGAAGGAGAACAATTTTGATGAAAATAGTTTTCAGCACGACTTAAATATGCAGTCGGCCTGTCCGTTTTGAAAAGCCACTTGTCTGTACAGGTGCACAGACGTGAACCAATCAGGCTTCAGTATTCAGTGTTGATTTGATTGCACAGGGCTGCAGTGATCAGCACTGGTTGTGTTTGGTCCAGCTGAACTACATTTAAATCCAGTTTCATTAATTTGAGGAATCAATAACTACGGGGGCAAATACATTTTCATGCTGGCCCAGTTGGTATTGGATAACTTTTTTGTTTCAATAAATAGCATTGCTATTTCCAGACTGTACTTTGTGTTTACTCAGGTTGCCTTTGTTTTATGATAGGTTTTCATTTCTGAATCAATTTAGTATGAGATGGGGGCAAATACTTTTTCACTGCATTATATGATCATATCACTGTATTGTCTTCTCTTCACTGTAATCTGGTGTTTTAATGTATTTTTGTTCAATTCTAGGAAGAGCTCAATACAGCTCTGGAGTCCTTACAGGAGAAACTGAAACGCAATGAAAAAATGAAAGGAGAGTTTGAGAAAACAGTTCAACACATCAAGGTGAGGAAACAGAAGCGAGAGTCATTGTCATTACAGCTGTTGGATCACTATATACAGTTGAGCCATTCCACCGAAAGGGTGACATTTCTGTCCCCCGGACATTATATGTATAAAATTGCATGAAAATGAACTCTAAAATACATTTTATTATTAAGCACAATGTCCTGCATATTAAGCTAACTACAAATAAAAAATTTATAATTAAAAACATTCAAAAAAACTACATAGAACACTAATAAATAGCATTTTCTGCATGTCCCCACTCTCTATCTCTAAACTTTACCATGAAATATAATGATTAAAATCCTTCAGAAATCTGCATTTTTCTGCAACCTACGTCATCAGGGAAGGTCCTCCAATGCAGAGGGGAGGGGAAATTTCAGATTTTGATTACATTTTTTTGTGTGGATTGACTTGCATAGATGAATTATTCACCACAAAACGATCAATTTAGGCAAACAAAGTATGGTAAATTTTGAATTCATGGGGACTTTAAAATGACAAAAAATATTTTATCTAATATTTTAGAAAAAATACACATTTTAGTCATGTCCCCGGGGTTTCACTCAGCCCTGTTACCCTATTACATCCCCTCTCTGAAAAACTTGTAATATTCCACAAGACACATTTTCAACAGGAAGTTGCATCATCTGGATCTTCTGAAGGCAATGGGAAGACCATACATAAGTCTTCTCATTTTAATTTCTGTATATTTGATGAAATTGTAACTATGACTGAGAAGGTCAATCTCAACATACTGTCCTGTTACCTAAACTTTTTCTTAGATTTTGTTTATTTGAAAAATATTAACTTTTGGTAAGTCACTAGAAATGGCTGTGTCCTCATGCTATTAGCATATATGCTATGTGGCCATATGCCATGTATTTGATAACTTTTGCTTAAAAACTCAATCCTGTTACTTCCATTCCTGTTACTATTATTTTCTTTTTCTAAAAAAATAAAATTAAACCACTGTTTTTATCAGTTTTGTTTGGCCCATCAGTTATACAATTATTTAATTATAAAAAAAAAATTTAAACTTGAGGCTTCGGTCTTCTTTAAAATTAAAAAATGGCTTTGTGTGTGTTTTTATTAAAATACACATTGCCTTAATAGTGACTTTTTTTGTTACAAATATCAATTATTTGAACATATAACCAATAATTTCTTTAAAATAAACACTGTCTTGTGGGGAAAACAAAGGAATTAATTGACATGCTTTTAAACTTGCTTTTTAAATGGCACATGGTTTTCGGTAACAGGACTGAGAAAACACGCGTCCATCTTCTGCTTAAACCTTGTAAAAAAATAAATAAAGTTGCCTGAGATTGACCAATACACATTTTAAATAGTTAAATATGTGTAGTATTACATTCAATGTTGAAAAAGATAAAAAATAAAGTTTAATTTTTAAGAGTTGCAACAAGCAAATGTCACCCTTTCGGTGGAATGGCCCAGTTATGATTTGATATAATGGATTCCAGTTTATTATTTCTGTAAATGACTAGCAGCAATCTGCTTCTGGATCAGCTTTATGTCGGGTATCTGAGTTTATCTTGGATGTTAATGATGTGTGTCGATGATGATTGAGGTGAATGTGATGTGATTTCAGACTCAAGCTGAGCGCAGAGAGCGTCAGATTAAACAGCAGTTTGAGAAGCTTCATCAGTTTCTCAGAGATGAAGAAGAAGCTACAGTCACTGCACTGAGGGAGGAAGAGGAGCAGAAGAAGCAGAGGATGAAGCAGACGCTGGAGGAGATGAACACACACATCTCAGCTCTTTCACACACAATCAAAGACATGGAGGAGATGATGAAAGCCAATGACGTCTGCTTTCTGAAGGTCTGATCTCAGATCATTGGTTGATTGATTGAGTTCTTGATGATTAATGGTGTGTTTGTTCTGCAGGAGTTTCCAGTGTCAATGGAAAGGTGAGTGATCTGCTCCTGTCTCTGGTCTCTCTGGTTCTGATCCACTGCAGTTCTGACTCCTGAATGTTCTTCCAGAGTCCAGAGCTCATGGCCGGATCCACAGATGCCTTCTGGAGCTTTGATTCATGAGCCACGATACTCGGGCAACCTGACGTTCAGAGTCTGGAAGAAGATGCAGGACATCGTCCAATACAGTGAGTCTGACGGCAGGAGATCTGAGCTGGACATGATGGATAGATAGATAGATGGATGGATGGATAGATAGATGATAGATAGATACTATAGATAGATAGATAGATACTATAGATAGATAGATCGATAGATACTATAGATAGATAGATAGATACTATAGATAGATAGATTGATAGATACTATAGATAGATGGAGATCTGAGCTGGACATGATGGATGGATGGATAGATGGATAGATCGATCGATAGATACTATAGATAGATAGATACTATAGATAGATAGATACTACAGATAGATAGATAGATAATATAGATAGATAGATACTATAGATAGATAGATAGATACTATAGATAGATACTATAGATAGATAGATACTATAGATAGATACTATAGATAGATAGAACTATAGATAGATAGATAGATAGATGGATAGATAGATCGATAGATACTATAGATAGATAGATGGATAGATAGATCGATAGATACTATAGATAGATAGCTAGATACTATAGATATAGATAGATACTTACATAGATAGATACTGTTGATAGATAGATAGATACTATAGATAGATAGATACTATAGATAGATAGATACTATAAATAGATAGATAGATAGATACTATAGATATAGATAGATAGATAGATACTATAGATAGATAGATAGATAGATAGATAGATACTATAGATAGATAGATAGATAGATAGATAGATACTATAGATAGATAGATACTATAGATCAATAGATACTATAGATAGATAGATCGATAGATACTATAGATAGATAGATGGATAGATAGATCGTTAGATACTATAGATAGATAGATAGATACTATAGAGAGATAGATACTATAGATCAATAGATACTATAGATAGATTGATAGATACTATAGATAGATAGATGGATGGATAGATAGATCGATAGATACTATAGATAGATAGATGGATAGATAGATCGATAGATACTATATATAGATAGATAGATACTATAGATAGATATTATGGATAGATACTACAGATAGACAGATAGATAGATAGATCAATAGATACTATAGATAGATCGATACTATAGATAGATAGATGGATAGATATATCGATAGATACTATAGATAGATAGATAGATACTATAGATAGATAGATAGATACTATAGATAGATAGATACTATAGATAGATAGATACTATAGATAGATAGATAGATACTATAGACAGATAGATACTATAGATAGATAGATACTATAGATAGATAGATACTATAGGTAGATACTATAGATAGATAGATACTATAGATAGATAGATAGATAGATAGATAGATACTATAGATAGATAGACAGATAGATACTATAGATAGATAGATACTATAGATAGATAGATACTATAGGTAGATACTATAGATAGATACTATAGGTAGATACTATAGATAGATAGATACTATAGGTAGATACTATAGATAGACAGACAGATCGATACTATAGATAGATAGATACTATAGATAGATACTATAGATAGATAGATACTATAGATAGATAGATAGATAGATAGATACTATAGATAGATAGATAGATACTTTAGATAAATAGATAGATACTATAGATAGATAGATACTATAGATAGATAAATAGATATATAAATAGATACTATAGATAGATACTATAGATAGATAGATACTATAGATAGATAGATAGATAGATACTATAGATAGATAGATAGAAAGATAGATACTATAGATAGATAGATAGATACTATAGATAGATAGATACTATAGATAGATAGATACTATAGATAGATAGATACTATAGATAGATCAATCGATAGATACTATAGATAGATAGATAGATACTATAGATAGATAGATAGACAGATACTATAGATAGATAGATAGACAGATAGATAGACAGACATATACCGGTAGACAGAACAGTTTGGTGTTTGTTAGATGGCTAGAATTAGTTACATGATGCTAACACAATCACCATGTTGCTTGCATGTTTTAGCAAGATTCTAACATGATGCTAGCATTATTAACATGTTGTTAGCATTGTGCTAACACAATCAGCATGCTTCTGCATTTTAGTTAGCATTTTTGATATTTTAACACTTAACTAATCGTTAACAAGTACTGTTTGCTACCATTAGTCAAAGGAGCCAACCGCCATGTCTCTAAGATGTTCTGGTGCAGAGATATAGGTCTTGCTGAACAGTTGCTAGGGTTCTCTGTCTAGTTGCTAGGGAGAGGCTTGGCCGCTGCCAATGATGTTACTTCAAAGGCTGCTTGCCAGTTGATATAAACCAACCGCAACTCCTCTATGACATTCAGATTAGAAGATGGATTTGGATTTGGGTTGCTAGGGTGCTCGACAATGGTTGCTAGGGCATGGCTAGGAAGTGTTGAAGGTGATTCATGATTGTAAGTCAAACACAACAGACAGTCAGAATAAACTAATTAAAAAAAACAGACTATAAGAGGCAATAAAATGAAGATGTTCAGATGCTGCTGAAGATCAGACACACACTTACAGCGTAAATCTCAACAGATCTCGTTGATTTATTGTTGAATTTTCAGACACAAATGTCTGAATCTCATATTAAATGATTGTAGTTGATGCCGTTAAACGCTGATGGTAAAAGCGAGTGTGAAACTAATACCAGCACTGACAGTGATCAGAGGAAAATGTGTTTGATCAACAGGACGAGTGTCATAATTCATAATAATCTGTGTTGGGTTCACTCTTGATCATTAGATAAGAGTATTTTTTTACATGCTTGAAGATGTTAACGCGATGATTGTACAACATTTAAGTGAGATATAAAGGCCGATTTATACTTCTGCGTCGTTGTCCGCGTTTACGCGCAATTACACATGCAGAGGGAGCATGTGAAACCCGAGGGAGGGGTTCTAGCAGACCAATCACAGCGCTTGCGTCTGCGTAGAATTGACGCGTTGTTACATTTTTGGAGAGGTGCACGTCAGGGTACGCCGTAGGGTATGCACGCTACACACAGCCTTCGGCGTAGCTACGGCGTGAGTTCGACGCAGAAGTATAAATTGGGCTTAAGTGTGCAAGAAACAAACAAGAAGCAGAAAAATTAATGTTAGTCCGTTTTAATTGAAAAGGTGCAATGAGTGTACAAAATATATTATAAATATAAAAGAAAAACAAATAAACAGAAATCCAAAAAAACAAGAACATCGCATAATCAATGAAACAATCAAAACAAAATCTCCATAACTATTTAACCCAAACCTCTTACGCCGGGTTCACACCGGACGCGGAAGCCTTTCGCCGCCCATGTTAACGTATGGTGTCTTTCACACCAGATCAGCGGTGAAGGCGTCTGGTCTATTTTTTCCGCGAGCCGCGAGTGATCCGAGTCAATTCCGGCAGGAAGTTATACCAAGAAACACTCGACCATCAATAGTCAAAATATAAGCAATTTTCAAATTAAAATACCGCGAGTGATAACTGCGAAGCAAAAGATATAGGGCGAGGGCTCTCCTCCTGTCTACCCGCACTGTGAAACAGGAAGAGGGAAATAGATTTCATAAATTTGAAGAGAGGATGTATATTTCAACGGTATATATACACCGAAGCTCTATATACACACTACTATAACTGTCTACCATATTCTCTCTCTGGCTGCGTGTGTCTCGACAACGGATTAATAAAAGAAGTGTACAAACTTCTTGGTTACAGAAACATGGTGTATTTATATTATGAGATTATTTACTTACCCATGATGTAAAAAAATAGCTCTGAATAAACAACTGAGCAGAAGCGCTTGTCGACCTCCTCGAAGAATACGCGTCTGGTGTGAACAGGCAGGCGCCGGACCGCGCGTGATTTTCCGTTCCGCGCCGCTTCAGGGTCCGGTGTGAACCCGGCATAAACCAACCAAAAAGAAAAATGCAAAAACAAACCCGATATCTTCAGCACCTTAAAAATAAACTAGGCTGACTAAAACAGAAAAGATCCAGTGGATGGCAATCAGTCGTCAACTAACAAAAACATAGTATACAAAACTATACAAAACACATGTGGAACGTAACGCATGTGTTGATTGTCTCATCAGCTCCTGTGATTCTGGATCCAAACACGGCTCATCCAGATCTCCTCCTGTCTGATGATCTGACCAGCGTGAGACTCAGCGAGAACAATCAAACTCTTCCTGATAATCCAGAGAGATGTGACTGTGTGTGTGTTCTGGGGTCAGAGGGCTTTAGCTCAGGAACACACTGCTGGGATGTGGAGGTTAAACAGAGTGAATGCTGGACTCTTGGAGTAACAGCATCAGTCCAGAGGAAGGGATGGGGTTTCTGCAACACTGACGTCTGGAGTGTGGAGTATCATCTGTTCGGACGGTCTTTAGGTTCTGGTTTTCTTGTTACACAGAGGCTTGATCGTGTGAGAGTGAATCTGGACTATAATGGAGGAACGGTGTCATTCTCTGATCCTGTAACTCACACACATCTACACACATTCACAACCACCTTCACTCACACACTCTTTCCATTCTTCCGGTATTGTTCTGGCTCTCTGAGGATCTTACCGGTCAATACTCAGTAACGTCACTCCTGTAGATCTGGATCTTCTGCTTTCATCATGTTTCCAGTGTTTAATCCACATCTCATGAGTGAGAGTGCTGTTGATCTGAGTATCGGTACGCTGGCTGTGATTGGCCGTGAGGATCACATGACTGATATCCAGCACTACAGCAACACTCAAATCAATCCACCTTATTCCTGACGAGTTTACAGAGTTTTGAGTTATGGGCGGCACTTCCGGTTTGGGGAACTTCCATTCAAAAAGACAGAAACTAATCATTTCAAATCATAAGGTTTCCCTAAAAATAAAGCGGATCCATCAGTGTGTGACTGCATGAGCTGTCAATTCCCCTTCATGATTTATTTTCAGACATCATGAGATTAACATTATACTTGGTATTTTAACGTAACTTGTTATAACAAGAATATCAACGTCAAGAGCTCTTTTCAGTCGCTGTTTTCTTTTCGTTGTGATTATTTTCTTTTTTCCCCTTTGCAATCTGCTGTAAAAGTATGAAAAAGGACAACTTATACTGCACATTTGTGGTCTGTTCTCACGAATTTAACTTACGATATATATCATTAATAATTCACTGTAATGCACAAAGAATCTCTCGTTATTCGGGTGGTGATGGCGCAATGGATAAGACACATGCCTTTGGTGTGAGAGACCCGGGTTCGAATCCACTGTCAGACACTAATGTGTCCCTGAGCAAGACACTTTACCCCTAGTTGCTCCAGAGGCGTGCGACCTCTGACAAATATAGCAATTGTAAGTCGCTTTGGATAAAAGCGTCAGCTAAATGAATAAATGTAAATGTTATTCTCCTCAAATCCTCACGTCCCTTTCCAGGTTTGTTTTCACAGGTAAAAGCAATTTATAATCTGTCAAAATGAAGGAAATCACTTTGAAATAGTATCATGTAATGCTGAAGTTATGAATATTTTTGATTAAGGCAACATAAGTTACATAATACAGATATTAGCCTACACAGTGATATTTAACCAAAGAGTCGCGCTTTTGTGTTTATTTGGTCTGTTGAAACCTTGTTGATGCTTTTACACTTTCCTTTTAATGTTCGATGGTTGAAGGGTGGGTAGATTAACGTCATCTCATTGTGACACTTTAACGTATTGCGTTCACAGAGCGAGTCTTTCACTGATTTACAGCTTAACCGAAGTTAAACCCATAATTTGCGCAAAGCATCATGTGGCGCATGATAGCATGAGTGTAATCAATAACGTCCACTATGGTTTCAGACACCACTATAAATGGCTGTCGCTTCAAATAACGCCCTATTTGAGGGTAAAGGGGGGCGCTTTCAGCTTCTGCCCTAGTTTTCCTACTGTGTCTAATTAGTCATCTTGTTAATCTCCTGATTATTTAATCCCTAGCTGTGTCCTAAACTGCTCCCTATCCACTATATAGTGCACTGTATAGGGTGTCGGCCATTTTGTAGTGGTGTCCGAATTCTGAGTGAATGACGTCATTCCCTACATTCGTTCACTATTTTACCCACAATCCTTTCTGATTTTGAGTGTACTCTCTTTGTGGAATCTGAAAATGTCTTTTTTTTTTTTTTAATAATTAATGAATTCCAAATTTGTAAATGTGAACAGAGATGCCAAAAGAAAATTTTATTTAATCCCTGGATTTGATCCATATCAGGAATCAGATTTTTTTTTTTTTTACAGATCTCAAGCTAGCACAGAAATGACCAAATATAACTTTCACAGATCATGTTGTTTAATCAATCCATCTCTGTATAGTGTCAATTTATGGATTGTGAATTAAATATGCATAATTGTTTGTGAATGTTATATTTGGTCAGGTCTGTGCTAGCTTGAGATCTGTAAGGATGTAATGTAAGGCATCTCTGTTCACATGTTTTTGTACTGACTGACATTACTTTGCCCCACTGATGGTCAAAAATATGGCAGATGATCGTAAAAATTCATGTGACTGAGGCAGATGGATTTGTTTTTGTCTATAATTATAATAAAACTCTAACTCATCTGTTGGGTTGTACATCATTTGCTTATAAAATAGGTTAGACGCCATCCATCCAGCCCTCATCCTAACCAAAGAGTATAGAAGCCAAGCCAATATACACGCTTTTTGGTAACAGCCACTAGGTAGCGCTTCGGTAGCAGGGATGAAAATGGAAAACAGCACAGATACAGACAGAATGACAACGAGAAAGAAGTCAAAGTGGAATAAAAAGAACGAAAAAATAAGTCATCAGTAAATTTTATGACACCTAAATGTTGTATTGTCTTATAGGCCTGCTTGTTTTATGTTATTAGTTGTGGAATCCAACCTAGGTTGTTTATTTTTATTTATACTGTTATTCGTTACTCAACTAGTGCTTATATATATATATACTGTACATTTAAATCCCCTGGATCATGCTACAAACATGAAGATCTTATAGAACATGATACATCGCTGTCTGTTATCCCATTATTGGCACTTTTGGACACAGTGGCTGTTTTTGTTTTAGTTTTTTACACAGTCTTGCTTTAACGGACATTAATTTAAGACAATACTGCAAAAACAGTTCACTGTCAAGCTGTTAATTCCTGTTTTTTGTTGTCCAACATTTCTAATTTTTCTGATGCATGTCCTTATTTTAATTTCATTTGTTGGTATTAAGTCAGTGTTTGTAATCCTAATACTTGAACATCTGTTACGGCACAAAGTACAGGATCCAATTGCAAGTGAAAATAGCTTTAATAATAAAGCGTGTGGACAGACAAACAGGAAGTCCGATCGAGACAGTGAATAACAGCAGACTCTCAGCAGCGTAGACTGATGACAGCTGAGGAAGCGCAGTCTGGGAAAACTGGAAGACTGACGAGAAGCAAATGATCCTCCGACAGAAGCAGTAATCCGTGAGAACTGGACAGAAACGACACAATACCAGGACAGGACCAGGGAAAACAACGATCTGACACGGGACGCGACAAAAACTGCACTACATATAGGGCTAACCAACGAGGTACACCTGCGACTGATCTGATTGCTCATCACAGCTGACGCTCCTAGGCAATCAGATCAGGGCAGTGACAACAGAAAGAACAAGCAGTACTGCGAACCGTGACATTACCTGACACTCCCAGAGGGACCTACCTGGCGATTGTAAGCATCGATAAGGGAGTGATCCAATATGTCCCGAGCAGGAACCCAACTCCTCTCCTCCGGACCGTAACCCTCCCAGTCCACCAAGTACTGGAATCCACGCCCCCTCCGTCTAGCGTCCAGAATACGATTAACCGAATAAACTTGTTCCCCATCTACAATTCGCGGCGGTGGGGGAACCGGGACTGGCGGATTAATGGTAGAACGAAAAAAGGGCTTGATCATGGAAACATGGAAAACGGGATGAATTCTCCAGTACGCCGGAGGAAATTTGAGGCGGACCGTCACCGGGCTAAGGATCTTGGTGATGGTAAATGGGCCAATAAATTTGGGAGCCAGTTTTCTACAAGCGGAGCGGAGAAGAATATCAGTAGAGAAAAGCCACACCTTTTGACCAGCGACGTAGACGGGAGGCTTTGACCGGTTGGCCTGGGCCCTGATGCGCAAACCGACCTGAAGGAGGGTCTCCCTGGCCGTTCTCCAGATGTCTCTGCACCTCTGGACGAATTCGTGAGCGGAGGGAACCGCGACTTCAGATTCCAGCCTAGGAAAAATTGGTGGCTGGTAACCTAAACTAACCTCAAACGGAGATAGACCCGTGGAGAACACTGGTAATGAGTTATGTGCGTACTCAACCCAAGAGATATGCTTATTCCAAGAGGACGGATTCTGTGACGCTACACATCGCAACCCCCGTTCTAAATCTTGGTTGGCCCTCTCCGCCTGTCCGTTGCTCTGAGGATGAAACCCAGAGGAAAGACTGACATTCACCCCCAACAATCGACAAAACTCTCTCCAAAATCTGGAAATAAACTGAGGACCCCTGTCAGAGACCACGTCTGTCGGGAGGCCATGAATCCGAAAAACGTGATCTATGACAGCTACCGCTGTCTCTGGCTGATGGCAATTTGGGCAGAGGGATGAAATGAGTGGCCTTAGAGAACCTGTCCACCATGGTCTAAACCACCATGTTCCCCTGAGAAGCAGGGAGGCCTGTGACGAAATCTAGCATAATGTGTGACTAGGGTCTCGAAGGCACTGAAAACGGTTGAAGGAGCCCAGCCGGAGGACGAGTGGAGGTCTTACAACTAGCACAGACAGAGCAGGCCAATACAAAACGATGAGTGTCGCGAGACATGGTTTGCCACCAGAACTGCTGTTTAATCAGAAAGATGGTACGATTGACTCCTGGATGACAAGCTAGCTTGGAAAAATGACCGCACTGGATAACCTTGGACCGTAACTTCTCTGGCACAAACAAACTACCCGGTGGGCATCCGGGTGGAGGCACTACCCCCTGTAAGGCATTGCGGACCTTCGACTCGATCTCCCAGGTCAGCATTGCCACCACACAACTTTGTGCAACGATGGACTCGGGAGAACCCGGACGTTCAGATTTGTCAAAAATACGGGACAAAGCGTCTGGTTTGATGTTCTTGGAACCAGGACGGTAGGAAATGGAAAAATTGAACCGACCGCAAAAAAAAGTGCCCACAGAGCCTGCCTGCCTGAGTTTAGTCGTTTAGAGGATCTGATGTATTCAAGGTTCTTATGATCGGTCCAAACGATAAAGGGTACCCCCGAGCCCTCCAACCAATGACGCCACTCCTCCAAGGCTAACTTGACAGCCAACAATTCTCTATTACCAATGTCGTAATTGCGTTCGGCATGAGACAAGCGATGCGAAAAATATGCGCACGGATGAACCTTGTCATCTGTGGGGGAACGTTGTGAAAGAACCGCACCTACCCCCACCTCTGATGCGTCGACCTGACGAGATGGATCAGGGGCAACAAGAATGGGGGCTGAAACAAAGAAACCCTTGAGTTTGGAAAATGCAGACTCAGCAGCACTAGACCACCTAAACGTAGTCATGGTGGAGGTCAAGGCGGTCAGAGGCGCGGCTAGTTGGCTAAAGTTGCGAATGAAACGTCGGTAAAAATTGGCAGAGCCCAGAAACCTCTGCAGGGTCTTGCGGGAATCCGGAGTCGGCCAATCTACCACTGCCTGAATCTTGTCGGGATCCATTCGCATCCCCTCAGACGACACGATGTATCCTAGAAAAGGGAGAGACTGTGCATTAAAAACGCATTTCTCCGCCTTGACATAAAGCCCATTCTCCAACAGCCTCTGAAGCACTCGTCGAACGTGTTCAACGTGTTCCTGGAGAGACAAGGAAAAGATCAATATATCATCCAGGTAGACATAAATAAACTGATCGACCAGGTCTCTCAACACGTCTTTGACGAGTGCCTGGAAAACCGCGGGGAAAGGCATAACCAAGTATTCAAAATGCCCCCTGGGGGTGTTAAAGGCGGTTTTCCACTCATCCCCCCTCCTAATGCGGACCAAATGATAGGCGTTACGAAGATCCAACTTTGTGAATAAGGAAGCTCCCTGCAGTCTCTCGAAGGCTGAAGACATCAACGGCAAAGGATAAGTATTCTTTACCGTGATGTCGTTCAGCCCCCGATAGTCAATACATGGGCGCAAAGAACCGTCCTTCTTACCCACAAGGAAGAATCTCGCTCCTGCAGGTGAAGATGAGGGCCGGATGAACTTGGCTGCCAGAGAATCAGAAATATATTTCTCCATGGCCTCCCTCTCGAGAACAGAAAGAGTATAATCTGCCCTTAGGCGGAGACGTACCTGGTAATAAGTCAATCGCACAGTCATAAGGACGATGAGGAGGAAGAGAAGCAGCCCGGGACTTACTGAACACCTCCTTCAGGTCGAGGTACTCCTCGGGCACGTTAGACAGGTCCGCCTGCTCCTCCTGCAACACAGAACAAGACACAGAAGAACACGCAGACACCAAACAAGATGCATGACAATTCTCACTCCAAGACATGACAGAATCTTGACGCCAGTTTATGTGGGGGTTATGGAGGGTAAGCCAGGGGTGTCCCAACACCACGGCGCGTGGGAAGAATCAATGAGGAGAAATTAGATCTCCTGAATATGATTGCCTGATGTGATCAAACTCACCGTTCCGGTCGAAAACTTGACAGAAGACAAAAATTGACCACCGAGTGCGTTGACAAGAGATGGGATGCTCGATGGGAATGTCAAGACAATTCCCCAGGTCACAGTCCATGAAACTCCCCTCAGATGCCGAGTCCACGAGGGCATTACAGAGATGATGTGATGTACCCCACTGCAGTCTGACCGGAAAAGAAGTCGATTCCCGGGAGGCTTCATCAAAAGAAATGCCACCCGTCAGTAACCTCCTCCCTACTGACGGGCCTTGGCTTTTACCGGGCATTTAGCAGCGAGGTGTCCTCCGTCTCTGCAGTATAAACACAGTCCCTGAGTTCTCCTTCGCTCTTTCTCCTCCCAGGAGAGGCAAGCCCTGCCCACCTGTATGGGCTCCTGGTCGAGTGTAGGACCATCCGCAGCACCAGGGAGAACGACAGGACGGTTCTCTCGGTCTGGAATCGAACTCTTCTGCATCAGAAAATCTCGACGTAGCAGACGGGAGTCCACTCTAATAGCCAAATCGATCAGATCGTCTAGTGATGCTGGTAAGTCCAGCGTATAAATTTCCCTCTGTATGCAACATTGCACCAGAGTTCTGTATGCAACGTTGCACCTCGCTGTTCCACTTACATTCTGCCGCCAGTGTCCGGAACTCAATAATATAATCCGGCACCGATCTGTGGCCCTGACGAAGTTCAGTCAAAATCCTGGCCACCTCCGAGGCCGAGGGATCAAAGACCCTCCTGAGCTCCGCGCTGAAAGTCTGGTATGGCGTCAGACACTGACCTCCCCGCTCCCATACAGCCGTTCCCCACTGCGCCGCTCGTCCAGACAGTAATGTGATGACGAAGGCTACCTTGGATTCCTCAGTGGGGAAAGATGAGGGCTGTTGAGCAAAGATTAGGGAACACTTAGTCAGGAACGCGGGGCATAACTGAGGCTCACCCGCATAGGCAGTAAGTGCAGGTAGACGAGGCTCCGGTCTGTTGAATGGCTGGATAGTGGGTGGAACAGCGGGTGGTGGGTTGGACGCAGTGAGCGCGTGGGCAGACTCGGCTCTCAGTTGTACTACCTGAGATGAAAGCTCCGATACCTGTCCAACCAAGGTCTGGACAGCACAACCGGTCACCGTGATCTGTTCATCCTGACGATCGAAATGCATATTGCTCTTGTTCAAGAAATCTCTCAACTCAGCCATACTCACGGAATCCATGAACGGTCAGATCGTTATGTTACGGCACAAAGTACAGGATCCAATTGCAAGTAAAAATAGCTTTAATAATAATGCGTGTGGACAGACAAACAGGAAGTCCGATTGAGACAGTGAATAACAGCAGACTCTCAGCAGCGTAGACTGATGACAGCTGAGGAAGTGCAGTCCGGGAAAACTGGAAGACTGACGAGAAGCAGATGATCCTCCTAATACAAAGCCCATCAGGCTGGCAGAGAGAAGCAGTAATCCGTGAGAACTGGACAGAAACGACACTGCAGAGAAGACACAATACCAGGACAGAACCAGGGAAAAGAACAATCTGACACGGGACGTGACAAACACTGCACTACATATAGGGCTAACCAACGAGGTATACCTGCGACTGATCTGATTGCTCATCATCACAGCTGACGCTCCAAGGCAATCAGATCAGGGCAGTGATGACAGAAAGAACAAGCAGACCTGCGAACCGTGACAACATCACAGAATTTCAACCCAAACTGACAAGTTAGTAGAGAGCAAAGGTTTTGTGAAAAAACCTGGAGGACTTAAACACAAAGTCTGTAAAATAAACTGTTAAAAGGATGATCATTAGTCTAGTGATTAGCTCCGTTATTCTGTGTTGTCGTCATTCAGGTTGGTTTTCAGCTATAAGGTGCAGTCTGTAATGACATCCAGTAGTGGAAATAGGCACTGAAGTCCAATTCAAAATATTAGAGATCGTGGTTTCCCCCGCCCCGCCTCCTCAGACTCAACGCTCATACGGGTTGCCAGTTTGAGCACACGCAACAGGAACGAGCGCAAAGGACAATGAGAATTGGCAAACTGGCAAGTATCACACAGACCAAAACAATAACAAACATTCCAGCCTGGAAACACACATTTCAACGTAAAATAACTGTAGAAGTGTTTTTCAGAGAAACGAGTATGTGCACTTAGCATGTTTCCTGAATAGGCTACCCATCTAACACAAATACGTAACTGCGAAGCCTTGTGTTAGCTGGGTTTATGCAAACATATTATGGTATTTGTATGCTTTAGTAGAGTGAAAAAGTTACATACAGCACCTTTAATTCTTTTTCTGAGTCACAATACTTCACTCAGTGGAGGAGTTGCAGTTTTGTTTAATAAAAAATTTAGCTCCCTCCTCTTGTTCAGTAAAGGAGATTGTAAAAGGTAGATTGTTAAAGATAAAAGCTCAATTTGAAGATCATGTTTTTGTTTTTATTTGTGTATATGCACCAACCTCACAGATAGAAAAATATTGTTTTTAGATCAATTGAATGCAGTAATAGAAAAATATGATGAAGAATTTTTGGTTGTGGGAGGAGATTTTAATTGTGTTGAAAGAAATATAGATAGGAATCATGTAGAACCACATATGGCTTCACGCCGAAAACTGATACAAATGATAAAAGGGAATGAGCTTGCTGATGTATGGAGAAAATGTGTTGTCAATGGCACGATTAGATAGATTTTATGTTTCCAAACATCATCTTAGTTTTTTTGTAAATGGCTCAATTCTTCCAGTAGGTTTCTCTGATCATAGTTTGGTTGTGTGTAGAATGATTGTTAGTTCTGTTAAATTAAGTAGGTCTTATTGGCATTTTAATGTGACATTGTTGGCAGATTTACAGTTTAAAGATGTTTTTAGGTTTTATTTGGAGTCTTTTAAAGAACAAAAAGATAAATTTTCCTCTTTACAGGAATGGTGGGACATTGGGAAAGTAAACATTAGGCAACTATATCAACAATAAACTCTTAATGTCACAAGAGTTTTAACTCAGTCTATAAAGAAGTTAGAAGAGGAAATTATAGAAATTCAAGTTTTAATTCAAGAAACAGGAAATCAAGACCATTTAGATTCTCTTTTCATGAAAAGATCAGCTTTGTCTGAATTCTATAAAAGAAAGGCACAAGGGGCATTGGTCAGATCCCATTTACAGGATGTGGAGCAGATGGATGTTCCATTAAAGTTTTTTTTTCGGATTAGAAAAAAAGAACGGTCAAAGACGTTACATTCAGAATTCAAGGTCTGAAGCTGGGGTTCTGTTATCAGACCCAGTCGAAATGAGAAAAAGAGCGGTTACATTTTATAATAATCTTTATAGTTCTGATATTAGGATAGATCAAGATGTTGATGGTTTCTTTGAAGATCTGCCAAAATTATCAGAGAGTGCCAATGCAAAACTTAGTGAAGATATAACTTTAATTGAACTGTATGAAGCTCTCCAGAGTACGCGAAACGGGAAAGTTCCAGGGATAGATGGGATTCCTTTTGAATTCTATAAAGCATACTGGGGCATTATAGGAGAAGACTTGCTTGCAGTTCTTAGTGATAGTTTGGTCTGTGTTTGTTTTTTTTGACCATGTAGTAGTCGGAGAGCAGTTCTTACACTCCTCCCAAAGAAAGGAGATTTGAGTGATATTAAAAATTGGAGACCAGTCTTTACTGTGCTCTGACTATAAAATTCTGTCTAAAGTATTGGTGATTAGATTAGGGAAAGTTTTATATGACATAATTAGTCCTGACCAATCCTATTGTGTGCCTGGAAGATCTATATTTGATCCAAAAAAAATTTAATCCGAGATTTGATGGATTTTTCAAAGATTTGTGGTGTTAATTTTGGCTTGATTTCCATTGGAAAATTTCCATCAGGAAAAGGCATTTGACCCCGTAGAGCATGATTATTTATGGAAGACTCTAGATGCCTTTGGTTTTAATTTGGTTTTTAAAGATTATATTAAAATATTATATAATGACATTGAGAGTATGTTGAAATTTAATGGTGGCTTGTGTTTTCCTTTTAAAGTTCAGCGTGGAGTGAGGCAAGGTTGTTCATTTTCAGGCATGCTCTATACATTGGCATTAGAACCACTTTTGCAAAGATTGAGAAGGGTTTTAAATGCCCTCACATTGATGAACTGTGAAAGTTCTTTTGTTTTATCAGCTTATGCTGATGATGTTGTTGTAATTGTAAAAGAGCAAAATGATGCAAGCCTTTTAATGAAAACTTTGGATGAGTTTGAAATGGCATCAGCTGCAAAAGTGAATTGGTCAAATAGTGAAGCTGTTTTGGTGGGAGAGCGGATAACAGTGCCCCCCAAACTCCCCGGTGGTCTGACATGGAAAAAAGATGGGTTAAAGTACTTGGGAGTTTATTTGGGGATGAGTCTTTTCAATTAAAAAATTGGGAAGGGTTGATTGAGAAAATAAAGGGCCGCTTGGATAAATGGAAGTGGATTAAGAAAATATTGTCCTATAGGGGTCGAACCCTTATTATTAATAACCTTGTTGCTTCATCTCTTTGGCATCGACTGACTTGTGTTGTAGTGACCCACCACTACTTTTTCTTGCTAAGATACAATCGATGTTGATAGACTTCTTCTAGGATAAGATGCACTTGGTGATCCATAACATCTTGTACTTACCAAAGGAAGAAGGTGGACAAGGGCGTGTGCATCTACAAAGTAGGACAGCAACATTTCGTGCACAATTTATACAACGTTTCCTGACAGGCCCAGAGTCTTAAAGTTGTAGACCAGTGGCAAGTGCTATTTTAAAAACTGCTGCAGGTCTAACTCTGGACAAATCCTTATTTTTATTGGATCCAAAAACTTTAAATGTGGAGAAGTTTCCAGTTTCGGAATCTTTTTAAAGCATGGAGTCTTTTTAAACTACAAAGGAAAAACAATCCCACATCATTGTATTGGCTTTTGGAAGAGCCTTTGCTTTATGGGGCAAGACTGGACATTACTAATGCATCGGTGTCACTGACAGAAGCCTTTGCTTTGTAAAGGATAAAGTGGTGACTCTTCGTCAATTGATGAGTCTGGCAGGACTAGATTTTATTGAGGTGGATGCGGTGGCAACACAATTGGGGTTTAGATCCACTCGAGTGGTTGAAAAACTATTACGAAAGATACAGACTATCCTAACAGTGGAAGAGATCGATTTACTCAAGAAACATTGTGAGGGAGAAATTACTCCCAATGATAAAGATTTTTTTACAAGTCATGTGTGAAATGTATTAATAAAAAAAACTTTAAACGGAAAAACTGATACGCCTTGGCTAATTGTGTTAGGTTTGGATGAAGTTTTTAAATCAAATTGGAGAACTTTTTACAAGCCACCATTAAATAAGAAAATTGGAGATTTGCAGTGGAGGATTTTACATTGTATTATTGCTGTAAATGCTTTTATATCCGTGTTGAATCCTGAGGTAGGCCATGAATGCCCATTTTGCCCACAAAGGGTTTTTCATGTTTTTATGAGTTGTCATAGACTTAAACCTTTATTTGAGGTTTTAAAAAAAAATGTTTAAGTTTTTTGATGAAGATTTTTCAATGCAAGCTTTTATCTTTGGGGTTAAATATACAAAGAGACGACAGAGAGAGTATCAGTTGTTAAATTTTGTTTTGGACAAAAGTAAAATGGCAATATACATGAGTCGGAAAGATAAAATTGAACAAAATCAGGATTTTAATCTGGTGTCTATGTTTAGTGCCATGGTGAAGTCAAGAATTTGGATTGATTTTAGGTTTTATAAAGCTAATTTATGTCTTGCCATGTTTGAGGATGTTTGGATGTTTTTGTGCTCTGTTGTAGATGACTGTTTATTTTATCCAATTTATGTAATTTATTTTAAATAGGTTGTTTTTAATGTTGTAAAAAATAAAAAATAATTTGTATTAAAGGTGTTTTCAAATTCAAATTCTATCTCTCTCTCACACACACACACACACACACACACACACACACACACACACACACACACAGCTGTGTTTTTGTGATTTGTGAGGACATTCCATAGGCGTAATGGTTTTTATACTGGACAAACTGTATATTCTATCCCCTTACACTGCCCCTATCCCTAAACCTACCCATCACAGGAGACATTCTGTACACACACACACACACACACACACACACACACACACACACACACACACACACACACACACACACACACACACACACACACACACACACACACACACACACACACACACACACACACACACACACACACACACACACACACACTCTCTCTCTCCCTCTCTCTCTCACACACACATTAACATACATTTAATTGAGAGAGACTTATGGGGGCTACATAGGTACACACACACACCAAGGTTAACAAACTAACTGCACTGTAAACCCAAATAAGTTGGCAAAACTCAAAACATTTAAAGGGGTGGTTGATTATGATTTCACTTTTCTAACTTTAGTTAGTGTGTAATGTTGCTGTTTGAGCATAAACAATATCTGCAAAGTTACAAATGAAGCATGAACACGTTACAGTGCACCTCACAAACACAATCAAGCCTTCGAAAAAAGGTGTTTTACCACCCCTTTAAGGCAATCGATTCCCTCAAGTTATGAAATTCAAAGTTTAAGTAAGCAGAACTGGCAAACTCGTCCAACGCTTGTGATGTTCTTAACTCCTCCTGTTACTACTTCGAGTCGGGTGTGAATTGTCAATGCGTGCTGGAAACTGAACAGATCATTCAAACTGATTCGCAAACCGATTTAGACAGATCTGCCAACTTGTTTGATGAAGACTTTGAACAGAATTGACTCAAGAGTGATTCATTTGTGAATTGAGCGTCGCTCATGCCCAGAAAAAAAAGATACAGCGCGCTTGGAATAAACTATGCATTTAACAACACATATTGCGTTCAAATAAAGTAACGAGAGGAACGTCACCCAACGTAACGAAGTAAAAAAAAAATTATTAGAATTGTACTCGAGTTAAAGTAGAAGTACCCATTTACTCTTAAAAGTAAATTTTTTCTACAAAAAAAAACTCAAGTAAATGTAACGAAGTAGCCTACCGGTAACGTTAAATGTACTTTGTTACCCACCTCTGGTTAAATGCAGAACATCTTCGCAGTTGGTGGTGGCTCTGTCGCTAATAGCCTCCTGCTATCGCTAGCCTGAATGCGAGCACCGACAGCTTTCTGAGCTGACTGAAAAAAGTTGGTCAGTAGACTTTAGTTTGGGTCTAAAGCCCTTGCCAGCTCGCTCTTCTTCTCCTTTCTTTTATAGCACCCTGATTTATTAGCAGGCACTGGCATACCAACTAGGCTACTACAATATTAAGCTAATAATTATTTTGTTCATCTCACTTTGCTGCTGACCGTAAACTGGTGCGAAGCACTGGCGTTTTTGACGTTACGTAAAAAAAAAAAAAAGATAGCCTACTCAGACCATTTTCAGGAGAGGGGTTTCATTATGACACAGGCTACATTTTACTCCAGCAGCATTAAACATTAAGCATTTTTCTCACTTTTTCAACAATTAATGGTGCTTTTTTAGGTTCAAAATAAAATATGGTAACCTGCTTATATTTAGGATGAACATAATTATTGCTGGACTGCATGTCTCCACATACTCGTTCCTCAAGGCACTCCCAAACATGACATCTACAGGCAACTCGGGCACCCTACCGAACATCAAGTAGAACGGTGCAAATCCCATCGTCTCATGAATGGTACAATTGTAGGAAAACGTAAGTGTCTGTATCGTCTGAGGCCACCTCTCTTTCAATCGAGGGGGTAAGGAGTGAATCATATTCCCACAAGTGTGCGGTTGAACCTTTCTGTCTGCCCATTTCCCATTGGGTGGTAAGGAGTTGTATGGGACTTACGGACCCCAGAAGCCAACAGCAACTCAGCGATCAATTTACTCTCAAAGTTGGCTCCCTTGTCTGAGTGTATCCTCTGCGGGAAACCATATATACAGAAAAACTGATTCCACAGCTTCTGAGCCACAACTTTAGCTGTCTGGTCTAGGCAAGCGAATGCCTGGGCTAACTTCGTAAAATGGTCCGTTATTACAAGAACGTCAACATTTTCCCCTTGTCTCCCTTCTGCAGACCAGAAATCTATAAGTTCCAGTGACACACTCGTCTTGATAGATTCAAGAGGTGCTCTAGCCTCAAGTTCCTGAGTCTTTCCAACTACACAGCGCTTACAGTGAGAGACATATCTTTTGACGTCTGAATCCATACCGGACCAAAAGAATCTCTGACGGACCAGATGGAGAGTCCTACTTTGTCCTTGATGACCAGCATCATCATGAGTTCCTCTCAAGGCAGCTGCTCTCAGAGAATGAGGAAGTACAAGCTGGTATCTGATTTTTCCCATCCTATCCCTGGACCTGCGGTATAGAACATTGTCCTTGACTTCCAACTTTTCCCAGTGTTTCAGCAGTCTCAATACCAGAGTAGACTCACTATCCCTCTCTCTTCGTGATGGTCTCCTTCTTCTGTCAACAAAGAATATCACACAGGCAATGGTGGAGTCAGCTCTCTGTTTCCCCCGGATTTCCTCCACCGAAAAGACTGGAAGTCTATCCACTCCTCCATACACCAAACTGCTGGCACAATGGGTCAGCTGAGCACCACGGACAGGTCTGCTGGCTTCCCAATCTAGGCAGGACTCAAAAATAGCTTTCACACCTTCACTTCTTATCTGACTCAAGCTCCCAACTTGGGACATTCTGAACACTATCCTCAGAATTTTGATGGAGTACATTCACTGACAATCGGAAAGCTTCTTGAACTGATTCTAAGGTTAGATGATGAGCCTTACTCGCCAAGGCTTCAGAGACTTCCAGAGTTCCTGGCAAAGGGACGTCGACTCAACAGATCAGCAGGAATGTTCTGGGTTCCGGGTATGTATTTCAAGTCAAAGTCAAAGGGGGCCAGCTTGGATACCCACCTTTGTTCACAGGCATCTAACTTAGGCTTAGATATGATATATGTCAAAGGATTGTTATCCGTTAGCACTGTGAACGTAGTCCCTTTTAACCAGTGAGCAAACTTTTTGCAAACTGCCCACTTTAGAGCATAAAACTCTAATCTATGAGCAGGATAACGGGACTGAGCCCTTGACAGGGTCTTACTCGCAAAGGCTGCTGGTCTGGGCTTTTTCTCCCCCTCCGGTATCTGACTCAAAACTGCACCTAACCCATCCATAGATGCATCAGTGGACAAGAGGAATGGTCTCTTAAAGTCTGGATGTGCTAGAGTAACTGTGTCTGTGAGCGACTGTTTGATCTTTTCCACAGCAAGGTCACATTCTGCAGTCCAGTTTTCAGGGCTCAGACGTTTGGGTTTAGGAAAACAGGAACGACCCTTCCCCCTTTTCTTCCTGATCTTCTGCCCAGCGGTCAGCTTAAACAGTAGCTTGGCTAATGCTAAGAGACCCTCTATGAAATGAGAATAATAGTTTGCCATTCCAAGGAAAGATTTGATCTTCATTGGTGATGGAGTCTTTCCATCTTCCTCCATCAAATCCACCACCCTGAACTCACGATTGCGAATACATTTGTTGGGTTGGTTGCGATACCGCTCTCTGATAAAATATGACCTAGAAACTTCACGGTCTTCCTCATGAAGTAACATTTCTTTTGGGACAATTTGAGGTTGTGCTCTTTAAGCTGAGAAAATACCATCGAGGCGGTTGAGTGCCTCCTTCTCAGTCTTCCCAAACACCATTAAGTCATCTAGGTAGCAAAGGAGAGACAGATAATTGATGAGACGACTCGACGCCTGTGAAGAGACAACTCAACGCCAGCGATATGTTATGCCCTAAATTAATACATGATTAACTGACTGTATTTTTCTATGTACATTTCCGAAATGCACTTTCTGTAAAGCTGCTTTGAGACTCAATTTGTATTGTGAAAAGCGCTGTACAAATAAATTTGAATTGAATAATTCTGGTCTCCAAATATCGCAGTCATCATTCAAGAGAACGTCGCAGGACTGTTGCATAATCCCTGAGCCATCCGGTTGTATTTATAGAGACCCACTGGCATTGTGAATGCTGTATACTTGCGGTCCTCTTCATGGATTGGGATATTATAAAATCCCGATGTTAAATCCATGGTGCTGAAATAGCAGTTATTTCCCAAGGATGCAAGGGCATCAACTTGGTGAGGCAGTGGATATGCGTCCTTCTCTGTTGTTTGGTTAAGCCACCTGAAGTCTGTGCATATCCGCAATTCTCCAGAGGGCTTCCAGACCAGGACTAAAGGTGAGGTCCACTCGCTGTTGGACTTCCGGATGATATCACCTGCCTCCATTTCATCCAGGGTCTGTCTCAACGTATGGTAGTGAGCCGGTGGAACCCTTCTATAAGGCAGTCGGAACGGTATTTCGTCTTTCAGGTGTATCCTGTGGACAATATTATTGACTTCTCCACAATCTAACTTATCACGGGAGAATATGCTCTCATACTGCACAATAAGGTCTGCCAGTTGCCTTTTCCAGAAGTCATTCACTTCACACGAATCAATATCAATCTGTGTCAGTCCCATTTCTCGCAACTCAGCTGCACAGTCTGTTAACATCTTGTCCTCTGCATTAGGTTTGTGACCATTAACAACATTTTGAAGGACCTCTCTTGATTCACATTTCATGTGCTTTGTAAGCTCTAACTCTTCAAGAGCAAGACATGGGTGCACCTGAGCAATCTTTGCATTCCGACGTAACACCACTGGTCGGTTCAACATATTTATCACCTTTACAGGAATCCACTTATCAGCCCACAATGGACACACACTACGAGCAATCATGATGTTTCGTGGTGAAGATTTGGAAGTTGAGGACTCTATCATCACAGTACTCCCGACAGACAATGGAACTTCTTCTTTCAACCTTCCCCAGACTCTATGTTCGTGTTGTGGCTCCAGTGTCACACACTGTCTTAATAACACAGTGCCAACTCTTTTTGGCATCCTGTCTCCGTGCCAACGGTCGACATTAGAAAGTAGACTGAGGAGAGTGTCATTGCTATTTTCTTTAACAGGCTGTGAGATTTTCTCCCAGTACTACTTTGTATTCTTGACCTGCTAAGTCACGTGTTTTAAAACATTACAGCCTACTATCATGTCATCCTCTTGACCTGGAACAACTAAAAAGTTCACAGTCATCTTGCACCCAAGCAAATCTACATTTAGCTCATATGCACATTTTGGCTTTGTCTGGTTGCCTCCACATCCAGTCAGCACTTTCTTTGTGGGTTTACTCAAATTATCACAAATAAGACTGTGATCCTGAAGTATGCGCTCAGCTGACTCACTTAGGGTACAGGTTACAGATCCACTATCTACAAGGGCTAAGAGTTCTACTTTTCCTTTGACTAACGCAGGTGCACAGAAAAGATCATCTTCATCATTCACTTTTATATAGATCGGTTCTTGAAGGAAGTGTGAACAACTATTCTCAAAAGTACTTGCTTCACTCTCAATGCTTGCCTTTTGAGTCAGACTGTCATCAATTTTGTTCTGAACATTATCAAAATTCTCTGGGGATTTTGGTTGACTGGTACCCACACTATTCCTCTCTAAGTGTGGGCTTTCTAGTTTAAAGGCCACTCGGAATCAGAAGACATTCTGGTTGTTTCTCGCTTGACTGGTTTTCTTTTGGGGCATTCTAAACCTCTGTGTCCAGTCTCAAAGCACCTGAAACACAATCCTTCTTTGAAACAATGCGTCTTTGTCGTGTGATCAAGGGCCTTACAAACTCCACAAGAACCTGAATATGCAGTCAGTCCTCCAGACGAGGCTTTGACTTGTACTGCTTTTGGCTCTTGCTTCTTCTATGAGATGAAAATCTGTTCTAGTAAGGACACCGCTCTACCAAGAAGAGCTGGATCAAGATCACTGGACTGACTACTGGCAGAAGCTTGCTGCTGTGTCATACACCAGGCACCAGAGGGATTTTCTTCAACTTGTAACTTTCTCTCCCCACTGGCTGACTGCTTATCTCTATGATGGCTGTCTATTAGCACTCGAACCTCCCCAGCAGTCCAACTCTCCAGTGGTTTACTCCGCAATGCCGCATACAATACAGGTTCCGGACAGTGCCTAACATCATCGTCACTTCATGACCAGGGTCTTCAACTTTTTTTCCCCTTCTCTGTAAGCACTCGTCAGCGAGGTCAACAGCCTTGTTAAGTCTGATCCAGTAATCAAACCCACTTTCTGATCGTCTGGGTACGGTCTTGTAGAAATCTCTCAAAGGGGTAGTCGAGGAAATCGCATCCCCAAAGTGCTGTCTCAGAATAGAGAAAATAACATGTGGGTCTCTACTCATTTTAATGAGGGGGTTGTTACGTATGCTGGTCCTCACAACATCTTTAGCACGGCCCATCAGCAAATCAAGAATTTCCTGGCCTTGTTCTGACACATTGAATCCCTTCTTGTTCAAATATGTCTGCATCAACTCCTCCCATTCACCAACAGTGCATCTGCCAGTTTTGTCACCTCTGAATATCGAAGGTTCTTTGATGTCCTGATGCTTGATGACTAAGTTGAGCTTTGACCAATCAGGTGACTGAGCTGAGGACTGTTGGGCATTTTCTCTCTGGGTATTCTGGCCTTTAGATGACAAGCTGGCAGCAATCTGGTTACCTATTTCACTGCCTAACTTCTTCATTAGGTCTGCCATAGTCTGCCACTGGTTCGGTTGGTCACCTCCTACAGAACCCTGTCTTTCACTATAAGAGCCTGGTGAGTCACCTTTTACGCCTGACTGGACTTGTGTTCTTAGTGGGTGGACGCACCGGGGTAGCAATCATGTCATGCTCTAGCATACTATTCAATAATGCCCCCCGCCCCATCCCGGTTGAAACCCTTGGTAACCTTGGAACAACATTCAAAGGGGTAACATTCACATGGTCAACATCTGCATCTTGTAACTCTTCATGTGATCTGGTGTGTGTGTAACTGTAACGGTCCTCGTTTAAGTTTAAATGCTCATTTGCTCCCCAAGGTTCTTAGTAAAGGTGATGTCAGCGGAAGTTTCTCAAGCCAAACTGCGATGGCTGATCTCTTGAAATCCGGGTCACGGCACCAAATGTGTAGCGGTCTTCACTCAGCACCACAAATGAACCACCGACACCAGGCTCTTCAGAGGGATTACATCTGCAGTTTATTAAAGACAGAACAGGAATTAACACATCACACTCTCATACTCTGTTCATTAGTCTCTGTCTCGCTCAAATCCAAAGCTGTTCTACATAACATTTACTAATAAACATTCTTTTACAATATCTCTTTTACAATGTCTCTTTTCTTTCATTTCTTTTCACAACATGCATCACAAATTACATACAACACATCTTAAACACACTCAATCAGGTAAATATATATAATAAATGTAACAATAAATGCATATATAATAAAATACTCTTATTTATGTATATATATATATAACTCAATTTTCTGAAAATACATGAAAATAGGTCTAACATCTCAATGACATCCGATCGTATAGTGGTAATAATGTTCGTTACAATATGACATATCTGCAGTTTATTAAAGACAGAACAGGAATTAACACATCACACTCTCATACTCTCAGTTCTGTAGTCTCTGTGAGAAGTGCGAAAAGATACAAAAAATTAACCCCTGCCCCCATTAACACCGTAACTGGGTCAAAGACGTGACGCTTGCTTTTTCTGTCCGACTGAACTTTTTACCAATTAATAAACATTAAAATGAATAAAATTATAACATGTATGTCTACCACCTCCCTTATACATATGCCCACTCTTATTTCTTTAAAAATAATTGGCTTATTGGGCATTTTCTGCCACCTGAAGTGTGAAAACATCATGTGGGGCGACCGTCCGGCCTTGACTTCTGTTTGGACAACTGGTTTTAAATCAAACTAAAATAATTTAAATATAATCCTTATCCTATTTGGCATCATTTTAAACTTGTTTTCCATTGATTGACAAAGTTATGAAACATTTGTAGGGCTGTATTGTCCTAGTCGATTAATTGGTCGATACATTCTGGTTCGACCAAAATTCTGATTGGTCGATTTTTTGCCGCTTTCATTTCATCAGTGTTGCCGCGCTGAGGCGCGCTCATTTCATCAGGTGGAAAGCACTAACTGCTAATGGGGGGGTTTTCAGAGTACCCCTGTTACACAGGTAACAGTCTGTCTTCAGAACACCCCCCTTGTTTTCACTTTTTTTGGATTAGCCCAACCCACTGGAGAAGAGCGGTAGATATGCTATATGCGGAATATTATTTATTGTATTATATTAGTCAGTCCTCATCCAACATGTCGACAGTGAGGCAGCATTTTGTCAAAATTGACGGGTAAAAGGTAGAATGCAAAGTTTGCAAGAAACAGTTTGCCTTCCACAGCTCGACGACAAACATGTCGTATCATCTAAAAGCAGTAAGCTCACTTTTGTCTGCGTTGGGTTGCCCTGTCTGTTTTGAGTAGGCTAACGTTATATGAAAATATCAGAATTGCCATATTTCAATGTTTTAGTTTAATAATCGTTTTACAACTGCAGACGCACCCATCCGCAATGACGGTAGCTTCCCCCACCCACACCCAGACCACACTGGATTTTAAGCCTCCTTTATCATCCAAACGGAAAAATAAAATCACGGAAGAAATTGTTAACTTTATTGCTCAGGATATGAGGCCCATTGCTGTTGTGGAGGGCCAAGGTTTTAAGAACCTCTTAAAAGTTTTGGAACCTGGATATACACTGCCAATACGCCACACAATCATGCATGCACTAACCGCAAAATGTGCAGGACTCAAAGAGAAAGTTTCAGAGTTAATACAACACAGCGAGGCACTGAGCTTGACCACAGATATGTGGACATCTCTTAGAAAGGAGTCCTATATGACAGTGACTGCCCATTTCATTGATGGAGACTGGAAAGCACAGAGTCTTGTGCTTGAGACAAAACAAATAGAAGAGGCGCACACAGGAATAAACATTGCTGCGTGACTATCTGAAGTTGCTGATTCATTTGGAATTCAAGAAGAAAAGAGAATTTCTATTGTATGTGACAATGCGGCTAATATGGCACTCTGTGTGGAAACACTAAAGGAATCGCATAAATGGCCAGAGATACAGGGCATCATGTGCGCCGGGCACACTTTGCAGCTCTGTATTAACGCTGCACTCAAACAATATCCAATTTGTCGTGCCGTGGCTGCATCACGTCATCTGGTGGGACATTTCAAAAAGGGGCACAAAGCAAAAACTGGGCTAAAACAAAAGCAGGAGCAGCAAAACCTCCCTCAGCATGAACTAATTCAGGATGTGTCTACACGTTGGAACTCAACATTTTCGATGTTGGAGCGACTGCTGGAGCAACGCTGGCCCATTACCGCAGTGCTGTCTGACCCAAAGTTTACAAAGAAGAGCGACAGCAGTACACTGGACCTTACCACAGCACACTGGAATGCGGTAGAGGACATTAAAAATGTGCTGAAACCGATGACAACCCTGACCGAGCTGCTGTCTGAAGAGGACAACGTGTCCCTGTCTGCAACAGTATCCATGCTGGCAAACTTAAAGAAACGTCACCTGGCCATCGCGGATGACAGCCCCATTACCAAAAAAATGAAAAGCAAGCTGGTCTAAGAAATAGACAGTAGGTGGGAGTTTAAAAAACGAATGATGATGACTAACAGTGTATACATTACAGCTGCAGTAGTAGACCCTCGTTTTAAGCAGCTGTCTTTACTGGATGATGCCAAACGAGACGAGGCCTATACAGTAGTTGCACAGCTAGCAGAACGACTGAGTGCACTCAGCGCAGTGAGCGCAGTCACAGGCACAGGTGAACCTGGAAGTGAGGAGGAGCAACGTGTCAAAAAAGCAGAAAAACGAAAAAGAGAAGGAGATTGCTATGCTGTTGTGCGAAGATGAGGACGACGAGGTTTCTAGAGAATCAGGAGGGAGAAGCACAGTGACAGAAGAAATTAAAAACTATCTTCAGGACAGAACCAAAATCGACTCTGGACCATTGGGGTGGTGGAAAAAAAACCAAGACAGATACCCGAGCCTGGCCCGAGTTGCAAAGCAACTGCTCTGTATCCCTGCAACATTCTGAGCGCATTTTCTCCAAGGCGGGATTTATTGTCAATAAAGCAAGAAGCTGTCTCCTTCCAAAGAACGTGGATATGCTTGTGTTTCTCGCACACAACACAAAAAAGTTTGGAGTGGACACTGATTGAAGTGTACTCTCTGTGAGTGAGTAGCCATTTGTTTTATTTCATTGTTTTTACATTATTTCGTTTTGAACATTTAATACATTTTTTAATGTTGCACATTTATTTTAAGTATTGTTGGATTTGGGCACTTTTTTTTTTTTTTTTGTAGCCTAACGCGCAATTGCGCTGTGCCCACTGTTTGTTTTAGTTTTGAGCCTATGCTTTATTTTTCTGTTCTGCACTTTATTTCGTTTTGGACATTAATAACAATTTTGCACATTTATTTGAAATACTTGTGGATTTGAGCATTTGATTTATTTATTTTTGTAGGCCTATTTGTTCTGAGTTCACATACCTTGTTGTTGTATATGCATTTTATTTATTTTGTTTCGTTTAAAATTTGGCTGAATAACATGTTGTAGCCTACTTTACTTGTATGGTTCCCTTTTATTATTGTGCAAACTGCAAATTTATTTCTAGTATTATTTATTGGATTTGGGCACTTTATTATTATTATTTTTAATTTGGAGCCTAATGCGCAATTGCGCTGTGCCCACTTTGTGTTAGTTTAGAGCCTAAGATGCTTTATTTTTCAGTTATGCACTTTATTTCGTCTCTGCTCTTGATCTGGTTTGTTTAATAAATATTCTTTTTTTATTAAAGTGGATGTGCCTTTTGTGTTTATTAAGAGTAAAAGCTTTAAGTTAATAGTCTATTCGTGTCTCTGAAAAATGATAGTGTCTGACAGTTATAACTTCTTATTATAACATATGACAAAAATAATTGTCTAAATTATGTTGCATATTCCTCAACAGTTCTTGTGATGATATCACATGACAACATAGTAGGCCTACTATTTTCAGAAATCATAGGTTATGATATTGCGCAGGTGCACGTGATGCAACGCTGTCAGAGCCGACAGATTCATGTGTCAGACTCATTTCAGTGCAAAATAATTAGGTCAAAAACGGTTTAATATACTGCAAATAGCCTACTAGTTTTTATTGTTTATTTATAATTCATTTAGGCGGACATCAAGGCTACCAAGTACTGCGCACAGTGCGCAGCTAATTCATTTAACGGGTTTTTTTTCTAACGTCATTTTTTGTCAATTTTAGTCGATTTTTAGTCGAAAACTTCAGGACTTCAGTCGATCAAGATTTTCTTTGGTTGAATACAGCCCTAAACATTTGTACACACATTTCAATCATAATAAACAAACAAATCTTGTCTGAAGATGTTCATTGTCTGATTTATCATCTGGGGTGACCATCAAGAAAATACAATTAAGGGACTTTTATTTTGACAATCATCTCAAAGAGGATGATATATTAGCCAGCCTCATGGTGAGGGTCCCACAGAGACAACTAGCAGGTGAGTAGTCACTCTCATTTTTACAAACAAATCCTCTTTAAAACTGCTGCAGTGTATACGTCACATTTTGATATCATGTGGGGCGACCAACGTAAAACTGTAAATAAGTTTTATACACAAATCTTTATTTTTAATGTAAATTTGTCAGTGATATGTGGTGAGAAGAAGCTAGCTTGGGTTCTATAGCTAAGCATTAGCCTGTTATACTTGATTAAACTTGAAAACATCATCTGGGGCAACCGAGCATCATCTGGGGCGACCGCCACTGATTGCTTAAATGATAGAAAACACATATCATGTATTTGTAGTTTCTGTATGCAAATGTTTTCATTCATTATATGCATTTAGTTTTTTAAATAACTTTCTACATTTCACCACATATTTTTTCTAAATTTCAATAATTTCCATCCTACTTCAGAGAGGACTAAGCTTACTTTTTGATTAATATGTTTTTATCAGAGAAATGTGTGAATATTAAGCATTCATTCTACTTCTTCCAATTCCTTTTCTAACTCTGTGTATGTTTAACCCCTTAAGCGTAACTTGCCCGTATACGGGCAAACTAAATTTACTTCACTATATTACTATTAAATCCTAATCTAGTCATGACAAACTATATATCGTTGGAAAGGTCCAAGACTCCTAAATAGATATTTTAGCGTTGTTTTTTTCTTACAAATTACGAATGAACAGTAATATATGAATTTATGACAAGAGTGCGCCTCAAAAAATCAACGTCATTACAGGAGTTTCTGACCTTTGTCACAAAAAGTCGACGCACACACTTTTAATAATTGAAACTTTGGTTTTTAGTGCTAAAAGTTCATAATAAAACATAATCTAGTATTTGTCAATAAAAAAAGATAAAATTATATTTTAAAAAGTAAAGTAAGAAGTCCTCTAAAAAGTATAATATATATTATATATAATATATATATTTTTTATTATTATTATATCACATATTTTAGTAGTTATCATAAAATAGGTATCATTTGAAAGCTTACGAACTCAGAATTCATCCTGTGAAAACCGTTTTGAAATTGGACGTTGCGTTACCATAGAAATTGTATTTTTTTATTAGGCCCCTCCCCTTTTGGGCATCATCTTTCATAATTTATTATCAAAACCTTTTCTAATCTTGACAAAACACATATTGTCAGAAAGGTCTGGGTCTCAAGGTTCCATATTTAGTGACAGAAGTGATATTTGGATAGAAATGTATTAATTTGTTATGGCAGAATGCATACAATTAAATTCAATGGAATTCAGTGGCACCCGGTGGCTATTTTTGGTATTACGCCTAAACAAAATCTCATGGGAACTTCAATTTTTGTGATATCAACTTTAAATTTGGAACACAACTTGGTTAGATATATAGCTTTCATTTTATAGTAATTTTATTGTAAAAAATATTTTGTAAAATATTTATTTTATATTAAAAAAATATATATTAATAAAGTATATTTGATTTACTGTAAATTATAACTTCCATAACTTTTTCATACTTTAATTTTTTGAAGTGCTTTCACTTCAGTAATAATCTGCTGATTGTTTTCTTTAAAACAAGACCAAACTTAGGTCTATATTCCAAAGCATTCTTGAATTACAACAATTTAAGTTTGTATAGTGCATTTTAATGTCAATTATCAAAAGGGGGGGTGACAGGTAAAGGGTTAAATATACTGTTTTTCTAGATGGCCCCACTAACAAGCAAAGAAAAGACTGCTCGCTACAGGCAGCGGATCAATGCAGATCCTGTAGCAAGAGCTGACTATCTTCCCAGGAAAAAAGAAAGGTAAAATCTATAGGTAGTTAACAGTACATAAAATGTAATGTTAGGCAACGAGAATCAGTGACAGTATACTAATGTCAATAGTTTATTATACAATACTTTGTTTCAGCTACCAGAGAAGAAAGCAAAAGGGCACAATCAAATACATGAAGTCAGATGAACTATCAGAGAGAGAGGAAAAAACAGAAAGCCAAGTGGAAGGCTGCATCAAAAGGTTACAGGGAGAGGAAGAAGATAGAAAAGGCGATGCTGGAAAACACCCCACCAGTTTTAGTTGGTATAGGGCTTTATGAGCAGCAGGAGAATCCAGGGCAAATTGTGGTGAATCCCCTACCTCTAGT
The DNA here is from genome assembly GCA_030578275.1 of Meda fulgida. NCBI lineage: Eukaryota > Metazoa > Chordata > Actinopteri > Cypriniformes > Leuciscidae > Meda > Meda fulgida. Next base: position 1,420,503 of record CM060623.1, read on the forward strand.
GGAGGAATTTAATCCACCGATGTCCTCTACACCAGAGAGAGAAAGAGAGAAAACACCCGAGAAACGAGAAAGAAAGAGAAAGAGACTGCAGGCTCAGAAAAAGGAAAATGCTGTTCAATGTTATGTCCAAGCGTTTAATGCATTAGTATTGAAAATATTAATATGATGGTTATGTGTCATGTGAAATAGTGAGGAAACCGTTAATGTTTTGAAATGTGTCAAATGAAATGGATATGCTGATTCTTCATAAAATTTCATTAAATGTGTTTTAACTATCAAAATCATTGAATAGTCTTAATTGCCTGCTGTTTTTCACCATGTGGGGCGACCACTTGTCATGTGGGGTAACCAACCATATTCAATTCTGTAGTAAATTAAAAAAATAATGTCTGTCCATTTTGGTTGAAATATAATTCATTGGCATAACATCAATAAGTGGATACTATATCTACACATTTTAAATCAGTTTTATGTATTATATGAGTAAAAAAAAAAATGTAATTGCTTTATGAAGGTGACACTGCCATTATAGATAAAAATGTATTTAACATCATTTGCAATAAATGACACATGAGTATATCTTTCTTAAACAGTTCAATTAATTACTGATACTTCTTAAAATATAACTTATGTAAAGGAAATCTATTAATTTTAAGATAAATTACGGTCGCCCCAAATGACTTTAAGGTCGCTAAAGTTTAAAAGCACTAAAATATCTTTGTGTGAAGTTTTCACACACATGCATGTGTAGACTACACTCCAAATGTTTAGAAAATAGCCAAATATATAATTATTTCAAGTATTTTAAAAATGGGCCTCTCAAAGGCCTTTTACGTCATTGACCCAATGCATCTGCCATCACTATTTCAAGTACACACTTAACTACAAATACACATGTTTCGACGGATAAAGACGAGATACATTGACAAGGTTAACTGCAAGATATTCTAGAAACATAATCCACCATCTTTAACTATATTTAAGAATTATACAACTGTAGAAACCCTCCGTTCAAAATGGCGCGCGGGCGACAATTTGAAAACGTAATAAGAGCTTATTCACACAACTTGGAATATACATAAAAAAATAACGACATTCAAGCACATTAAGTGACTCAACTCAAAATTAAAACATGTCATCCACTTATGTTGATCAAAATCTTGACAATCTATTATATATCAACACTTTACTTCAGAGCTCATTTACGACATACCTGTCTCGCTCAAATCCAAAGCTGTTCTAAGCTTTGAGCGTCAAGCTATTGGACGACTCAGCAAGTGGAAATGACGTCACTCAGGCATAAAACTCAATACACTGTTTTAAAACAAAAAACAAATTTTTCCCCCTATTCTATACAGAATATGAACAGCATATGTGCAAAGAAACAAAAAAAATACAATAGAAATAAATTCAAGCAGGATGACAAAGTTTGTTAGAACGATCACAAAATTCAAAATAATTTGTGTGATCCGTGAACTAGCTACATGAGTAGTTTTTTCAGTGGATACTTTGTAACTATTACGATTATTACTTTTACTTTGAGTAAATATAAGTACTTCCACTTGAGTACAGTTTTTGGATACTCTAACCTCTGGCGTCAACCTATTCTTTTCCTCCACCTCGTGCATTAATATTGTTTGATGCACAGCTAGTCGTGGATTATCTCTTAATTATGGCAGTGCTGTTCAAACTATATTGACACTGACAGCTGTGAAGCTGCTGATACTGTCATATATCTTCAAATGTTTAATGACATGTCTGTAAAGACGCACTTTAAACACTGATGGCCGGTGTAACGACCCTGAGTGTTCTCCTTACCTGATGGTGGCAGTGGGAGTTTTGAGTCGTACCCCCATGTTAATTGCTAATTAGGGAAATGGAGTATTAGTGCTCTGAGTTTTCATTTGGTTAGCACTCTCTTTGCGATAGTTTCTCACAGGAGCGGCTCTAAGCATCTCATTGATTTTCTTTCTTATTTATCTTATATCATGTAGCTTTAATATTTTGTTGTAGTTATTTTGTTTTATTATTTCTTTGTTTCTTTATTTTCCCCAGACTTATGTTTGTTATGAGGGGGTTTTGGTATATTTACATTGAACGCTGGTGTTTGATCCCCCTTTTATGTTGCGGCTTGAAACGAGCTGGCTGTAACATAGAATTGGAGTCTCGTCCTGAATAGCTACATGTATAAGTAAGTATATGTTTTAGGGTGCTTTCACACCTGCCTCATTTAGTTCAGTTGAATCGCACTAGAGTTCGTTGTCTCCCTTGGTGCGGTTCGTTTGGGCGGGGGTGACTGCAGTAATCGCACCAAACAAGCGTAGGTCACGGTGCACTTTCAAACGAACTCTGCAGCGGTTCATTTGTGGTGAGAACGGGATCCGACCTTGTAAGGCCCGGCTCGATCGATCCAATGGCGGCATTCGATCAGCGGGGAAGGTCTCTGCGCGTTACTATCTTTCCACATGGCAAAGGGATTTTTATTAAATGCAATACATTTTCTCATGTATTAACTCGTTATTTCATCTGACTCCATGAATGAAAAGGTTTTAATGATATTTGTGCATCGTTAAATGTGAGCGAATGTTTGACTATTCTTTTTAACTCTTTAATGAAAATAATAACAAATATATAAATATATACAATTTATTATGTCAGGTAAATTTATCCTGCCAATTTCATAATCAGTTCAAAGATAATCATTACAATAACCTTGAATGCTCTAGAATAAAGAGAAAGAGATGCGAACCTGACAGTAAGAAACACATGAGGCTGAGAGTCTCGGCCACTCTCAACACTCACGGGCTCATCTGAGGTACAGAAGCCCCGAACCCTTCGCTGCATTTCATTATATAGACAGAACCTCTTTCACATGGAAGCGTTCTAACAATGGAAATTTGCATACAGAGGTTACACCTTTTGGGGGGCGTTGACCATTCACCTATCTTCCTTTATGTGCCAGTTTCTATAAACTCTTAAAAACCTTATTACCTTTTGCTTTACTCTTTGGGAATGAGACATTTGTACCAATCACCCTGAGACATTTCGAATGATGCTAAACACAATACTCAATGATAATCATTCACATTAAACCATATATATTCCTCAACCAGTTCTTCCAGTTTATCCGGTCTTACAACCACGGACAGACCCAACTGCCATAGAACTGCACATGTTTGGACTAAACCAGCTGCCGTAGCTGCACTGTGCATTATTGGATGAGGACTAATGTTTGTTGACGGTTTGCACTTTTAACATGGCAGCTCGCGGACAAACTTGGTGTTGTGAGGAGGTGCGGAGCCTCATAGAAATTTGGTCTGATGACCATATTAGGTCCCAACTTTTAAAAACTCACAAGAACAGCGAAATCTTGGCTTTGTTTAGCAAACAGCCCAGGGAAAGGGGGTTTCATATATCTGTGGAACAGTGCAGGTTTATTTTCCCGCACGTTAATTCTGACCAATCGAAGTACAGTCAAAGAGTGTAAAGACACATCTGGCCAATGAGTGATGTGGATGTTGTCACGTGACTGCATTTTGGTTCGTTTCATCAACTCATCACCAGAGACGCTTCACGTCACCTCTGCCGAGCCAGAGACGCTTCACGTCACCTCTGCCGAGCCAGAGACGCTTCACGTCACCTCTGCCGAGCCAGAGACGCTTCACGTCACCTCTGCCGAGCCAGAGACGCTTCACGTCACCTCTGCCGAGCCAGAGACGCTTCACGTCACCTCTGCCGAGCCAGTGTCTACGGACAAGATGGCCGCCTCCGAGCCAGTGTCTACAGACAAGATGGCCGTCTCCGAGCCAGAGTCTGTTCCTGTTCCCGAGCCAGAGTCTGTTCCTGTTCCCGAGCCAGTGTCTGTTCCTGAGCCCGAGCCAGGGTGTGTGTTGTCTGTTCCCGAGCCAGTGAGTGTGTTGTCTGTTCCCGTGCCAGTGCCAGCGTCTGTTCCTGTGTTTATGTCTGTCCTTGTGGCCGTTACTGTTCTAGTGTCTGTTCCCGAGCCAGTGTGTGTGTTGTCTGTTCCCGAGCCAGTGTGTGTGTTGTCTGTTCCGGAGCCAGTGTGTGTGTTGTCTGTTCCCGAGCCAGTGTGTGTGTTGTCTGTTCCCGACCGGTGTCTGCTGTTCCCGAGCCGGTGTCTGCTGTTCCCGAGCCGGTGTCTGCTGTTCCCGAGCCGGTGTCTGCTGTTCCCGAGCCGGTGTCTGCTGTTCCCGAGCCGGTGTCTGCTGTTCCCGAGCCGGTGTCTGCTGTTCCCGAGCCGGTGTCTGCTGTTCCCGAGCCGGTGTCTGCTGTTCCTGAGCTGGTGTCTGCTGTTCCTGAGCTGGTGTCTGCTGTTCCTGAGCCAGTGTGTTCCTGTTCCCAAGCCAGGGTGTGTGTTGTCTGTTCCTGAACCCGAGCCAGGGTGTGTGTTGTCTGTTCCCGAGCCAGTGAGTGTGTTGTCTGTTCCCGAGCCAGTGCCAGCGTCTGTTCCTGTGTTTATGTCTGTCCTTGTGGCCGTTACTGTTCTAGTGTCTGTTCCCGAGCCAGTGTGTGTGTTGTCTGTTCCCGAGCCAGTGTGTGTGTTGTCTGTTCCCGAGCCAGTGTGTGTGTTGTCTGTTCCCGAGCCAGTGTGTGTGATGGCTGTTCCCGAGCCAGTGTGTGTGTTGTCTGTTCCTGAACCCGAGCCAGGGTGTGTGTTGTCTGTTCCCGAGCCAGTGAGTGTGTTGTCTGTTCCCGAGCCAGGGTGTGTGTTGTCTGTTCCTGAACCCGAGCCAGGGTGTATGTTGTCTGTTCCCGAGCCAGGGTGTGTGTTGTCTGTTCCCGAGCCAGTGCCAGCGTCTGTTCCTGTGTTTATGTCTGTCCTTGTGGCCGTTACTGTTCTAGTGTCTGTTCCCGAGCCAGTGTGTGTGTTGTCTGTTCCCGAGCCAGTGTGTGTGTTGTCTGTTCCCGAGCCAGTGTGTGTGATGGCTGTTCCCGAGCCAGGGTGTGTGTTGTCTGTTCCTGAACCCGAGCCAGGGTGTGTGTTGTCTGTTCCCAAGCCAGTGAGTGTGTTGTCTGTTCCTGTGTTTATGTCTGTCCTTGTGGCCGTTACTGTTCTAGTGTCTGTTCCCGAGCCAGTGTGTGTGTGTTGTCTGTTCCCGAACCAGTGTGTGTGTTGTCTTTCCCCGAGCCAGTGTGTGTGTTGGCTGTTCCCGAGCCAGTGTGTGTGTTGTCTGTTCCCGAGCCAGTGTGTGTGTGTGTTGTCAGTTCCCGAGCCGGTGTCTGCTGTTCCCGAGCCAGGGTCTGCTGTTCCCGAGCTGGTGTCTGCTGTTCCTGAGCCGGTGTCTGCTTTTCCTGAGCTGGTGTCGCCACCACCACGTCCTGCTGCACCGTGGCCGCCCGAGGGGTCTTCACCGCCCTGGCTGCCCGAGGGGTCGTCTCCGTCCTTGCCGCCCGAAGGGTCTTCACCGCCCTGGCCGCCCGATGGGTCGTCTGCTTCGCCCTGGTTGCCCGATGGGTCGTCTGCCTCGCCCTGGCCGCCTGAGGGGTCGTTTCCGCCCAGGCCGCCCGAAGGGTCATCTCTGCCTGGTCCCCTGCACGAACCTGACCCTCCGTCCCTCCCCCAAGACCGCCTCCACTTCACCACCCTCCTGAACTTTAGTTTTTTTGTTTCAAGGGGCGTCGGGAGCCGCCCATGGGGGGGGGGGGGGCAATGTCACGGTGTGGGTTTTGGATTTTGTTCCTTGTTGTTGTCTGTCATGTGTTTCCCTGTCTTTTCATGTTCAGCTGTTCCCCGTTAGGTTTATTAGTCTCCCCAGGTGTCTCTTATTAACCACGCCCCCTTGTTATCTTGTTTAGCTTGTTTGTCTGTGTATTTAAACCCCTGTGTTTCAGTTGTTTGCTGTCGGTTGTTGTTTAATGTTGCCTGTAGCTTTGCTTTGAGTTTCTTTGTTTACCCCTGGATTATTAAAAGTGCTTGCATTTGGATTCACTCTTCGCTTCTTCCTTGCTGCATCGTAACACGCGCGTCCGAGTGAAGACTGTGCGCGCCACAAGAGAACAACTGTATCCATGACACTAAAAAAAAAATATATATATATATATTAGTGCTAGATCTCTTATTTAATAGCAAACTTAATTAATGGTCTGCTAGTTAACTGGAGATGTTTTATTTATTTGTATTATATACATCCATGCCTCAATGTTTCAAAAAGTGGTGGGGGACAATATCGATCCTGAGAAAAAGTGGTGGGACACAACTTCACTGGATCTAAACAAATCAATCTAACCAGATGTGACCAGTGGTGGCTTTCTTAATCTTAATCTTTATTTTTTTATAGTGCAATCAATAAATTAACTGTACATTTTGAAAAAGAGTTTACATTCTGTTAGTTTTTGTGTGTGTGTGTGTGTGTGTGTGTGTTTGCATAAATCAGAGTTTATACTAAGTAAACAAGGACTGACATTTTTAAAATTAGGATTAGGGTTACCAAAAATGTTCTCCGCGCACGCACTGACATTTTACAGAGTCTCACTCCAGCCAAAGTCCCAAAGTTGGCAACCCTGTGTCAGGTGATGTTGTTGTGGGAGTTCAGTCAGTGATTCCTGTCCCTGGTGTCACTTTCATTCTTGGAAATTATTTAGCAGGGGGATATGTGTGGGCAAATTCAGATGGTGGGGTTCCGCCTATAGTAGTTCCTGTTGTAGGAAAAATGTATGACTCTCCTGACTGTCCTAACTTATTCCCTGCATGTGCGATAACTCGAGGCATGGCCAAGAAAATTATATCAGACGAAAGGGAAACTATTCTTAGTGATGCTTTTATTTTTTCTGTGAATTCCTCTCAGCCAGAAAGTAATACTGTGTGCTCTGGTACTGGAGATGAGATTGACAATGTGGAAAAGTCTGATTCCATCCCTGAAAGTCCTTTTGACTGTGATGACCATGTTAATGCTTGTTCTTTCACGAGTTCACACTTACATATAATTGAGGAAATAAGATTTAATGCGTATTTTGCGTGCTGTCCGGAGGAAGGGCTCTGAGCTCGGAATTAAGCCCGAACACAGAGTACTCCCCCCGTATGTAAGTGATTTTGAACTAGGAGTGTGGAGAACTAGGAGTGTGGAGAACTAGGAGTGTGGAGAAGGGGTGGAGGGGGGATGCTGCAAACTGTCAATGGATCGAGGTAAGACTGATGAGTCTATGGCCCTGTCCCAAATGGCGCACTTCATGCGGACTTTCGGTCTCGTGGACTTAAAGGAGTAGTTCACTTTTAAAAAAAACTTTTGCTGATAATTTACTCACCCCCATGTCATCCAGGATGTCTATGTCTTTCTTTCTTCAGTCGAAAAGAAATTAAGGTTTTTGATGAAAACATTCCAGGATTTTTCTCCATATAATGGACTTCAATGGGAACCAGACGGTTCAAAGTCCAAATGAGCGTTTCAGTGCAGCTTCAAAGGGCTTTAAACGACACCAGACGATGCATAAGGCTCTTATCTAGCGAAACGAGCGTCATTTCAAAAATAAATACAAAACTTTAAGTTTTATAAGCACAAATGCTCGCCTTGCTCTGTTCTGTGATGCGTGCTAGTGACGTCACGTAATACGCAATTACGTTGAAAAGGTCACGCTTCTTGACGTTTGTGGAAGTACCGAGTCAGTGTTTACAAGTTGAACGTGCAAACAAAGTCGAACGCCGTTTACAAAAAAAGGAAATTAAAAGGTAAAACAACGATGTCGGACGATTTTGAGCTTAGAGGAGAAGATGAGATGCAGTTTTTCACCTTTCTGAACCGGAATACACAGAGGAGAAGCGAGACCTTTTCAGCGTAATTGCGTATTACGTGACATCACTAGCACGCATCACAGAACAGAGCAAGGCGAGCATTTGTGCTTATAAAACTTAAAGTTTTTTATTTATTTTTGAAATGACGCTGGTTTCGCTAGATAAGAGCCTTATGCATCGTCTGGTGTCGTTTAAAGCCCTTTGAAGCTGCACTGAAACGCTCATCTGGACTTTGAACCGTCTGGTTCCCATTGAAGTCCATTATATGGAGAAAAATCCTGGAATGTTTTCATCAAAAACCTTAATTTCTTTTCGACTGAAGAAAGAAAGACATAGACATCTCGGATGACATGGGGGTGAGTAAATTATCAGCAAAAGTTTTTTTAAAAGTGAACTACTCCTTTAAATTGCGCGTGCTCGCTGAGTCTACGAGTCCGTAGGCCATCCCATTTAGCGTTTTAACGCTCTGAAGTGTGCTCAGCAGCGCCCCCTTTGTACCCGTGAAGCGGTCTTCTGCAAACCCTGCATAGATGCCGGCTCCACCCACTTCAACTACCCAGGAATCCTTGCCAAATGCCAATCAGAAAACGGATGAGATCAGAAAACTAACTCTAACCAATAAATTGGTTTTATTGTGTTCACTTTACATATTTAAAAGCAAAGCAATATTAATATATATATTATGGGTGATGTTAGGAACTATTTTACATGAAACGGTAAAAGCATTAACATGACAGACACATTTGTTAAAAAAAAATCCTATTTACGTCTTTTAGAAAAAATGGGATACGTTTTAAAATATATTCTATAATATGTTGTTTGGATGATGATAATTTACATATAAGGACAGCTATAACTGCACATTGTGAATGGTGTAATTTATTTGAGAAAAAAATCAAAGAGAGGAGTAAAGGTAACTATAACAGTATAAAAGTTTATTGTAAAATCTTAAAAAAAAGTTAAACAATTAAGTGAAACAACTGAAACTTTCAACAAGTAAATGAAAATAAAGTTATACAATTATATAAAGTGCACAATATTAAATGTTCTTCAACATGTACAATACAAACTGAGGTTAAAAAAAAAAAAAAGTTGCTTTCTCTGCATGGAAAGCCAATTTGCAAAAACAATAGTAAAAACAACAACAACAATCGGCAGCATATCGACCCGCAGCTCCTGTCCAACAACAACACCCAGACCTTCTTCCTGTTTCCGGCGTGACGATCGAGTCTGTCCCAAAATACCTCTCAATGCACCCTCGCTGACTCACGCTAAGGGCCCTATAGGTCTGCACTACATGAAGTCACCGAAGTGTGGACTCTGAGGAAGTCCACAAGTCCGTAGTGTGCCATTTGGGACAGGGCCTATATGTACCCTCTTATCATTGATTGCTGATTGCTGTCCACTCTTGTTAATTATCTGAACGTGCTCCTCCCGAACTTAGTTAATAAAACTTAATTATCCACTTTATAGTGTAACTCGAGATGAACTAATCAAAGAACAGCAGTCAGATGGCACCCTCCATTGCCAGTGGGGCATAGAACATAATTTTATTTCAATATTATGATTTTGGGACCGAAAATGTATTTGGTGTTGTTCATATTTCAAGGTGAATAGCAAAATGTCCTGTGGTGTGACTGTAACATTGATGACTCTTCAAATGTAAATATTAGTAAAATAAAGCAGATATGTTTGGAGCAGCTAATAAATGCCTTGGCATTATGTATTTACTTGATTAACTGAAAGTTTTCAAAATGCTAAAAAGTATTAAAATAATTCTATAGTTATTAAAGTATAAAAATAAAGTACAGTGTAATGTCGGAGAGGAGGCAGTCGAATCCATCTGCAGCACTTTATTGAAACAGGTAATGAAACAAGGAATAAACTGACATGAAACATCAGAGGAGCACGTATCAACATGCAGCGTGGCAAAACAAGACTTCGCAATAAACATAGAACTGAGCAGTCCAGATAAAGGGTAGATGATGATTAACAGGTGGGAGTGATGAGACTGAACGGGGAAACCAGGCAGGGATGGAAACTAATGATAGCAGAGGGGAAAGATGGGAAGTGCAGTTCTAGAACTCAGGTGACAAAGAGCGTGTGAGCTCGGGGAGAGGTGAAGGCGCGCGCTCAGTGACATACAGTACATTTAGTTTTGAAACACAAATGCTGTCCTGCGGTGTGACATAGGGTATTAGATTTTTGTACTGGCAGTTACATGGACAGCCATAGCGGTACTTTGGTCAAGCCCCCTACCAGGAATTCCCCCAGATGTTTGGATGTGCTAAGGAGGTTAAAAGGTGAGTGTTAATCTCTTATTAATTTGATCAATTTCATCATTTCTGTCAGACCATGAACGTGTCCATTTTTGATAGTCCTGTGGCGTGACTGATCTAGTTCGAGAAAAAATAAAAATATATAGAAAAAAAAAAAAAATCAGATTCAGATCTAAAAAAATGAACTTATTCAGTTGCTGGAATGCCCAAGGTCAGTCTTGTATAGCAATGACTCAAAATGGCCGCAAAGGTGAAAGAGTCCTGTGGTGTGACAGCCCGTCCTGTAGTGTGACTTAATTAAGTCAGATGTCTAGCTAGATTTTCTTCTGTTATTTTTGCAATATTAAACATGAATATAAATATATCTCTGTCTCTCTCTCTCTCTCTCTCTCTCTCTCTCTCTCTCTATATATATATATATATATATATATATATAAAAGAAATATTGTAAATATTTTATATAATATACCTATATTATACATATATTAAACATGAATATATGTATATCTTTCTTCCTTATACATAATATACCTATATTATACATATATTAAACATAAAAATATATCTGTCTTCATTTCTTTGTTGTATGTGTATGTTAACAGTCACTGATCATTGTTTTCAAAGTGATTTTTTTTTCAGTTTTTAGGCATGAGCAAAGAAAGGACAAGGAGGTATCGGGAAAGGTTAGCACAGGATGAAGCCAAGCATGAGGAGATCCTTAGGGAGAGAAGGAGAAAGTAAAAAAAGTTTATGATAGGGAAATTTAGTTCGTGAAACATTCTCTAAGACGTATACTTGTATAGAAAACATGTAACAGCTGTCTCTGTTCCATCAACAGATATCAAGAAAAGAAAGCTAAAGGAGAAATTCAACCATGAAATATAACCAGCCTTCCAAAACATAAGAGAGCAAAGCTTCGTGAGGAATAGAAGAAGACAAAGGCAAGGAATAGGAAGAAGGAGGAGGATCTGGCAGCCATTTTGGATATTACTCCCCCATCACCCGAAGAATTTGATGTGTCCTTTAGTCCAGTTCATGTTTCTCCTGCTCATGGTTCTATTTCCCCACTTCCAAGTCCCCCCCAAAAGGTTGGTCCACCCAAGTTGACAGCAAAAATTAAGAGGCTGGAAAGAGAAAACAAGGAGCTAAAAGCAATGCTCGATGGCATGAAAAAAGCCAATAGTAAAATGAGGGTTCAAAAGCATCGCTGGAATAAAGCTAAGAAAGCACGTCAACCTACCCTCAGATCTTCGACGAAAAGAGCTGCGACACAAAAAAAAACAGCAAGTCACCAACTTTCTTTCCAGGGATAAAAACAACAGGCTCTCGGCAGGGAAAAGGGATACTGTGCGCCGGAAAAAACAAAATGCAGTGGTGGGTTTTGACCAAAACCATGAGTGAGCTACACTCTGAATACAACCAAGAATCTAGCTTCACAGTGCAAATGTCGTACCGGCAGTTCGCTCACTACAGGCCCAAGCACATAACAGAGACCAGGCCAACAGATAGAAATTCCTGTGTGTGGCAGCTCTATGATTTGATAGGGGGAGTGTAAACTAAAACACAAATTTACCCCCCTAAAATGTTCGACTACGCCACCCCAGAGGCAACATTACCAGGGAATCGCCTTTCAGAATGATTTAAAGCACACAAGTTCGGTTACGGCTGAGTCAAGAGCAGAAACAGAGGTGTAGTACAAAAATATAATTTTATTAACAACCATTAAACGGCATGTACTAATAGTCAAGTAAAAGAAAAAGGATATTACACACACACTGCTACACCTGCTCCAGGGCTGGGAGCCACTCGCCTATCCTCAAGAAACCACGGCAACCACACGTGCACTCACACTGCACCTCAAATGTGAACCACCGCACACGGAAGAGGAAACTGCCACCAAACAGAGAGGAAGGCTTGTCCACACACACCCGGGTCTGGGTCCCCAACACCCCTGGAGAGAGAGAGCAAAAGTTCCTATTAAACATACACACCTATTCTCCTAAAACTTGGTACTCAGAAAGAAAAGAACATGCAAATCATAAACAACATACACAAAACCTTAACAAACTAAATTAAATAATAAATGCACAACTAAGTAAGCTCACAAACTGGGTCAAAGAGAGATTGCTTAAGGATTGATTTAAAGTACTGGGTAAACAATCAACCAAGCCACAAAAAAAACCCTCAACTATACTACGAGAAAATAATAGTAAAAAAAGAAATACACAGAGGTGTTGACAAAAAAAAAATACAAAAAAAAGAAAACACAAGGCCAAGCCAACCAGACTCAGGATGTTAAATAAACAAATTCACAGACTTAACTAGCTCAAATACAGAAAATTAATTCACGAGAATGAATCAAACATTTAAATTATACCAGGTCTCATTCACAGATATCATAAAGAAAATAAAGAGATAAACAAATTAAAGGGAAACATTAAAACACAAAAGCACTTTTCATCTCGACATTGGCTAGTGAAAGGCTAGTGAATGGTCAAACCGTTTCGAGGAATTGTAGAGGAAGAGAGAGCGAGTTACGTTGCCGAATCTGCGACACACCAGGCGGCCACTCCAGCAGACGTCTAAAGTGTCCAGCTACCCAAAAGTGTGTGGCTGCTTCAAGGTTACAAAAGTCACAATGGCTGGTGACAGTCCAGCTCAAGAGATCCTATCCCTACCCCGTCCTTCTTGGATGAAGATGTTGAAAGTGACCAAGACCAAGTGTTTGAAGCGGGAAAGTTCATCATAGTAAAATATGATGAGAAGCGATATGTGGGCCAAGTGTTGAATAATCAGGGAGAGGAAATACAGGCGAACTGTATGGTTCAACATGGGAACAAGAATGCCTTCCAGTGGCCTGACAAAGAAGATACCATTTACTACTCGCAGAGTCACATAATCCGTAAGATTTCAGAGCCTGAGCCCCATGGTCGAGTTGCTAAGTTAACGAACATGGACTGGCTCATGTTCAACACATAAGTTGGCCATTTCTCCTATGAAATCATTTCCATTTTTTTATTTTTTTTTTTATTTTTTTTATTGGCTCTAACAGCTTGTCATGTGTATGGTATGATCTTTTGTTAGTGACGACTCCAGAATGTCAAATTTCTCTTGTTCACTGGAATCTTTGTTCAAAGAGCTGAATTGATGATTTTAACATGCTTTTATTTTTTTTTTAGCATGATTTTAATGACTTTCTCCTGAGAAACAAGATATTTTTTCAGTCTTTTAGGTTAAAAATATGACTTTATGACTGGTTCTGATTTGACGCCTCCAAAATGTTGATTATTCAGTATGTCTTGTTCACTATGTTTTTAGTTCAAATTCATACACTAAGTCATAAGATTGTACTGATGTGTTGCATTTTCATTAATGTTCAAATAGAGATGCAAATAAATTTGTTTGTTACAAAAGTATCCAATAAATTTCACCATAAATGTTCATACAGTGTCTCATTTCGTCCTGTGGTGTGACGGGATGTCCTGTGGTGTGACATCCCTTCAAACACAATAAAACGACTTTTACTATGTTAACTAGTTTAAATAATTATATGCATTTGAAAACATTGCATAATATAACTATATTAAAAAAAAAAACATTTTCAAATATTTTTTTCTCATTTAACACAATATTTCCACTGGAGTGAGTGGTAAAAGATGGCACAAGCAAAGAATATAATTGAAAAACAGCTGTGAAAAAAAAATATGCAGAATTTTAATGATAATTCTTTAAGAATACTGGTTAAACTTAAAACATACCTGATTTGAAATTAATTTCAATATTTGAATTTCATAGTAATGTCATGTCACACCGCAGGACATGTTTTGCCTGGAGCTGTGAAAAAAGCTTAATAAATTACACAATGAGAAAAAAAAATCTGCCAACCTCTAACAGTTTCAAAAACAACAATATTTGAACTTTACAAATTCATACAATTCTCAAGCAATTTAGAACTTTGTTTTAAAAAAATGCTGTTTCACCCTTATTTGTCATGTACCCAGTGCCGCAAATGACACTTCTTCTACTGAGCCTTGTCTTGCTCTGGGGACACGGGCATATGAATGTCCCCTATGAAACCTCTTTAGTGAAGGCGTGGGGTCCCTCATTTGTTCCCAGTATGACTTGCTCCAGGCCAGGGTTACCTGTGCAAAAATTACAAAAACTACAGCCCCTTTATAGTGTTCCTTCTGTATCTCTTCTCCGTTCTCTGTGCCTTGCTGTTTTGAAAAGCTTCACTGTTTTATCTGACAATGATCTTATGTTGTTTTTTAATTCACTACATACTAAAAATGCTGTGAGCCTTGGTGCAACTATGAAACAGAGATTCTTGATCATTATGTTGTTAATTATTTGTGGTGATGTGCAGCCAAATCCTGACCCAGTGGATATTGACTCTAAAATCTGCATTACTCCAGCTGATTTTAAAAACAGGTCTGGGTTGGGTATTATTCATTTGAATATGCAAAGTATGCTTCCTAAGATTGATTCTTTGGGCAAAATATCTATATATTTGGGCAAAATCCGCCGATGCAGATATTATAATTCTTTCAGAAACATGGCTCTCTAAATCAGTCACAGATAAAGACATTGTTATCAGTGGATACAATGTCTGTAGAACCGACCGGCCTCGTAAGGCTGGGGGCGTGGCTATATATGTAAAGAGCAAGTTCACTGCCAATGTAGTTCTGTCTATATCTGTGAGTAAACAACTTGAATTTCTGGCCCTAAATGTTGAGGTGTGCAAAAGCATGACTGTCACTGTTGTTGGATGCTACAGACCACCTTCTGCTGCAGCTGAGACCCTTCTGACGCGGTCACAGCTTTTATCACAGCTGCAGTACAGTGAGATTATCCTGGCAGGCAATATGAACTGGGACTGGCTCAAACCTGCTTCAGACCGCATGAAGGGCCTTTGCAGTGAATTAAATCTCACACAATTAATTGCGTCCCCTACTCGGCCAAATTCAAAACACCCAGAGAAATCTACTCTAATTGATCTGCTATTGACAAATGCAGCTCATAAACTTTCTGAAATTAGTGTGTTTGCTAATGATATTAGTGATCATTGTACGATTGCTGCAGTTAGAAATGCAAAAAAGTTGTTTTACATGATTTGTTTTATTTTAATTGGCACAGCATTAGGCTTATTGATGATGTTGAAATAGCCTGCAAATACTTTCATGATGGATTTTTGCAACTTATTAATAAATATGCTCCTATGCGTAAGTTTAGAGTCAAGGGACGAGACAACCCTTGGTTTTCGACGGAGCTTAGCAAACTTAGGCCGATAGGATTAATTTTAGACGACTACGAAACCAGTTTACAGCAGCTGTCCGACATGCCTAATCTGAATACTATCTAGCGGCCACTACAGACAATCTAAATAACCCTAGGACTTTTTGGAAGTCTATCCAGTCAATTTCATTAACTAAATCTCATGATGAACTGCCTCCCCATATTATTAGGGACAATATTATTATCTCAGAAAGATCGGCAATGCTAGAATGTTTTAATGAACATTTTGTTGCATCTGGTTCTTTGCTTGACCAGTCTCTATCTCCTAAAACCTCCTCTTCTGATGGTAATGCTGCGGGGAGATGCTGTGTTGGCCAGCCTCTGTCTTTTACCTTTGCCCCGTTTTCAATCGATGATGTGCATAAAGCCCTAATGTCATTGGACATCAAAAAGCCTGCCGGCTCAGATTGTTTAGAGCCATATTTTTAAAAAGTTGCTGCAGATTTTATTGCTAAACTGCTTATGTATAATTTTAATTTGTCTTTGATTCAGAATGTTATGCCATCGATCTGGAAATCTGCTAATGTCCTTCCTTTGTTAAAGGGAGGAGATCCTACTTTGCTAAACAACTATAGGCCTATCTCCAACTTGTCTGTGCTGTCAAAGGTCTTAGAACGACTAGTAAGTGAACAACTGAAAGAATTCCTGAGTGTTAATAATATCCTATCAGAATTTCAGTTGGGTACTATTAGTACCATCTCTGCTTCATTGAAGGTGGTGAATGACATCATTGAGGCACTGGACGGCAAAAAGATGTGTGCAGCTCTTTTCATCGATCTTTCTAAAGCTTTTGATACGGTGAACCATTGTATTTTAAAACAGAGACTGCTCAGCATTGGTCTTTCTGAGAAGGCAGTTGGTTGGTTTGAAAATTATCTCTCAGATAGGACTCAGTGCGTCACTTTTGACGGTATTTCTTCAGGTTTCTTACAAGTTGTATCAGGGGTTCCTCAAGGGTTGGTACTGGGCCCACTTTTATTTACCATTTATGTAAATGATCTTGGCTCAAATGTCAATAATGCTCTGTTTTTATTTTTATGCTGATGACAATTATTTACAGTTGTGGAGAAACCCTTCACAAGACTTTTCGGTACCTGCAGGATGCCTTTGACGTAGTACAATCCTGGCTTTTTGACTCGAAGCTTGTGTTGAATGCAAATAAAACAAAGACGGTCTTGTTCTCAAATAAAAGAAACTCCACAGCTATCCCTCCAAACATTGTAACCCTGCAGGGAAATCTAATAGAGCGTGTGGCTGAGTATAAGTACTTAGGGCTTTTACTTGATGAACATTTGACTTTTAAGGCTCATGTCCAAAATGTAGCCCGGAGACTTAGGTTAAAGCTTGGGTTCTATTTTAGGAATAGGGCCTGCTTTTCTCTTATAACAAGGAAGAAATTGGTTGAGGTTACTTTTCTGTCTCTTATGGATTATGGTGATTTTTTAGATTTGCACGCCCCGAATAAATATTTGCACCAACTGGATTCAGTTTATCATGGCGCACTTAGTTTCATCACATGGTGCAAATCCTTTACACATTGTTTCACTCTGTATGATCTGGTCCAGTGGCCCTACCACAGTCCTTTACCACGACCTAAGGCTGGATATGCTTATTTACTTACTGTAATGTGTCAGTCCACACGTTATCCTGCAGCCTACCCCTTGAGATCCATTGCTACTGAATCGATTTTAAGAGCTTTGACAAGTTTTATGTCTATTTTCGGTATTCCGAAAATTATTCAGTCTGATCGAGGCTCAAACTTCATGTTTGTACACTTTTCTAAAGTCATGCAACAACTTAAAGTCACACATAACATCTCAAGTGCTTATCCTCAGAGTCAGGGGGCGCTAGAAAAAGTCACTAGATCTTATTGTGTTGAACTTGATTGTGACTGGGAAGAGGGACTTCCCTGGGTGTTATTAGCTATCTGTGAAATCGTACAAGAGAGCATAGGTTTCAGTCCTAATGAGTTAGTGTTTGGACACAATGTCAGGGGCCATGTTGCTGTCTTGGCAGATGAATGGAAGACGTCTGATCCGCCAGAAAATGTTTTAGATTATGTGAGTAGTTTTCGTTACTGACTCTATGAAGCTAGAGCTATTGCCCAACGAAAATTAGGTAAGTCTCAGGGGAAGATGCAGAGATTGTTTGACCCCAAGGCAGGACCGGATTAACAATTTCCTGTGCCCTGGGCAACAAGACTCAAGACAACTTTTTACAATGAATCTTTCAACTTGGTGGCTACAAAGTAATTATTAAATGTTTCAAAATAGCCAATCAATTATATTTTGACTGCAACAGTGCAATAAAGCAGACAGCTAACTGGAAATTATTTAAAAAATGCTAAAATGTGAAATTACCACCAGTTCAAATAAAATATATATTCTTATTTTATTTTAACAAATGGGCCTTTTAACTGGCCTCATTTCAAGACTGAACTCATACAAACTTTTTAATTATTATCAATTAATTATTATCTTTGGGTGAAAGGTGAGCCTAACAACACACTGGCATTCCAGATTCTATGTGAAGAACTCAGTCTTTCCGCCGAATTTAGACCCCCGCTAAATTATTACACCCCTAGCATTGGTAGGTTTAGGAACAGTTGTGGGGGTGGGGTTAGGATTAGGGGTGGGGTTAGGATTAAGAGTGGGGTTAGGATTAGGCAATCAGGTACTGACTTCAATGAGGGGGGTAATAATTTGGCAGGGGGTCGAAATTCGGCACAACACCGGCCCTGTTTTCACTGTTCAATCACACCCGCGCCTCACTCACACACACACACACACACACACACACACATCAGCATTGCAATCTTGACATCGCAGCCTGTTCATTATAGCCGTAATAAAATATCATCATAAAATAGTCTACCTAATATATAAAAATTGCACTGCTCTGTTTAAATAGTCACTTACAATTTATACCATTCCGCGTAAGCACTGTCGCCTATTCCAAGCTCATTTTTGCACATGTGAAGAGGATGATTTTTTCCGTCGATATTGGAACGTGAGTGAAGTAAAACAAAAGCCTATAATAAAGAATAGTTCACCATCCAAATACATGGCGAATGTTGAAACATTTTGATTGTAATGAGATACCCGAGCCCAAGGCCGCTTACTTTCGCTTTAAATTATTTCGTTTTGGCTTGTTTATAGTTATATATTTTTATTCTTGTTCTTTTATTCTTGTTCCGTTATCATCGCCTTTTCTCAGAGAGCACTGATTTGAATAAAAAAAAAAAAAAATGTTTTGGCTATTTTTGGAATGTTTCAAATTGTCGACTAATTACAATTTATTTTCTCTTTTTAATTTTATTTTAGCGCTCCCGCTTAAATGCTTCTCCATCTTCCCAACGATTTCAAATTTCAAAACGTCGTCACGCGACTCGACTCGACGTGACCGCTCGCCCTCGCTCGCTGTGCAGGAAGACAGACACTGTTTTCGTCGTGATTTAACATTATATTTTGATCGAACGGGTTGCAAAAATCTGCATATAATTGGGAAAGCAAGGACTGCGTTTTTAACGTGATCTAACATACCGTAATTCCTCAAATAAAAGCTGGGGCCTTTATTTACCTGAACTGCAAATGGTAGCAGGCTTTTATTTGAAGCAGGCTTTTATTAGAGGCAGGCCTTTATTTCTAATTCGCCATCCCCGCCCGCCATGTTTCCATGGTAACGCGTCATGCTTGGCACGTGTTCACCACAGCCAAAATAGCCCTGTATGACAGATGTAGCGCTTTTATTTCTAAATATTAACAAACTTGCTTACCTTGTCATCAACTATCTTCTATTCTGACTCTCAAATACGTGTAAGTGAGTTTGTTTTGTTGTTTAAAACCCTTTATGAATGATCTTCTCTGTAACGTGAGATGGGCACCGCAGTTCAGAGATTCCTGTCTGCTGGATTTATTACAGCACGTCAATTGTTCAGTTTCTCCCAAAATACATGAAAGTAAGTGGCCGGTGAACTGGGAGAAGAATAGAGTAAACTTTATAGTTACTTACACTGTGTATCTGATATGAATAAAACACGTCGGCAAATATATTTGAATGTATTGTTATTGCCGCTTCCATAGACACCATTGTGTATTTTACAAACTGTACATTTATTGTTTTGCTATAAATCATATGTAGTTAAATGTCTGAAACCTAAAATAAACATTATGTGGTTAAAAGCACTGAATAGTTGTGATATGACAGCGCTGAGCGCGTCCGTCTTTGAGTGTACACTAATTTTTCCCCGGCCTTAATTTAAGACCGGCCTTTATTTGTCCGTGTTGACCACCCCCCCGTCACTATCAGAGGCCCGGCGTTTAACTGACTACCGGTTTTTATTTGAGGAATTACGGTAATATTTTTGACGGTGCCCAGGGCTCCTTAGATGTCCTGTGCCCCTGGGCAAGTGACCAGTTGCCCTAATGGTTAATCCGGCCCTGCCCAAGGTTAAATCCAGAGAACTTCAAGTTGGTGACCAAGTGCTGGCATTGTTACCAGTTTTGACTAGTCCTTTCCAGGCTAGGTTTATTGGACCTTATACGATTGCAAAATGTACTATATTTTATGTATTATGTATTATTATCTATTAAACACGCCGGATCGCTGAAAGAAACTACATGTTTACTACGTTTACAACGTAACATTCTCATTTTCCACTAGATATTTTCCTCTACATCTCATCAGCAATTTCGATTTCGGCACGCTCTGCAGCAGATGACTACTAAGGAGCGAATGTACAGTGACGTGACATAACTGCCAGATTCAGATTCGGATCGCAATGCCGGCTCAACATCTTGATGTCTGTCAGCCGTCGCAATGGACGATGGCATTGTCTATCGGCCCAACCCTAGTCCAATAGTTACGGACGAAATTAACAGTCCTTCTCGAGTAGTTGAAGGACGACTCCAAAATTCTGAAGTTCTTGCTAATTTGACTTCTTATTTGTCTCATTTGTCTGAATCGGAGAAGACAGATATAATTAAGTTGGTGAGTTCATTCCCCTCTCTCTTTTCTGATGTCCCTACTCGAACTCATGTCATTGAGCATGACATTGTTGGTGGTATGGCTCAACCTGTAAAACAACATGCATATCGAGTAAACCCTGTAAAAAGGAGTTACTTCAGAAAGAGGTGGATTACTTGCTCATAATTTAGCATAACCCAGTTTTAGCTCTTGGAGCTCTCCTTGTATTCATGTAAGTAAACCCGATAATTCTTATCGTTTTTGCACCGACTACAGGAAGCTTAATACGCTCACAAAACCTGATTGTTACCCCTTACCTAGAATTGAAATGATTGCGTGGATCGTGTTGGCTCTGCACAATTTGCCAGCAAATTCAACCTTTTGAAAGGCTATTGGCAAGTGCCCTTGACATCTCGTGCTACGGAATTGTCTGCTTTTGTTACACCTGATAGGTTCCTGCAGTACACCGTTATGCCTTTAGGGTCAGAAATGCTCCTGCTACGTTTCAGTGGTTGGTAAATCGAGTACTGTCTGGGTTGTCAGGATGCGAGGCTTACTTAGACTATGTTGTTTAGTTTAGTTCTTCCTGGTCCAAACATTTTGACCAAATTAAAGAACTTTTTGTACGTCTGGCCGAAGCCAATTTAACAATTAACTTTGCTAAGTGCGATTTTGGAAAAGCCACCGTGACATATTTGGGTAAGGTGGTTGGTCGTGATTGAAGTTAATGCTAAAGTTTATGCTTTTGGTAGTTTTCCTACACTTAGAACCCGTTGTGAACTCTGTTGATTCCTGGGAATGGTAGGTTACTATAAAGGGTTTTGTCAGAATTTTGCAAGTGTAATTACTCCTTTGACTGATTTATTTATTGAGTCCAAAGAAATCATTCAAGTGGTCAGAACAATGCCAGTGTGCTTTTGATAATGCTAAAGCCCTGTTAGCCAACGCTCCTGTGCTCGTTACACCTGATTTTAAGAAACCGTTTCTCCTTGTAGTTGATGCCAGTGCTTATGGAGCTGGCGCAGAACTTTTATAGGAAGATGTTGATGGAATTGAACATCCGGTTAGCTATTTTTCAGAAATAATGTAATCGCCATCAGCAGGCTTATTCAACTATTGAAAAAGAGGCTTTAGCCCTTGTGTTGGCTGTTCAACATTTTGAGGTCTACTTGAGCTCAATTTGTGGTCCCATTTTCTTTCTTATATTTATCTTATATCATGTAGCTTTAATATTTTTAGTTATTTTGTTTTTTATTTCTTTGTTGCTTTATTTTCCCTAGACTTACCAGTATGTTTGTTATTAGTGGTTATTGTTATTTTTGAACACTGGCGTTTGATCCCCCTTTTGATGCGGCTTGAAATGAGCTGGCTGTAACAGCCGGTTTCAGAGACGAGGCATAAGTCTAGTCATAAACTAAAATGCATGTTTGAGCTGTTTTAACTGAAAGAATGTCTTAAAGTCCTCCTGTAGTCAATAATTGTATCCCTTAAAACTCATCTTTGATCCCCAAAATGACATATCTAAACGTTTTTTTCCATCATGTCTTAAAATATCTTGAATGTAACTAAACCCTTGCCTCATTTACAACACAGGAGACGGGAATTATAATAAAAAAGTGTTTATTTAGCAGAGTGGTGTGGAACAGCTGGAACCAGACAATGGTGAGAGGATGGTGACTAGTTGACTGATGATGGTGATTTAGCTGGTGAAGATTGAGTTAAGTAGACGGGTAAGGAATCTGAGGTAAGTTGACGGTGTAAGGAATCTCAGGTAAGTAGACGGGTAAGGAATCTGAGGTAAGTAGACGGGTAAGGAATCTGAGGTAAGTAGACGGGTAAGGAATCACAGGTAAGAAGCCGGGGTAAGGAATCTCAGGTAAGACGACGGGGTAAGGAATCACAGGTAAGTAGACGGGTAAGGAATCACAGGTAAGTAGATGGGTAAGGAACCTCAGGTAAGACGACGGGGTAAGGAATCACAGGTAAGTAGACGGGTAAGGAATCACAGGTAAGTAGATGGGTAAGGAACCTCAGTTAAGTAGACGGGTAAGGAATCACAGGTAAGTAGACGGGTAAGGAACCTCAGGTAAGTAGACGGGTAAGGAATCACAGGTAAGTAGACGGGTAAGGAATCACAGGTAAGTAGACGGGTAAGGAGTCTGACGGTATGTAGAGGGGTAAGGAGTCTGACGGTAAGTAGACGGGTAAGGAGTCTGACGGTAAGTAGACGGGTAAGGAGTCTGACGGTAAGTAGAGGGGTAAGGAGTCTGACGGTAAGTAGACGGGTAAGGAGTCTGACGGTAAGTAGACGGGTAAGGAATCTCAGGTAAGTAGACGGGTAAGGAATCACAGGTAAGTAGACGGGTAAGGAATCACAGGTAAGTAGACGGGTAAGGAATCTCAGGTAAGTAGACAGGCAAGGAATCACAGGTAAGTAGACGGGTAAGGAATCACAGGTAAGTAGACGGGTAAGGAATCTCAGATAAGTACACGGGTAAGGAATCTCAGGTAAGTACACGGGTAAGGAATCTCAGGTAAGTACACGGGTAAGGAATCTCAGGTAAGTAGACGGGTAAGGAATCACAGGTAAGTAGACGGGTAAGGAGTCTGACAGTAAGTAAACGGGTAAGGAGTCTGACGGTAAGTAGACGGGTAAGGAATCACTGGTAAGTAGACGGGTAAGGAATCACTGGTAAGTAGACGGGTAAGGAATCACAGGTAAGTAGACGGGTAAGGAGTCTGACGGTAAGTAGACGCGTAAGGAGTCTGACGGTAAGTAGACGGGTAAGGAATCTCAGGTAAGTAGACGGGTAAGGAATCACAGGTAAGTAGACGGGTAAGGAATCACAGGTAAGTAGACGGGTAAGGAATCTCAGGTAAGTAGACGGGCAAGGAATCACAGGTAAGTAGACGGGTAAGGAATCTCAGGTAAGTAGACGGGTAAGGAGTCTGACAGTAAGTAGACGGGTAAGGAGTCTGACAGTAAGTAGACGGGTAAGGAGTCTGACGGTAAGTAGACGGGTAAGGAATCTCAGGTAAGTAGACGGGTAAGGAACCTCAGGTAAGTAGACGGGTAAGGAATCACAGGTAAGTAGACGGGTAAGGAGTCTGACGGTAAGTAGAGGGGTAAGGAGTCTGATGGTAAGTAGACGGGTAAGGAGTCTGATGGTAAGTAGATGGGTAAGGAATCACAGGTAAGTAGACGGGTAAGGAGTCTGACGGTAAGTAGACGGGTAAGGAGTCTGACGGTAAGTAGACGGGTAAGGAGTCTGAGGGTAAGTAGACGGGTAAGGAATCTCAGGTAAGTAGACGGGTAAGGAATCACAGGTAAGTAGACGGGTAAGGAATCACAGGTAAGTAGACGGGTAAGGAATCTCAGGTAAGTAGACGGGCAAGGAATCTCAGGTAAGTACACGGGTAAGGAATCACAGGTAAGTAGACGGGTAAGGAATCACAGGTAAGTAGACGGGTAAGGAATCTCAGATAAGTACACGGGTAAGGAATCTCAGGTAAGTACACGGGTAAGGAATCTCAGGTAAGTACACGGGTAAGGAATCTCAGGTAAGTAGACGGGTAAGGAATCACAGGTAAGTAGACGGGTAAGGAGTCTGACAGTAAGTAAACGGGTAAGGAGTCTGACGGTAAGTAGACGGGTAAGGAATCACAGGTAAGTAGACGGGTAAGGAATCACAGGTAAGTAGACGGGTAAGGAATCACAGGTAAGTAGACGGGTAAGGAGTCTGACGGTAAGTAGACGGGTAAGGAATCTCAGGTAAGTAGACGGGTAAGAAATCACAGGTAAGTAGACGGGTAAGGAATCACAGGTAAGTAGACGGGCAAGGAATTACAGGTAAGTAGACGGGCAAGGAATCACAGGTAAGTAGACGGGCAAGGAATCTCAGGTAAGTAGACGGGTAAGGAATCACAGGTAAGTAGACGGGTAAGGAGTCTGACAGTAAGTAGACGGGTAAGGAGTCTGACGGTAAGTAGACGGGTAAGGAATCACAGGTAAGTAGACGGGTAAGGAATCACAGGTAAGTAGACGGGTAAGGAGTCTCTCAGGTAAGTAGACGGGTAAGGAGTCTGACGGTAAGTAGACGGGTAAGGAGTCACAGGTAAGTAGACGGGTAAGGAATCACAGGTAAGTAGACGGGTAAGGAATCTCAGGTAAGTAGACGGGTAAGGAATCACAGGTAAGTAGACGGGTAAGGAGTCACAGGTAAGTAGACCGGTAAGGAATCACAGGTAAGTAGACGGGTAAGGAATCTCAGGTAAGTAGACGGGTAAGGAATCTCAGGTAAGTAGACAGGTAAGGAATCTCAGGTAAGTAGACGGGTAAGGAATCACAGGTAAGTAGACGGGTAAGGAATCACAGGTAAGTAGACGGGTAAGGAATCACAGGTAAGTAGACGGGTAAGGAGTCTGACGGTAAGCAGTGGTAACTGCAACGAGACCAGACATTGAGTGGATGGTGAACTGTGAATAACAAGGCTGTGTTGATGAGGGAGGGCAGGTGTAGCGAGTCATAATCTGGTGATTGTGAATGAGTGGGCAAGTCCTGGTGATTAGCGGATGATTGGGACTGTGACATGTGGCTGACTCTGTGACAACAAGGTAGTTTGTGACGTCAGAAACACCAGCGATTTCAAACTGTGTTTTTGAGACCGTCTTTGGTGCACTGCAGTTTTAAGGAAAAAAATACTCAGCAATGGTGTTGATTTATGAATTTACACATGGTTTGTCATAAAGCATATTAAAAACACCATATAGACACATAAACAACATTAAAAACTGGATTTTCACCACAGGGGGACTTTAAAATATGTAAGGGACATTTTCTCTGCTTTTCAATGCTGGAATGAGAACTCATTCTCAACTTTATTCATCAGTGAAATCCTTAGATCCCGCCACTACAGCTCCCAAAAAATGAAACCATAAATATATGCTTATAAAACAGTTCAATATTTACTTCAAAATATTTTTTACAGAGTAAAACTTGAAAAAAAGGTGACAAAAAAAATAAATAAATATAGTAAATGGACAGTAAGGCCAACATCGGAACTCTACATACTGAACTGTATAAACATTTTGTAACATTTTTTTTGCTTAAATAATCTGCCATACACTTTCCTTATACCATTTCTGTCGTTCATTATCATGTTTTTGTCCTTACCTGCTGACAACTCACATACGTTTTGTTCTTTTGAATTACATGTATTATTATGTACAACACCAACAATATCATTACAAATGGACAGTTCTAGAGGAATTCTAGATGGTCAATATTCTAAACGGAAAAGACGAGTATGTCATTCTGAGACTATTCTGACTTGCTTTCT
This sequence comes from Meda fulgida, assembly GCA_030578275.1. Lineage (NCBI taxonomy): Eukaryota > Metazoa > Chordata > Actinopteri > Cypriniformes > Leuciscidae > Meda > Meda fulgida. Next base: position 1,446,128 of record CM060623.1, read on the forward strand.
GGATTCTGAAATTTACCTTCACAATCAGTTTTGATTTGAATAAATCCAAGTGAAGTACAACATGCCATTTTCATCAGGATACTTTGTATGTTATAATATCTAACATAAACAGGAATAATTTACGAAGTCACTTCGCAGTAATATTGAACAGAAGTGATGTTGTATATGGTGAGCTGTTAGCAGATAAACTTCATAAAACTAGATTGTCCTTCTATTCTAAAAGCAGAGGCTGACTTCCATTGTCCTCTTAATTGAAAAACCAAAAGAACTACACAATTTAAATTTAAACAAATTATAAAATACAATTATAAGTTAAATAAAAACATCACAAAGGCTTGATCCGGACATGATGCTCCTCCACACGCTCATTTTGGCACTAATTTCGCCATAGTATTTCTCAGGACCTGGCATACAGCGAGACATTCAGATTTACATGTTTGCGTTGGCTGTCCCAAAAGCAGGACCTATTAAAAAAAAAGCCGTCACAGAATGACGAATACATTAAAATATAATAAATGCACACAGTAAGCCCTTCTGGAACAGAAACACACAACAGACACGAGACTGAGGGAATGAAATGATGGTCGAGTGCTTACAGGTCGAATTCATGGTGGAAATATAACTAACTAACAATGGTAAAATACACACCCTGCTGCAATTCTAACACAGTTCTTACATCATAATAGCAGGTGAAATACAATAACTGTTACAGAAACAGTTCACTCAGAATTGACGGTTCATGTTTCCTCACCCTCATGCCTGGTAGGATTATTTTTAAGTGTCCAAAAAATGCACAGCTATTTCCATGCAACGATAGAGATTCCATTCCACCTTACAAAATAAAATAAAAAATGTGGGTCTGTTGCTTATGGAAGCTTGTATCCTTTTCAGTCGGTCACGTTTGACATACGTAGACGTATTGGGATCACGCCAGGGAGCCTATCATCCTCAAGTGTTAACAGAACGAGCCAATGCACATTGGCATAAGAGATTTGCATTTCACGATCTGCCCCGCAGCGGGAGTATAAATGGGAAGTGAATGCAATCACCATTTGTCTTTTGGACAAATAACCATATGATTATAAAATTGCAAAGGCTGCGATTATTTTTTGATGCGCAGCTTGTCAGTTACGTACGGCTTTGTGATCAGTAGTAAATGTGGGTCCATCTAAAAGCACTGCGAGTTTGAGTCGCTTATAATGCGAATTTGAAAAAGCAACACGCCAAACATCTTTCCAAACATGAGAAGCATAAAAAAAAAAAAATCTATCAAAGCATTTTGATCTTCTGTTTATTCAGCTCCAGGGATAGTATGATGCCCAAAGGGATTTCCTGGAAATGACGTGTGTTGTCTACTTCTGCGGCGGGGCATATGGGGTGTGTGTGAGACGCCCTCTGGTGTTCAGCTGGAGCAGCATTTACTACTGAGCTCAGAGCCGTGCTTCACTGACAAGCTGCACATAAAAAAAAAACTTAAAAAAAACATGCGCTTTCATTTTGATTTATCGTGGAGCCCTAGTTGAAACAGAGTTCAATGAGTGTGTGTGTTGACTGTTCTTCGAGAAGAAGCCTCTCCTCCAGTTTCGGTGTGACAGCGAGAGAACAGCGGTGGTTGCGAGCTACTTACAGATCTCAACTGCTGTTTTCACAGCATTGTGTTGGTTGGTTAGAGGCGGCCTCACCGAGGTTACTGTTTTTCTAAACAGTGAATGAGTGCTTTACTGTGTGGGCTGCCCCATCCCCTTCCAGCATTGCTGTGGCCATTTCCCCTGTGTGTTTCAGCACTAAGAGATCTAATTCCTGAAAGGGCAAACACAGGTGTGACTGCATCTTTTTCAAGATGTCAAATCACCGGTCTGTTTCTGGATGCAGTCGTTCCCTGGCACAGGCTGACGGTCACGAACATTGCATCATGTGTCTGGGCATTCATTGCGGGAACATGACCATCTCTGTGCTATGGTCGAGACTCCTATACCTCAAACGAGGTGGAGTCCCCTTACCTATCCTCGATCTAGTGCCCTTTTGGCCACTAACTAGGGGATCTGAGGATCACAGTGCTTCCCTTCCCAGTACACAATCCCTGTGGGCCCCTCACTCCTCTCAAACACAGCAAGCCGTGGAGCTTCCAGTGAATCGCGCTGACTCCTCTCATGACCAGCCAGTCGTTTCATTCGGGGCTCTCCCTGCTGACCAGATGTCTATCGCAGCATGGGAGGGTGAGCTTGAGTCTGGAGATGAAGACTCAGCTGCGCTGTGGTCTTCTGGGAGAGTTGCGTTGCCTGAGCCTGATCCAAAATTGATGGCTATGCTTTCCCAGGCCGCCAAGAGAGTTGGGCTCGAGTGGAACCCTCCACCGTGTCCCGAACCCTCGAGGCTGGATAATATGTATCTCAGGGCGGTCCGTGCTGGTCCTCAGCGCGCAGCCCCAGTGCTTTTCTTTCCAGAAGTGCATGAGGAGGTTACCAGGACACCTTTTTCTGCCCAAAACAGAGCTCCCCCTCACTACCCTTGATGGTAGTTCGGCCCAAGGGTACGTGGATAATCCTCCGGTTGAGTGGTCAGTCGCGATGCAAATGTATCCAGCGACTGCTACCTCCTGGAAGGGTGATCCGCGTCTCCCATCATAGGCCTGTGAGTTCTCGTCCGCTCTCACGGGCAAGGCTTACAGAGCCTGTGGACAGGCTGCCTCCTCGCTGCATGCCATGGTGTTAATGCAGGTCCATCAGGCCAAAGCACTCATGGACATGCATGAGTGTAGCCCTGACCGTGAGCTCATGGCTGAGCTCTGTACGGCAACTGACTTCGCCTTCTGAGCAACGAAGGTTCGAATGTTCAGTCGGTCGGGTGATGTCCACTCTTGTGGTCCAGGAACACCATCTCTGGCTCGGGTTGCTTCATATGAAGTCGCTTCAGCACTGTCTTTAGGGCCGAGTGTGACAATCACCCCGGCCTGCCACCAAATCCTCAGCCCGTGGTCAGACCCTTCAATTCTACGGGCCGGAGTTCCCCTAGACCAAGTGTCCATGCATGCTGTGGTTACCATGCAGTGTTGCACAACTATTTACACAAATATATCCTTCTCAGTGAGTTAAGGAAGACTACTGTGAAGGAAGAGTACTGAAGAGAAACTGTTGATATCAAAATAGTGCGTGCGGGAGAATATGCGCAATACAGCTTTGTATAAATTATATATATATATATATATATAAAATAATAAAATAAAAATATATATTATATTTATTAAACTGCGCATGTGGTTTCACTCTCGCATGCTCTTTGGCCCATTGGATAGTGGATGCCATCGTCTTGGCGTATCAATCCCAAGATGCACGTTCCCCCTCAGGTTGCGAGCCCACTCCACCCGGAGTGTCGCTTCTTCCTAGACGCTGGCACAAGGTGCCTCGCTGACAGATATCTGTAGAGCTGCGGGCTGGGAGACACCAAACACGCTCATTAGGTTTTATAGCCTTCGTGTTGAGCCGGTATCCACCAGTGTGCTCACTTCCCATAGCCAGTAAACACCCTAGGTCCTGCTCAAAGTGTCGGCTTGCTGCACAATTCCCCTCCTATGGACCGGATAGGTGGGACCTCTGCTCCGGGTGAGTTCCCCGTTAGCCGAACCCTGTCGAGTTCCTCCACACCCCTCGGCAGGCCTAACACTAGTGTGCATTGGTGGAACCTGTGCTAGGCTGGGTCCCATATGTTGTTATCCCTACAGCGATCCCATATGTGTATTCTGTGAGGTGAGCCCGTGTCTTTCCCTTGGTAGAGCCTGGGAAACAAATGGTGCTTGCATTCGCTTCCTATTTATACTTTGTACGAAATATAAACTCACTTTTCTCGCAATTGTGAAATCTATATCTCGCAATTATTACTTTTTTGCTCAGAAATGTGAGATACAAACTCGCAATTGCGATTTATAAAGTCAGAATTGCGAGATATAAAATGTGTAATTCTGACTTTTCTCGCAATTGGGAGTTAAAATTGTTATTATTTAATTATATTATAACAAGTTATTGCGAGTTTGTTTCTCATATTTCGGAGAAAAAATTAATTGCAAGATATACAGTTGCGTTTGCGAGAAAAGTCTGAATTGTATGGAAGCTTGTTTTCCATCACAGAATACAAAATAAAAAAAGGTAATTGCGACTTTTTCTCTCACAATTCTAACTTTTCTCTCACAATCGCATGATATAAAGTTCGCAATTGTGTTATAAAGTCAGAATTGCATGATATAAAGTCGAAATTGCAAGAAAAAAAAATCAGAATTGCGAGTTTATTTCTTGCAATTCTGATTTTATAACATGCAATTCTGAGAAATAAAGTAAAAACTTGTAATTGTGAAATAAAAAGTCGCAATTATCTTTTACAATGTTTTATTCTGTGGCGGAAACAAGCTTCCATAAAATGGAGAGAATAAAAGGTAATAATTGCGAGATAAAATGTCGCAATTATCTTTATTATTTCTGTATTCCGTGGTGGAAACAAGCTTCCAGTTTCTCACACATGACCTTGGATTACTTTGGAGTAAAAGCATGGACTATTTTTGATTTTATGGTTCTTTTTTGAAGCTCGACTGACATCAGAGCTACAGTATATGACGACTCTTAAAAAAAAAAAAAATCTAGCCTACTTTGTGTTCCATGGAAAATAAAAGAAGAAATAATGACAGCAGTGATGAACGTTCTCTTTAAATCCTAGGAGTTTCCAATTCACTGTGATGCTCAAAATAAGTGATTTCAATCCCAGAACACATTTAGGCAAAGCATTACAGTGGGAGATCTGGTTTATGAGGCTAATAAATACTTTATATAATGTCATGCAATGTCAGTGGATAAGGCTGAACGTTTGTAAAGGTTACAGAGGGAGGCGTCTTGCACTCTGAGTCGAAATGACTTGCATGAACCTGAGAAAATGAAACAACTGCTAGTATTGTGAAGGATTCAGCACCTCTGCTGACACAGTTTAATCTACTTTTATCTGTCTTGAACGCCTTTTCAGTCACAGACACAGAGCCATAATCACACACGGGTAGAAATTACAGGTCGTCTGTACTTATAACACTACAAATGTTCTCTGTGACACAATATATGATGTAGATAATATGCTCACCAGCATGCAGTATGTATATCTTTGCTCGAGTAAATCCTAGATCGGGTACGGTACAGGCATCTGTACAACATCGCTCTCCGACACAACGGCACAAACACCGGCGTTCTCAGGGACTGATGAGTGCTGGATCAGATCTGGCCATATTTCACCCCAAAATCACATCTGACATGATTCAAGGACAATTATATTCATTGTAAATGTACAGAAATAATGATTTGATAACACTTTACAAAAAGTTTAATTAGTTAACATTAGTTAACTACCTCAGTTAACACGAACTAAGAATGAACAATACTTCTAAACATTTATTAATCTTAGTTATTATTAATTTCAGTATTTACTAATACATTATTACAATCAAAGGTTGTATTAGTTAATGCACTGTGAACTAACATGAACAGACAATGAACAGTTGTTTTTGTATTAACTAACATTAACAAAGATTAACTAATACAGTAACAAATGTATTGCTCATTGTTAGTTCATGTTGCTTTATACACTAACTAATGTTAACTAATGAACCTCATTGTAAAGTGTTACCAATGTTTCATTTAGATGATAGCATGTATGCATAAACACTTTAAAGTAATGAGAATTGATGATGAAAACGTCACAAAAAATCAAATAAGGCGAAATATCTTTAATATTCTTTCTTCGGATTTTAGAGTAAAATATGACCCAGGTATTGCGTGTCAGCTCACAGAAAGTTGCATGCTGGGTATGCGGAGAATCAGGTGATCTTCCATGAGCCACTGAAAATCTCTTCTCTCCATAATACTGGAGTTACAGATGTTTGCCAGTCGGAGCAGCAGACGTCCTCATGCTACTAGGAAGGTCCACATTCTCCAGAATGGAATTTTACGCGGCCATGGATGATTTTCAATCGCATCCTAAATGATGCCTTTTCTCGCAACTATGAATTTATATCTCGCAATTATTACTTTTTTCTTAGAAATGTGAGATACAAACTCGCAATGACAATTTATAAAGTCAGAATTGTGAGATATAAAATGTGCAATTCTGACTTTTCTCGCAATTGGGATTGCGAGAAAAGCCAGAATTGCGAGTTTGTTTCTCATATATATCACGCAATTGTGACTCTGTATCTCGCAATTCTGACTTTATATCACGCAATTCTGACTTTATATCTCGCTTCACTCTTCGCTCCATAATACTGTAGTTACAGATGTTTGCCAGTCGGAGCAGCAGACGTCCTCATGCTACTCGGAAACACAAGGTCCAAATCCTCCAGAATGGATTTTCACGCATCCATGGCTGATTTTGAATCGACTCCTCAGGGGCAGATGAAGCTTGGGTCAGACGAAGAGCTGAATGCGCTCGCGGATGGTCTGCCTGCAGATGGGGCAGGTCTTGAGCGCGGCACTACAGTCGATGCAGGAGGCGTGCCCGCACTGGAACACCAGCTTGATGTGGTTGTCGATGCAGATGGGGCAGGTGATGCGCTCCTCCATCTGCCGGTACCGAGACTGAAGCTGCTCCAGCAGGTTGTGTTGCTCTGAGTTCTCCGAGCTCGGGCTGCACTCCACCTCCGTTTGGTCTGAGAGAGGGAAGAGCAGGAGTTAGTCAGGAAAGAGATAAAACACACCTGTTTCCTTGCAGGACGTAAAAGAGAATGAAAACATAATCTAGAGTCTTTAAATACTGCTACTGTAAAGCTATTTCCTTAAAGGGATACTTCACCTCTGGAAAGATGAATGTGTATTTAAAATGGGTCATTTATGTAGAAGAAATGTGAAATTATTTTTGAACTTGGAGCTTTCTAGACTGAGAAAAGCCAGAAAATTTATTTTTGGCTTATGTGGATGAAAGACAACAACTCCCAGAATGCACTTGCTTCGCTGCCCTAAGAGGCCACGCCTACCGGTAACAAGCGCAGTAGTTGTCTAAGCTGCTAGTGATGAGTCTGCCCCGGATTTCGAGATCGCCCAAAATGTCCGGGATTCGGCTTTTGCGTTCTACAGTCGCCATTCATCATGTTTACTGTGGTGAGCAGGACGAGTGAGCGCCGCGGGAGAACGGGCGCGGCCGGTGGCGTGATTACTGATACCCGACACCTGTGAGATGCACCGGTCTCGTGTCTCTCACGGAGGAGTGCAAATTTTCTTAGCAATGTTAAAACGCACATCAAACCGATCACTTGTTTAGTGTTCATGTAAACGCTACATTGAGATTCACCAATCGGAATGAATTCAGTTAGATTGAAACAAACGGTGTGTATGTAAACAATGAATGGCGACTGCAGAAAGCAAAAGCTGAATCCCGGACATTTTGTTCGATCTCGACGGCCGGATATGTCCGGGAAAAAGCCGATGGTAACCCCTACTGAGCTTTCTCCTATTACTCAGCTTTCTCCACAGAACATAATTGCTTTCTGTATCTGCAAGTGAAGTCCGAACCACTGATCTGTAATAGGTCTGTAGCGTGAGTGGGTCCCATCCCCTGGATAAAAGATGAGTTAGTGTTTGTAGTCTTACCCTCATTCAAAGAAATTGGACTTCCTGCTTTTTATGATGCAAAATGACGATTTTTGCGTACATAAAAAGCAGGAAGTGGAACACTTAAATCCTTATTTCTCCCATCTCAGGGGAAAATAAGGGAATAAACCCTGACCATTCGAAAATGTGACTGGGTTTCTAAAGATACAAAGTCTAATGCAAATGGGTGAAGTGTTCCTTTAAAGCCCCCCTGTGGTGAGAATCCATCTATTAATGTTGTTTATGGGTATGTTTACATGGCAACGATATGCTTAAAATGGAGAAGACTCCTTTCGAGGGAACTCGCACTGCGTCGGAACGACGTCTGAATGAAACTAATCCAATCGTGATAGGTGCTGCGTCATGACGTAACGTGTGACGGCACACACGGAAGCTACAAAGGGACACCGGCACACAACAGAGTTCGCTTTTTGCTCTTCGGCAAGCTCTCTGTGTAGAACTGCCTGTCCTATTTGGTGTTGTCCTGTAGGAACTTGAATTGTTACCATAAGCACAGCTGAAAGCGTGTCTTCCTGCCCACGTTAAACTTCGGGTGGTGACGCGTGATCGGTGTGATACTATTTGGATGCAAGGCATGCACAGTCGGCTCTTGGGGGTTCTGGCTGTGTTCATTGAGAAATATCTCAAAGCGTACAGCAAAAAAAAAAAAAAAAAAAAAAAGACCTGCGCTTTTGGGTGTTTCAGCCTCATGCCTATTAATTTCTTATCGAGGGAAGAAAGGCAATAAGTATTATGAATGTGTAGATTATGAGACCGGTTAAATAAATTAATAATATTATCTGGCTTGAGAAGTTAGATATTTTAATTCAGCCTATCATTCACACTTTGTTTCACTTGTCTGGCATTTATGGCTATATTTAATTCTGAAGAATTAAAAAGGTGAAATAATCATCTGACTAAGCTGGGAGCGGAGCATGCATGGGCAGTTCTCGAGGGCGCTGCCTGCGCGCATTAAGAGCCGAGGTCCTAGTTTAAGCAGCAGTAAATGAGTGGTTGCAGCTCTCGCGTCCGCACATCGAGAATCATTTTTGACTAAACCCTGCCGGAGAGACGCTTATGGGGATCGAGAACGAATCTCGAATAAAACCCGAAATCAGCCTCGAGAGTTATATTTCAAATCATGGCAAAACCTGCCAAATATTTCTCCTTGTGTCCTGCGTACCATTCAGAAGGGGTACAGACTGCAGTTCGATTTCCGCCCACCGAATTTCAGGGGGGGGTTTGGACTGCAGACGACCCAGAGCAGGGTCAGGTATTGGAACAATAAGTACTTCAGGTTTTCACTTCAGGAGCACTTTATCGAACAACTTAAGTGTACTGATGTATGTATAAGTGATCACAAGCTCCTCACGTTCAATCTGACCCCTCCTTTGCAGACCTTGAAAGAACGTGTTATCCGTTTTAGGAAAATCAGTGATATTGATCTTGATCATCTTAGTCATACTATGGGTGACTTACCAGTTGCAGCCTCTATCGACCAGTTATAATGCCGCTTTTACATCTATTCTGAATGAGTTTGCCCCTCTGAAAAAACGTGTTTCTTTAAATAGATCATCTGCTTGATATACATCTGAGGCAGGAAGTTGGAGTGGAAATATAAAAAAATCTGGCCTAACAGTTCATAGATCAATGTTTGATCAGCATCAGATTGAGTATCATAATGCTCTCAAAGCTGCAAAAGTGTCATATTATTCTACTATTAGTAGTAGTGATATCACAGATATGTCAAATTATCGACCCATCTCAAATTTACCTTTCCTGGCAAGTGCTTGAGCGTGTGGTTGTTGGCCAATTCCCTTCTCATCTTTGTATAAATATCCTATTAGAAACTTTTCAATCCAGGTTTAGATCTGGATACAGTACAGAGACTGCTCTAGTCACATTCCTGAATGACCTCCTCGTTATAGCCGACTCTGGGGCTTGTGGCATTTTGGTTTTGTTAGACCTTAATGCTTAATATGTCACAGCATATTATTGGACAGATTGCATACGTGTCTGGAACTGTGTTAAACTGGTTTAAATCTTACCTCTCAGATCGTTTCCAATTTGTCTACCTGGGTTCTAACAGATCTCAGACTGTGCCTCTGTGTCAGGGTGTCCCTCAGGGGTCAGTTTTGGGTCCGTTTTATTTAGTGTTTATATGCTGCCTCTTGGGCAGATCATTCAGAAGTACGGCCTGAGCCATTACTGTTACGATGACACACAGATTTATATCAGCTCTCAGCCTGATCTCAATTCTTCCTCTTCAAAACTTTCTAACTGTTTGTTGGAAATTAAAGCGTGGATGAAACTCAACTTTCTAAAACTAAACTGCTCCAGAACTGAATTCTTATTAATTGGCACTCCATTTAATGTCAGTAAATGTAAGGATTTTAAAATTTCATTAGCAATACCCAATTGTCCCCTTCTGGCCAGGTGCTTAACTTGGGTGTGATTTTTGATGCCCAGCTAACTTTTAATTCACATTTTAAAAACATAACAAAGGTTGCTTTTTTCCATCTGACGAACATTGCGCGTATTAGACCATTTCTCTCTAGGCCTGATGCCGAGAGGCTTATCCATGCCTTCATCACATCAAGGCTTGATTATTGTAACTCTCTTTTTGCGGGTTTACTACCAAATTCTATTAGGAGGTTGCATATATACAGAACTCTGCCACACGTTTTGACTCATACATCCTCATGCCATCACATTACACACGTGCTCCAGCAACTGCATTGGCTTCCAGTTCAGCCACATATTGATTTTAACATTCTGATTTTAACCTATAAAGCAGTACATGGGTTGGCTCCAGATTACATCTGTGATTTGGTTACTCCATCCATTCCTGCTCGCTCTCTCCGCTCTGCTGGCTGGCTCTCTCTCTCTCTCTCTCTCTCTCTCTCTCTCTCTCTCTGTGTCAGCCTTGTTGTAAATTAAAAACCATGGGGAAGGGCCTTTTCCTAGAACGCGCCTAAGTTATGGAAAACACTACCCACATCTATTAGAGATGCTGCTTCTGTGGATTGTTTTAAGAAACTTCTTAAGACACATCTTTTTAGTCAAGCTTTTAATTTATAATTGTGTTATTGTGTATTTTTTGATCTTTCTATATATATATTTTTTTACTCCCATGTTTGATTATTTTGTTCTATACATGCTGTAGCGCTTTGAATCTAAGAAAGGCGCATTACAAATAAAACGTATTTTTAATATTATAAACTCCCTGCTGATAAAGGAGGCCATAGAGCGTGTTCTGGGTCCGGGTTCTACAGCCACTACTTTATAGTTTCCAAGAAGGATGGGGGATTGCGTCCAATTTTAGATCTAAGGCACTTGAATCGGTCTCTGAGGAGGTTCAGGTTCAAGATGCTGGCCCCTGAGGGGGCACAGAACTGAGAGGCTGGCCTGTCTGCAGGAGTAGTCGAGACATACTCCGCTCTAGAGCTCCCTCCACGAGGAAATTGTACGGCCTGAAATGGAATGTGTTTCCACTTGGTGTAGAGAGCGTGAGGTGGACCCAGTTAACTGCCCGATGGCTTCAGTGCTGGAGTTCCTCCAAGATCGCTTCTCTGCTGGTCGTACCCCGTCCACACTCAAGGTGTACGTGGCTGCCATTGAAGCTTTCCACACTACGCTGTGTGATGGGCCTCTAGGAAGAGATCAGCTGGTCGTACGGTTCCTCCGTGGGGCTCGGAGGATGAGACCTGCGACTCGGACCAGAGTTCCCACATGGGACCTGGCAGTGGTTCTCGAAGGGCTGGCTGAGGCCCCCTTCGAACCTTTAGAGTCGGCTGAGGCCAAGAACCTTCCCTCAAGGTAGCTTTTCTATAAGCCATCACTTCTCTAAAAAGAGTAGGAGATCTTCAGGTCTTCTCTATATCTCCCGAGTGCCTGGAGTTTGCTCCCAGGGGAATTAAGGTTATCTTGCATCCCAGGCTATGTGCCTAAGGTGCCTTCTAACACGACACGTCCAACGGTTCTACAGGATTTTCATCCTCAACCTCACATGATGGCGTAACATGAGAAACTCTATCTGCTCTGCCCTGTCACAGCTCTCAAGATTTACATTCAGAGATCCTCTCATTGGCGGAAGTCAGACCAGCGCTGGTGTGTTTCAGGTCTCCCAAGAAGGGGCTCTACGCTTCTAAACAGACCATCAGCAACTGGATAGTTCAGGCTATTTCCCTAGCCTATCAGGTACGCAGTTTGCCTTCACCTTTGGCGGTGAGGGCTCATTCAACCAGAGGCATCACGTCCTCTAGAGCCCCCTTTTCAGGGGCCCCGATGCAGGAGGTATGTTATGCGGCTGACTGGGCCACTCCACACATATTCGCAAGGTTTTACAGCTTGGACATCCCTTCTGCACCAGGCGCACTAGTGCTCTCATCCTAAGTGTGCCTATGACAGCTTCACACTAGGACAGGCAGGGTTCGTTGTGGCATAGTGGGTATTCGTTACCCAAAGTGTTGTTCCGACGCAGTGTCTCGTTCCCTTCTCAGGGAACAGGGGTTACAGCCGTAACCTGAGACGTTTTCCGTGTACAGACGACATCATTGTCAAAACGACCCCCATTCACACGGATCCGCGAAAACAGCAAAAAACGCTGTATTCTGCTGCCAGGCCATTAAATGCCGATGAAACACTATAGACTGAACATGTAATATGCATGTGCATGATGTCATCATCTTCAGATATTCACGTTTTTGTTGTTTACACGGAGACCATTGTCAAAAACATAATTGTCGTGTAAATGAACGGCTAAAACGCATAAAAAGTCTTTAGTTGAAAATGGTGTAGTGTAAACAGCCCCTAAATGTCTAAGTGGTGTTTTTATTATGCTTTAAGACAATGGAGCAGTATCAGACTCACATTCTGACAAGAATCTGAATGATGACGTCAGGCTAGCAGTGAACCAAAGACAGTCTCAAAAACACGGTTTGAAATCGCTGGTGTTTCTGACGTCACAAACGACCTTGTAACCAATCAGATCAATGTGTGATCGTCAACCAGTGGATCTCTGAGTGAGTGAGTGAGTGGAGGCGGGGCTCATTTGCATATTCATAGACAGATACTAAATGAGGCAAGGGTGTTGAATTACATTCAAGCTATTTACATTCAAGCTATCATTTTTCACAATCACAACACGGCTGCTCAAAAGGATATTATTCACTGCTAATATTATTTATTTCTAATGTTTACTATTTGGAAAAGAGGAAACAGATGGAATGCAAATGTACTGAAAAACATTTAAAATTTTAGCATAAAATATCATCATCATTCAAATGTAACAGCACTTACCCTGTCTGATTTTCTTTGTTATTGTCACCTGGCAGCGGATGCACTTCTTCATTCTGTGAGCACATTCTGAGGAGACACGACCCAAAAGAAGTTTGCATAAATGTGTGGGATTCAGTGATAAGAGTGAGTGAGTGTGTGTGAGTGAATTAGTGTGTGTGAGTGAGTTAGTGTGTGAGTGAGTTAGTGTGTGTGCGTGAGTGTGTGCGTGTGTATGTGTGTGAGTGAGTGAGTGTTTGTGAGTGTGTGTGAGTGAGTTAGTGTGTGTGCCTGAGTGTGTGCGTGTGTATGTGTGTGAGTGAGTGAGTGTGTGTGCGCGCGCGTGTGTGCGTGAGTGTGTGCGCGCGCGTGCGTGAGTGTGTGTGTGTGTGTGTGAGTGAGTGAGTGAGTGAGTGTGTGTGTGCGCGCGTGAGTGTGTGTGTCTGCACGTGTGTGTGTGTGAGTGAGTGATGTGTGTGTGTGTGTGTGTGTGTGTGTGTGAGTGAGTGATGTGTGTGTGTGTATGTGAGTGAGTATTAGGGTGTGTGTGACTGTTTGTGTGTGAGAGTAATAGTGTGTTTGTGTGTGTGTGTGTGTGTGTGTGTGAGTATTAGGGTGTGTGTGACTGTGTGTGTGTGTGAAAGTATTAGTGTGTGTGTGTGAGTATTTGGGTGTGTGTGACTGTGTGTGTGTGTGTGAGAGTATTAGTGTGTGTGTATGTGTGTGTGTGTGTGTGAGTATTAGGGTGTGTGTGACTGTGTGTGTGTGTGTGTGAGAGAGTATTAGTGTGTGTGTATGTGTAAACTCACCCTCACACGCGACGCTGTGTTGGCAGGGGGAGAACAGCACTAGCAGCGCGAGCTCAGAGCAGATCAGGCACTCGCTGGGACCCGTCACACTCGGCACCGCCAGGTTGGTCATGGTGTTGGGCGTAGTGTGAACCCGCCGGAGACTGGCACTGCTGGTGCCCGTGCCACACGTGACGGCCTGCAGTCTGAACACAGACACGCACACACACACATCACGTCAAAATCACATCGATCACTCAGCGTTATAAATGAAGGTGACTTGAAACACACCTGTGTTTCTCTGCGAAGCTCCTGATGAGAGTTTGTACGCTGCTGTCCGTCACCAGGTCCAGTGGGCTTTTTCCTTTATGATTGGCATAATTAATATCGGCTCCCTCCTGTGCCAAGAAGCAAGCGATGGCAGAACCGACGTTCAGCTCCATGTTTCCCATCAGCCCTGAGCTACACAACTACAGGCACAGAGCGTAGGTGTAAACACACGCGCACACGCACACGCACGCGCACACACATGCACACACAGGAAACAGGCTGCTCTGGTGTGTGTATCAAAGTATCAAAGGTTTCTCTTTACAACCTGTTTTTACAGTGTGGTGGTCTGTAGCCAATCACAGACATGCACGTGAAGGCAATGGCCAATCAGAGTTTGTTTGTGCCATTCATAATTATTCCATTTATTTTTCATGCAGCTAAGTGCAAAGTTTTAGGAGTGACAAATGTATTAAAATGCGGGATTGAATTTGAAATTGCGTTGTTTGACAACACTAGTTCTGTGTCCTGTCGTGCGTTTCTTTATGTATTTTATTACTAACTTGTAGTTTTGATTTTTTTAATGCAATGTTTACTTAACTGAACAATATTTGAAGGCTACATGCTGCTGTTTTAATGTATTATTTTTGTGTATTATATTAATGCTTACTTGGTCAGCTTCGGCTGTATAAATTGTGCTATATAAATAAACTTTGACTTGACTTTGACTATTTACTTATCATTAATAGCATTAAAGATAAACTAATTTAATTTATTTAATATTTTTGCATAGTTGAATAAAAATAATAATGAAACAACACTGTGTCCTAACCAGACGCGATGTAATAAGATGCCGAGGACATCGAATCAATCAAATCTCACAGCCAATCAGAAGAGTGTGTGGGCGGAGTCTTATTGGAACTCAAACTCGCAGTGCTTTCAGATGAAGCAGCGTTTACAGAGCCGATCATCAATGACAAGCTGCGGATAACAAATCACAATAAGCCAAATCGGTTTAAGTGCGATTACATGTATATTGCGATTAATCATGCAGCGCTATTCCACACTACAACGCGAAAAATGCATTTTCAAATTGATCCACTTTTGAGAGCGTATTCAAACAGTTTTGATTTCATTAATAAAAACGGCCGTCTCCATGTAGACGGAAGGCCAAAACACCGAAAAAGATGCGTTTTCTAACGAAACCGTATCAGTGTGTCCGAGGCCGGAGGTGTGGTCCCTGTGAGCGGCTCATCTTACCCTGCTGTACAGCGCGGCTCCCTCCCCCTCGGCACTGCTCATGACTGCGCTCAGCTGCTGCCGGCTCAGAGCCGTGTGCATCGCTGTGTCCCCGTCCTCGTCCTCCGCGTTCACATCTGCGCCCTCCGTCACCAGCAGAGCCACCAGGGCCATGTGACCCTGAGTCACACACAGCTGCAGCGCCGTCTGGTTACGGTTGTTGCGGATGTTGATGTCACAGCGACCCTTCAAACAAAATTCACAGATACACCGCCGGTCAATCAATCTGTTTCTCTCATAATCAGGGTTTGAAATGAACTTTTTCACTCACCGGACAATTTGGCTTCTCAATTTAAGCTACCAGCCATTCAGAACTTCTATTAGCCAAAAATAAACCACCACGCCACAGCTTATGGCCGTTTCAGTTTCCAAAAGTGCATCTATTCATCATAAAAGTGCATCTGTCCATCATAAAAGTGCATCTATCCATCATAAAAGTGCATCTCTCCATCATAAAAGTGCATCTCTCCATCATAAAAGTGCATCTATCCATCATAAAAGTGCATCTATCCATCATAAAAGTGCATCTCTCCATCATAAAAGTGCATCTATCCATCATAAAAGTGCATCTATCCATCATAAAAGTGCATCTATCCATCATAAAAGTGCATCTCTCCATCATAAAAGTGCATCTCTCCATCATAAAAGTGCATCTATCCATCATAAAAGTGCATCTATCCATCATAAAAGTGCATCTCTCCATCATAAAAGTGCATCTCTCCATCATAAAAGTGCATCTGTCCATCATAAAAGTGCATCTGTCCATCATAAAAGTGCATCTGTTCATCATAAAAGTGCATTTCTCCATCATAAAAGTGCATCTGTCCATCAAAAGTGCATCTGTCCATCATAAAAGTGCATCTATCCATCATAAAAGTGCATCTGTCCATCATAAAAGTGCATCTGTCAATCATAAAAGTGCATCTGTCCATCATAAAAGTGCATCTCTCCATCATAAAAGTGCATCTGTCCATCATAAAAGTGTATCTGTCCATCATAAAAGTGCATCTGTCCATCATAAAAGTGCATCTCTCCATCATAAAAGTCCATCTGTCCATCAAAAGTGCATCTCTCCATCATAAAAGTGCATCTCTCCATCAAAAGTGCTTCTCTCCAACATAAAAGTGCATCTGTCCATCATAAAAGTACATCTATTCATCATAAAAGTGCATCTGTCCATCATAAATGTGCATCTCTCCATCATAAAAGTGCATCTCTCCATCATAAAAGTGCATCTATTCATCATAAAAGTGCATCTGTCCATCATAAAAGTGCATCTCTCCATCATAAAAGCGCATCTGTCCATCATAAAAGTGCATCTGTCAATCATAAAAGTGCATCTGTCCATCATAAAAGTGCATCTATTCATCATAAAAGTGCATCTGTAAATCATAAAAGTGCATCTGTCCATCATAAAAGTGCATCCGTCCATCATAAAAGTGCATCCGTCCATCATAAAAGTGCATCCGTCCATCATAAAAGTGCATCTGTCCATCATAAAAGTGCATCTGTAAATCATAAAAGTGCATCTGTCCATCATAAAAGTGCATCTATTCATCATAAAAGTGCATCTGTAAATCATAAAAGTGCACCTGTCCATCATAAAAGTGCATCTGTCCATCATAAAAGTGCATCTGTCCATCATAAAAGTGCATCTATTCATCATAAAAGTGCATCTCTCCATCATAAAAGTCCATCTGTCCATCAAAAGTGCATCTCTCCATCATAAAAGTGCATCTCTCCATCAAAAGTGCTTCTCTCCAACATAAAAGTGCATCTGTCCATCATAAAAGTGCATCTGTCCATCATAAAAGTGCATCTGTCCATCACAAAAGTGCATCTATCCATCATAAGTCCATCTGTCCATCAAAAGTGCATCTCTCCATCATAAAAGTGCTTCTCTCCAACATAAAAGTGCATCTGTCCATCATAAAAGTACATCTATTCATCATAAAAGTGCATCTGTCCATCATAAAAGTGCATCTGTCCATCATAAAAGTGCATCTGTCCATCATAAAAGTGCATCTATTCATCATAAAAGTGCATCTCTCCATCATAAAAGTCCATCTGTCCATCAAAAGTGCATCTCTCCATCATAAAAGTGCATCTCTCCATCAAAAGTGCTTCTCTCCAACATAAAAGTGCATCTATTCATCATAAAAGTGCATCTCTCCATCATAAGTCCATCTGTCCATCAAAAGTGCATCTCTCCATCATAAAAGTGCTTCTCTCCAACATAAAAGTGCATCTGTCCATCATAAAAGTACATCTATTCATCATAAAAGTGCATCTGTCCATCATAAAAGTCCATCTGTCCATCATAAAAGTGCATCTCTCCATCATAAAAGTGCATCTGTCCATCATAAAAGTGCATCTGTCCATCATAAAAGTGCATCTGTCCATCATAAAAGTGCATCTATTCATCATAAAAGTGCATCTCTCCATCATAAAAGTGCATCTGTCCATCATAAAAGTGCATCTCTCATCATAAAAGTGCATCTGTCCATCATAAAAGTGCATCATAAAAGCGCATCTATCCATCATAAAAGTGCATCTCTCCATCATAAAAGTCCATCTGTCCATCAAAAGTGCATCTCTCCATCATAAAAGTGCATCTCTCCATCAAAAGTGCTTCTCTCCAACATAAAAGTGCATCTGTCCATCATAAAAGTGCATCTGTCCATCATAAAAGTGCATCTCTCCATCATAAAAGTGCATCTGTCCATCATAAAAGTGCATCTGTCCATCATAAAAGTGCATCTATTCATCATAAAAGTGCATCTCTCCATCATAAGTCCATCTGTCCATCAAAAGTGCATCTCTCCATCATAAAAGTGCTTCTCTCCAACATAAAAGTGCATCTGTCCATCATAAAAGTACATCTATTCATCATAAAAGTGCATCTGTCCATCATAAAAGTGCATCTGTCCATCATAAAAGTGCATCTGTCCATCATAAAAGTGCATCTGTCCATCATAAAAGTGCATCTGTCCATCATAAAAGTGCATCTATTCATCATAAAAGTGCATCTCTCCATCATAAAAGTCCATCTGTCCATCAAAAGTGCATCTCTCCATCATAAAAGTGCATCTCTCCATCAAAAGTGCTTCTCTCCAACATAAAAGTGCATCTATTCATCATAAAAGTGCATCTCTCCATCATAAGTCCATCTGTCCATCAAAAGTGCATCTCTCCATCATAAAAGTGCTTCTCTCCAACATAAAAGTGCATCTGTCCATCATAAAAGTACATCTATTCATCATAAAAGTGCATCTGTCCATCATAAAAGTGCATCTGTCCATCATAAAAGTGCATCTGTCCATCATAAAAGTGCATCTGTCCATCATAAAAGTGCATCTATTCATCATAAAAGTGCATCTCTCCATCATAAAAGTCCATCTGTCCATCAAAAGTGCATCTCTCCATCATAAAAGTGCATCTCTCCATCAAAAGTGCTTCTCTCCAACATAAAAGTGCATCTATTCATCATAAAAGTGCATCTCTCCATCATAAGTCCATCTGTCCATCAAAAGTGCATCTCTCCATCATAAAAGTGCTTCTCTCCAACATAAAAGTGCATCTGTCCATCATAAAAGTACATCTATTCATCATAAAAGTGCATCTGTCCATCATAAAAGTCCATCTGTCCATCATAAAAGTGCATCTCTCCATCATAAAAGTGCATCTGTCCATCATAAAAGTGCATCTGTCCATCATAAAAGTGCATCTGTCCATCATAAAAGTGCATCTATTCATCATAAAAGTGCATCTCTCCATCATAAAAGTGCATCTGTCCATCATAAAAGTGCATCTCTCATCATAAAAGTGCATCTGTCCATCATAAAAGTGCATCATAAAAGCGCATCTATCCATCATAAAAGTGCATCTCTCCATCATAAAAGTCCATCTGTCCATCAAAAGTGCATCTCTCCATCATAAAAGTGCATCTCTCCATCAAAAGTGCTTCTCTCCAACATAAAAGTGCATCTGTCCATCATAAAAGTGCATCTGTCCATCATAAAAGTGCATCTCTCCATCATAAAAGTGCATCTGTCCATCATAAAAGTGCATCTGTCCATCATAAAAGTGCATCTATTCATCATAAAAGTGCATCTCTCCATCATAAGTCCATCTGTCCATCAAAAGTGCATCTCTCCATCATAAAAGTGCTTCTCTCCAACATAAAAGTGCATCTGTCCATCATAAAAGTACATCTATTCATCATAAAAGTGCATCTGTCCATCATAAAAGTGCATCTGTCCATCATAAAAGTGCATCTGTCCATCATAAAAGTGCATCTGTCCATCATAAAAGTGCATCTATTCATCATAAAAGTGCATCTCTCCATCATAAAAGTCCATCTGTCCATCAAAAGTGCATCTCTCCATCATAAAAGTGCATCTCTCCATCAAAAGTGCTTCTCTCCAACATAAAAGTGCATCTATTCATCATAAAAGTGCATCTCTCCATCATAAGTCCATCTGTCCATCAAAAGTGCATCTCTCCATCATAAAAGTGCTTCTCTCCAACATAAAAGTGCATCTGTCCATCATAAAAGTACATCTATTCATCATAAAAGTGCATCTGTCCATCATAAAAGTGCATCTGTCCATCATAAAAGTGCATCTGTCCATCATAAAAGTGCATCTCTCCATCATAAAAGTGCATCTGTCCATCATAAAAGTGCATCTGTCCATCATAAAAGTGCATCTGTCCATCATAAAAGTGCATCTGTCCATCATAAAAGTGCATCTATTCATCATAAAAGTGCATCTCTCCATCATAAAAGTGCATCTGTCCATCATAAAAGTGCATCTCTCATCATAAAAGTGCATCTGTCCATCATAAAAGTGCATCATAAAAGCGCATCTATCCATCATAAAAGAGCATCTATCCATCATAAAAGTGCATCTCTCCATCATAAAAGTGCATCTGTCCATCATAAAAGTGCATCTCTCATCATAAAAGTGCATCTGTCCATCATAAAAGTGCGTCCCTCCATCATAAAAGTGCATCATAAAAGTGCATCTGTCCATCATAAAAGTGCATCTGTCCATCATAAAAGTGCATCTATCCATCATAAGCTTGGAATTTTGTATATAACTATACACCTAGGATGGCCTGAGGGCGAGTAAATCATGGGCTAACTAACTGTAGTTTTGGGTGAACTATCCCTTTAACTGTGGGAATGAGGAACAGCGTAATCTCTCACACCTCTTTCAGGAGGATCTCGGCCACATCCCGGTGGTTGTTCAGAGCGGAGAGATGAAGAGCGGAGAATCCATCATCCTTCTTCACGTCAGCCAGCTGTCGCGCTCGAGCCAAGATCATCTCCGTCGCGCTGGACACACACACACACACACACACACACAAACACACACAGGGTCAGAATCAGAGGATCGTAGAAGCTTAGACGCCACATTTTACATTTAAATCTGTTTTCAGACCCCAGGAACACCGGATCAGGATCTTCTATCAGTCTGATGGGGTTTACAAGGTCAATAAAGTTACATTTGTTAATATTAGTTAACATGAACTTAACATTAAATAATATTAATAAATGCTTTAGAAATATTGTTCAATGTCAATTTCAACATTTACTAATGCATGATTAAAATCATGTACAGCTGTATCTGTTATTAACTAATGTTAATAAAGATGAATAAACACAGAAACAAACAGTCGAACCAAATAATTATTCAGACACTAGATATCATTTTTGATATGTTTTCACCAGTGTGTGAGGACACTATAGTTCATTTATGTAAGTGAGGAGAGCAAAATAAAGTAAACTGTGACATATTATACACAAAACTCTTCATACAGCGACTACCAGTGACATTATAAACGTGTGGGATCAAAAGTTATTCCGACACTTTGAGCTGATCATGTTTTCTTCAGTGTTTTTCTGTAATTAATGCTCTTTTACACACACACTGAACAACATGAAGCATTGCTTGGTCACTGGTGGAGCTAAACTGGTATTCTCTAATTGTGTAGTTAAATTTACCAGCTGACAGATATTCATCATAACTCATGTGTGAGTCTAACAGAAGAACGGACAGAACCAGTGAAATATCCACTGATCTGAGAACTCTGTTGTTAGTGAATGGATTAACTAATGCTAACTGATGGGACTTTATTGTAAAATGTTACAATGTATTTTATAGTGTTAACGATAACGACTGGCTGGGTGTACATTATGCGATTCATTATGTGGCTATTCAATTACTAAATTAAATATACAAACCTGAACTATTGATCTGAATGTAAATTATCTCGATGGTCACTTTAGACATTCTACTGACTATAAATAACTTTGCAACTACGTCAACTTATTCTACTAACCCTAATCGAATAATCTACTAATACTCTAATGAGAGCTAGTTGACGTTTTGCAACATTACTTATACGTAAGCAGAATGTCTAAAGTGGACTAGAAGAGAAGTAGAGCAGAATGTGACGAAACTAGAACAGTTATGTAGAGAATCTAGCCAAGGACAAGTCAATTATCCAGTTTAGCGTCATGTACTCTAAAGAGGGTGTATGCGAGGTCAAAAAAACAAAACTCCAGCTCCTCCTGTGTGTGTGTGTGTGTGTGTGTGTGTGTGTGTAAGCGCATCTGCTTCCAGGTGTCAGTCTAATTGACTGCCATGTCACCAATCTGCTCTAGCTGACCTTGATTCCTAACAAAACAAAACACCCCCCCTCACACACACAAACACTCACTCACTCACTCACACAAACACTCACTCACTCACTCACACACACAAACACTCACTCACTCGCTCCCTCACTCAGAGACACACACAAACTCTCACTCGCTCACTCACTCGCTCACTCACTCGCTCACTCACTCGCTCACTCACTCGCTCACTCACTCGCTCACTCACTCGCTCACTCACTCGCTCACTCACTCGCTCACTCACTCACTCACTCACTCACTCACTCACTCACTCACAAAGAGACACACACAAACTCTCACTCGCTCACTCACTCGCTCACTCACTCGCTCACTCACTCGCTCACTCACTCGCTCACTCACTCGCTCACTCACTCGCTCACTCACTCGCTCACTCACTCGCTCACTCACTCGCTCACACACTCACAAAGAGACACACACAAACTCGCTCGCTCGATCACTCACTCACTCGCTCACACACTCACTCACTCACTCGCTCCCTCACTCAGAGACACACACAAACTCTCACTCGCTCACTCACTCATTCACTCGCTCACTCACAAAGAGACACACACAAACTCGCTCGCTCGATCACTCACTCACTCACTCACACACTCACACACTCACACACTCACACACTCACACACTCACACACTCACACACTCACAAAGAGACACACACAAGCTCGCTCGCTCGATCACTCACTCACACACTCACACACTCACACACTCACACACTCACACACACTCACACACTCACACACTCACACACTCACACACTCGCTCACACACTCGCTCACACACTCACACACTCACACACTCACACACACTCACACACTCACAAAGAGACACACACAAACTCGCTCGCTCGATCACTCACTCACACACTCACACACTCACACACTCACACACTCACACACTCACACACTCACACACACTCACACACACTCACACACACTCACACACTCACACACTCACACACTCACACACTCACACACTCACACACTCACACACTCACACACTCACACACTCACACACTCACACACTCACACACTCACACACTCACACACTCGCTCACACACTCACACACTCACACACTCACTCACTCACTCACTCACTCACTCACAAAGAGACACACACAAACTCACTCGCTCACACACCCACACACTCACACACTCACACACTCGCTCGCTCACACACTCACACACTCACACACTCACACACTCACACACTCACACACTCACACACTCACTCACTCACTCACCCACTCACGTAATGTACATTTATCTGTCCGAAGTAAAAAGTGATGCAGCAGCAGTCCATAACAATAAATGAGTGCATATGGAAAAAAATAACATTGTGCAGAAAACAATGTGTTGATATTATTTTCCAGTTTATTTGTGGAAAAAAAATGCTTTATTGCTATAGTGCAACTAATCACTAACTCCATCCTTAAGAACAACGAAGACACAAATCATGATTTTAAAACAATGAATCAATAAAGAGTTGAAGTTATCTTCTAAATGTCCAACATAACTGAGCCTTAAACACACAAAAAACAAAAAACATAAAATAAAAATCCATAAATATTTCCTACTGCCAAAATGAAAAAGGTGGAAGACTAAGAAGAGTACAGGTCTGCTGTTAAAGCACAGGGGAATAAAGAGAGAAGATGATGAATGAGTGCAGTCTCTCGGGTCGTGCTAATACACTAATATAGGTATATATGCTAATACACTAATATAGGTATATATGCTAATACACTAATATAGGTATATATGCTAATACACTAATATAGGTATATATGCTAATACACTAATATAGGTATATATGCTAATACATACACTAATATAGGTATATATGCTAATACATACACTAATATAGGTATATATGCTAATACACTAATATAGGTATATATGCTAATACACTAATATAGGTATATATGCTAATACACTAATATAGGTATATATGCTAATACACTAATACACTAATATAGGTATATATGCTAATACACTAATATAGGTATATATGCTAATATACTGCCAACACTGTTTATATTCTTCTCTGAACACGGACCAGTCCATCACGGACACAAGGCATTAATGAAAGGGTAACATCATTCAGAATGTACTAAATTAATAGAAAGAAACACAATGAACTGCATTTGTATAACCTGAAGAGAAGATTCTCTCAAACTGTGCCTGAAACATTCCTATCAGCCTTCAGATGAGACTCATTACACCAGCTGTAATTCTCTAAGAGTCTCGAAACAGAGCAAATGTCTATGAGATGATCAAACACAAGATAATCTTGTGGCTCTCGCAAATTGAACACGTTATACAAAAATGTGCTTAATAAATCAAACAAACAATCACATGCGAGACCAGCAAGAGAACAGTGTTAAACACATCTTTGATCAAAATGCAAGACTAAGATCTTAACGTGTTGGTGAAGTTTCTACATTACTTAATAATCCATAATATTCCTATGTCCAATGATACGTTGCGCAAAATGTGGCCAAGACTTCCAGTCAGATGTTGCTAATAATCACAAATAATCCAAGCAATGTTGGATGAAACCTGCTGGTAACAATCATCATATTTACAATCCTGCACTAATGTGCAGATAATACATCCTTAAGCTACTTTAATACAACAAGAAATTTATCAGGATTTAAACTTCAAAATTTGATCTGTGCAATCCAACAAAAAGAATAAAAAGAAGATCATATACAAGTGAAACTCGAAACATTTGAATATCGTGCAAAAGTTCATATATTTCAGTAATTCAAATTAAAGGTGAAACTAATATTTAGCATATATAACTATACATATGCGTGATTATACTTTTCAGAGGGATGACATTTCTGTATTTAAAATGCTTTTTTTATTGAATTCATGTAATATTCTAATTTTCTGAGATTTTGAAGTTGGGGTTTTCACAAGTTGTACGCCATAATCATCAAAATTATAACTTTTGCACAATATTCTAATTTTTCGAGTTTCACCTGTACATGTGTGTGAGATTTTTTTTTTGGGGGGGTGGGGGGGGGGGTTGTATTATGTGTATTACAAGTTTACAATGTAACTGAGCATGAACAAAATAGATAATTAAATGTTAATGCAATTATTTATGATAAATATTCAATTTCACCAACCAAACATTTGGATAGCCCTTGTTGATAAGAATGCTTTTAACCCAGACTTAGCTCTAACCCTAAACTGAAACCTGAATCTGATTGGTTCTTAGAAATGTTGTTCCTGGACCAACAAGGCTCCAGATCCAGGAACATGCCCTACTTGTGTAAATCACGTTAAGTGTGACTACATGAGTGCGTGCGAGGGAGTGTGTCCCTGTGGCTGTTCGGGTTAACTGTGTCTCTGTTATTAAAGAATCTGGGTCACACCGGTGGGAATGTGTACAAGCCTGTGTGTGCGTGCTTACCAGCAAGTGTGGCCGGAAGAGCATGTTCTGGATTAGGAAACATCTCCAATCCGACTCACTCAAGGTGACATGTGCCAGCCATTTCTCAAGAGTATCGAAGGCAATCTTTGCTGACCTTTCTCATGCTCAAACAGCAACATTACACACTAAAGTACGATTACTTTGCGCTTAAAGAAGATTAAGGAAAATAGTCCAGCGCAGTCGCACAACGAGCACACAAGAGAGAATTTAACAGAACTCTCTTAAGAGAGCAGCCTGAACAATGGAATGTAGCTGGAAGAAAACGAAACTAGAGGTTTATCGCATTTCGTGGAAGGGGAGTGTTACTGCAAACAGAAAGGCTTATTTTTCGACTCTCTTAGAAAAAACAAACACCCTAGGTATTAATTTGATACACTGGCTACATTAACGAGAAATGAAGCTTCAACTTCAGATGTTTCCAAACAGCAAGGCAGTAATGACTTTATGAATTCCTTTACATGCAAGATTGATATTATCAGAGAGAAAATTATAACCACGCAACTGTCTACTAAAGTATCACATTAGACATCGTGCTATAGACCCCCCTGAGGAACAGTTCCATTTATTCTTATGGGAGAGAAAGAATTTTCTAAACTTGTTAAATCAACAACATGTATTTAGACCCTATGCAGACTAAACTTATGAACAAGATGCTCAGTCATAGATCCTCTTCTTAATATAACTAATACATCAATGTCATTATGATACGTACCAAAAACATTTAAGCTGGCTGTTATTAAAACTTTTATTTAAAAAAATGCAACTTGATCCTAGGGAACCAGTCAATTACAGACCAATCTTAAATCTCCCTTTCCTATCAAAAAAATCCTTGAAAAGGCAGTATCCTCACAACTATCCTGCTGCATTTGATGCTATCCACCAGAACATTCTTTTGAATAAACTTGAAATTACGTTGAGATTAGTTGAATTGCAATCATGGTTCAAATCATACTTATCAGACCGTTATCAGTTTGTAGCAGTAAATGAAGAGATGTCTTATCGATCACAAGTTCAGTATGGCGTACCACAAGGCTCAGTACTAGGACCGCTGCTGTTCACTCTGTACATGCTACCATTAGGACATATCATTAGGAAACATGGAATTAGCTTTCACTGTAATGCTGATGATACTCAACTCTATATTTCTTCACACCCAGACAAAATATACCAATTCACAAAATTAACAGAATGCACAGTAAATCTAGTAATTTCCTACTACTTCATTCCCAACCTCTGCATGTAATAACCTAGAATACTGTCTAACACTTGATGGCTGCTCTGTAAAGTCTTCGTTGTCGGTTAGGAACCTGGGTGTGCTCTTTGAAACCAATCTTTGATTTTAAAGCCAGATTTCTAGCATCTGTAAAACCGCATTCTTACATCTTAAAAATATATCTAAATTACGACATATACTTTCAATGAAAAATGCGGAACAATTAGTTCATGCGTTCATGCCCTCAAGGCTAGATTATTGTAATGCTCTACTGGGTGGTTGCCCTGCACGCTTAATTAACAAACTACAGCTAGTTCAAAACGCAGCAGCTCGAGTTCTTACCAGAACCAGGAAGTATGACCATATTAGCCCGGTTCTGTCAACACTGCATTGGCTCCCTATTAAACATCGTATACATTTTTAAATATTGCTGATTACTTACAAAGCACTAAATGGTTTAGCTCCGCAGTACTTGAGCGAGCTCTTAACACAATATAGTCCTTCACATCTATTGCAATCTCAAAATTCATCCCAATTGATACTGCAGGCAGTGGAACCTTCTCCTATTGAGCACCTAAACTCTGAAACAGCCTTCCTAGCCTTGTTTGGGAAGCAGACGCACTCTGTAAAAATCTAGACTAAAAACAAATCTCTTTAAACTGGCATACACAACAAATTCTCACATTAATTAAAAAAAAAAATGAAGCTGGATAAATTAGGCTAGGTCAACCGGAACCAGGAGCACTTCCTAGAACACCCGATGTACTTGTTACATCGTAAGAAGAATGGCATCTACGCTAATATTAGTCTCTCTGTTTATCCTGAGGTTACCGTAGTCAGCTGAATCCGGGCCGTATCCAGATCTGTTGGTGGACCTGCGCCTAGACACGACCACAACACAGCCCTGAATGTCAGAAGACACCGTGTCAACTAGAGTCTCCCCTGTGAAGGCCTCGTCGACACGACAGCCATCGGCACTGATCCCAGCAGAGACACAAGAACCAGACAGGTCCTCCGCATAGACCTCATGGCATGATGGGTCTGATCTTTAAGCAAAAGGAACTGGATGAATATTTGAATGCTTCCGATCCCGATCTGAATGCTGACTTGTGATGCAGTCTGAATCATAATGACACCATGTTCGTTCGTTGGCCAGAGGAGAACTGGCTCCCCGACTGAGCCTGGTTTCACCCAGGGTTTTTGTCTCCGTTTGGTTTCCTTGCCACGTCACCTCTGGCTTGCTTAGTCTGGGACACTATATGTAAGCAATAAGGTATGAGAGGCTGTGCTGTGTGGTGAATAAGTCATGGCTGAAGGGCGTTGCTAGGCACGACGTGAAGAGGAGTCAGCGTGACTTATTCGCGATACAGCACTAGCCTCTCGTACCTTATTGCTTTAATAAAATGGTTACCACACAATGCAAATATTAAAGCCCAAAAAAAAATGTTTCAATGCAACTTTCATGAATTAAAATCACTAAAAGCCTTCCTTCCGCTGGAAAAAATAGTCCCTGACCGTGAACAACAACAGAGGTTACATTATTTCGCCTTAAGATGGCGTCAAAGACTGTCTTTATGAGTGAGTCAGTAGAGAAGACTTTTATATTGAAAGGACTTAAAACTGGTTGTGAACACGGAGAAGCAAGACTCAACTAATAAATGATTAGCGTGCCATTTTTATTACAAATATAGGACTGACCTGAAGGAAGATGCTATATCTACTGTAAATGCAGGTACACTCGCTTACTCGATCTCTCACAATACTCTACTCTTAAGCTTCAATGAACAACATTAATGAGAACACAGCCTGTGTTTACGTTGCTAAGAGTGTTTGCTAGGGGTGTTGTGTAGCGATACATAGAACCGTTGGGTGAAGCTGTCGTGTTTTATCATGAATAAAACACTGCTATTGACCAATCAGAATCAAGGACTGCAACTAACCGTTTTATAATCAACATTATTGATCAGACTGTACTGACACTATTGGATGAGAACTGAATTGACCTGGACGATGACATCTCTGCTTTCTGCAGAACTGCTTTATAGAGGAAATTAACTAATTTAATAATTGATGATCTTTACAGCGAAACTGAACCAACATGACACTGTTTTCTTTTAGAGCTGTTGTACATCGGAAATTAACTTTGTTTGAATCATCATTTTCCTGTTATCACTGTAAAACTGCATTGAAACAATCTGTATTGTATAAAGCGCTATATAAATAAAGGTGATTTGACTTGACTTAAAGAAAGAAGAACGTGGAAAAAAGCATCATAGGTCCTCTTTAAATATTGATTTGAGTAAATTAAGTCATCATGCGAGAAGAATAAGCACATTTGAGAGACATGTAATTAGCACAATTATGCAGGAAAATTTAGTCAAATAAACAGATTAGTGTTATTATGCAAAGATATCTGACGAACAGAACGTGGCTGAACAATTATGATTCCCCAGTGATGTGTAATAAAGGAGGAACAGCTACTTTAGACAGAAGAAGATGACCACTCACAGCTTGTTGCCCTTCAGAGCCGCGTGGTGCAGCAGGTTAAACCCGCGGTTGTTCTGCTGGGTGAAATCGATGTTGGGCACCACAGTCAGAATCTCAATGATGCTTCTGAAGTCTTTAGCAATGGCGTCATGTAAGGGTGTATCTCCATATGAATCCTGACAACAGAACAGAACAGAAAAAATAAAAAAATCACTTAAAGGGGACATATCATGAAAATCTGACTTTAACTGCGATAATCAGGTCCCGGTGCTTCTACCAACCCAGAAAACGTGAAAACTGAAACCCAGTAATTGTGTTCAAGTGAGCCATTCTCTGAGAGCATGTAAAAAAATAAGCCGATCAGATTTCCGTATGAAGAGGATCTTATTATAACATTACTGGCCCTTAATCCGCACGTTTATAATATCACCAGCCCTTAATCTGCACGTTTACACACACCAGCCGACATTTGGTTTACAAACGCCACCAGTATAACCAGTTGTAACGCACTAAACACTATTGACCAGAACATGTCACCGCTGTCTTATAAACACCTCAGGAACTGTGCACACTTGTGTAGAAGTTC
>CM060623.1:1480797-1500797 GCA_030578275.1 Meda fulgida
CTGTCGCACATTCTGTGCAATACGCTGTATTTAATATATCATGATGATTCAAGAGTATTTGCGCTAAATCTGCGCAGATTTGGCTTATACGACTTTCCAGCACAGTGAGTAAACATAATAAGTAACCCGCCAAATTAGCTAGTGATTTGACAGTGTTACCCGCATGTGGCGAGTGTTCATTTCAAACCCTGCCTGCATCTAATTCTTAGTAATACACATAGGGACTTTTCTTATAGTTGTCAGAAATAAGTGTTGGCGCTCACCCGAACGCTGTGTAGTGTAGCGCGGCGTCTCCGTCCTCATCTTTAGCTTCGATGCTGCTGTTGGCCTGAAGCAGGACCTTCACCACCTCCACGTGCCCCTGATGGGCAGCCACCTGCAGAGCGGTCTTACCCTGGTTCTTTATATCCACCTGGACACAGTCACACACAGGCGTCAGTAAAACACACCTCTGCAAAGACTTGACCCATCGACCGCCCATGCTCAACGGAACCAGAGAGAGAGAGAACACAGACACTACCGGTCAAAAGTTTGGAATAAGGTTTTTTAAAAAAAGAAAAGAAATAAAAAAAGGAATAATGTATTCCTGTGATAGAATCTGAATTTTCAGCATGATTTATTTGAAATAGAAATCTTTTGTAACATTATAAATGTCTTTACTGTCACTTTTGATTGATTTAATGTGTCGTTGCTGAATACAAGTCTTTTTTTATATATTTCTTACTATCATACAAATGTTTCCAAAAATAAATGTTTCTTGATCATGAAATAGGCATATTAGAATGATTTCTGAAGGATCATGTGGCACTGAAGACTGGATTAATGATGCTGAAAATTCAGCTTTGATCACAGAAATAAATTACACTTTATAATATATTTGCATAGAAAACATCTGTCTTAAATTGTAATAATATTTCACTATTATGAATGTATTTTCGATCAAATAAATGCAGCCTTGAGGAGCAGAAGCAAAACATAAAACAAAAACGTAAAAACATGTAGTATTCTAGTAGGCCTGTCAAGATCATTAATTTTTTGCTGAAGATTAATTGTCAAACTAATAATTGTGATTAGCCATTTAATTATGTTTGGCTTTTTTTTTATACTTGGAATCATTGAAAAATTACTTAATTATAATAAAATATACCTATATGATTTACTTTAATGCTGTAAAAATTTATATTTATATAATGAATAATAATATAACATATACTTTTATTATACTATAAGGGTTTTTCCTGCAAACACAGATAAACAGCTAAGTCTGTCTCTAGTGTGTTTATAAAAGGAAAGGCTGTAACCCTTTGTACAGACAGATCCAGAAATAACTTAAAACGATCAGAGATTTTCTACTAAATTCTCTCAGGCTGTGAGCCACTGACCTTGTCGGGGTATTTTTGCACCATTTCACGCACTTTAACGGCGCTCCCGTGCGCCGCCTCGATAACCAGCCGTCCCGGATGATCCTGCTCCGTCGACTGAGACAGCAGCTTCTCCAGGACGGAAATAACAGTACCTAAATGACAGAGAGGGAAATAATTAAACTCTGCGTTCAGAAAGGTTTCCATGAGCCCAAGTGTCAGTCCCACAGTTCAAAACCAGTCAGAATGAGTCAAAATGTCACCATGCATCAAGACACAAACAATCCAGCACTGGCACAGCATGTGAAGGGGAGAGAAAAAAAAGAAGAGAGAGAGAGATACACTAAAAGCACACGGTGCTGAAACGAGAAAAACAAGCATTGGTTTCATGCAGGAAAGTATGGAAGAGAACAGATGACATGGTTATTTTCTCTCTTATCTTAAAGAGAAAGCCAAAGAAAAAAGAAAATAATCATATGACATGATGAGGAGAGTGAGGAGCGGCACTTCCTGTGAATTCTTACTTCCTGATTCGCTGGCGTTCTCAGCCGTCATCAGATTGGCGTCAACCTCACCAGGCTGTGCAGAGAGACATGCGGGGTTAAAGGTCCACGTCTGACCTCCAAACGCCACACGCAGGTCCCCGTCGGCATACACTTTCAAAACCTTTCCAACCTGACCCAACGCCTGAGAATAAACACACAAATGAAGAGTCAAATAGAGGATCAGACAACAGTGTACTGGAGTGCCTCAGGGCTCAGTGCTGGACCAGCTTCTCTTCTCCATCTAAATGTCTTCACTAGGATCTGTCATTCAGAAACATGGTTTATCCCATCACTGTTATCATCTAGCTACTGGAGTGCCTCAGGGCTCAGTGCTGGGACCACTTGCTTCTCCATCTATACGTCATCACTAGGATCTGTCATTTTGAAACATGCGTTTTCCTACTGCTATGCAGATGATACACAACTCTACCTCTCATTCCAGCCGGAAGATCCGACGGGAGCTACTCGCATCTCAGTCTGAGAGACATTTCTTGCTGGATGAAGGACCACCACCTTCAACTCAACCTTGCGAAGTCAGAACTGCTCGTGGTCTCAGCCAACCCAACACTTCATCACAACTTCTCCATTCAGCTGGGTTTATCATCCATAACTCCATCGAGGACAGCCAGGAACCTTGGATTTGTGATTGATGATCAGTTGTACTTCACAGACCACTTTGCTAGAACTGCCCGGTCCTGCAGATTTGCCTTATACAACATCATGAGGATCAGGTCTTTCCTATCGGAGCTGTCCAAACTCTTGTTCTATCGAGACTGGACTATTGTAATGCTCTCTCATTCCAGCATCAGTCAAACCTCTGCAACTGATTCAGATGTTGTAGTAAGAGTGTTTATCGAGCTGAAGAGAGCATCACATCTCTCCTCACAAAATTGCACTGGTTGCCTATCACCCATTAAATTCAAGGCACTGATGTTTGCCTATAGAACAACCATTGGCTCTGCTCCCCTATGCCTAAACTCATTACTCCAGATCCATGTGTCTCCAGAAGCTTGTGTTCTGCAAGTGAACGGCGTCTTGTGGCCAAAAGAGGCACAAAATCACTTTCACAGACCTTCACCAGGACTGAATGACGAATGCCGAAC
Organism: Meda fulgida; assembly: GCA_030578275.1. Taxonomy (NCBI): domain Eukaryota; kingdom Metazoa; phylum Chordata; class Actinopteri; order Cypriniformes; family Leuciscidae; genus Meda; species Meda fulgida. Next base: position 1,483,807 of record CM060623.1, read on the forward strand.
TCAACGGGAGTCTTTAGCCATCTTCAAGAAATTGCTGAAGATGCATATTTTCCATCAACACTAGACCCATTAATACTAACACTAACTATTCTATTCTGTATATCTATTTTTTTATTATTATATTGATACATGTACTGTGCATGTGAACTGTGCTACATGTATTGTGCTTCTTTACTTTAAAGGTTAATGGATTTGTTCCCTCAAATAAATGTGATTTCACTCCCAAAACGTGTCTGTTGATGAGGAACCTACAGGAGCCATGCTGTCTGTCCACTCGCCATGGCCAACCTGAAGTCTCTTCACACTGTCAATGTCATCCAGAACCTTCACCAGCTCGCCCACGGCAAACGTATTGACCTGCACAGAGACACAGAGACTCTGTTATAGCAACACACAGTTCCGATACCAATTAGTCAAAGTCGTATGAGGCTTTAGCTAATCGCCACAATCTGGCGCCATCATTCATCCGCCATAAGCAGAGAGAAATAGGCACAGCTGTCTATTTATGGCTTGCTTCTTGGAAAAAACAGGCTTTGTGAAACAGACAGTCGCCGTATAAGCTTGAGCGTAGCTAAATATACACAGCAGTCTGCCTGGAACAAACACTTCACAGGTGAGGACAACAGACATGGCTTTTCCTCTGAGTACGTCTGGCTATTTGTGGGATCTTCTTGCCTTGGTCAGAGCTCCGGGGTGGAACGTCCAGCGGATGTTGTTACTATACTGGACTCGCACGTCTCCTCGGTCCGTTATTCTGTGCACAGACCCGATTCTGGAGATGTACTGCCAACACAAACACAACAGATATCCAATACAACAATTTTAAGTACAACCTGCATGGTCTTAAAGGCGTCATGACATGAGAAATAAAATGTGCCTTGATCTTTTGACTTTTAAGGGGCTGTTTACACCTGGCCATTTCATGCGTGTTCTGTGATTGGATAGATATCCGATCGTGAAAAGACCAGGTGTAAATGCCCTCCGAAACGCATTCGAGACAGATTTAAATCCAATCGCTCAAACCCCATCAGGAGGTGGTCTGGGCCGCATTCCAGACGAAACTGGACAAGTGTAAAAGCATCTGGTTGTTGAAATTTTACTCCTCCCAACAATGCTTGAAAATAAACGTGTGAGAGTGTGTTATAGGCTATATGTCAGGTTATAGCCAGATATGACATCGCTACTGCATCTCCGCAGCTGAGCGATCTATTCATCAACCCAACGCGCAAACGATCGCAAATAAAAGTGAAAATAAGTTGCAGATGCTTAACACACAATCATCTTCATTAAAAGTAAAGAAACAAAACGAAACGATCTTAGTGATGTTGACGCTGTCTCCTATTGTGGTCTTTGATTTTGAAATTAGATGATGATCAATAAAATGCAGCTCATATCGGTCACAACTCCATTAAATCTGCATATAGAGCGTGAATTGAAGATCAGATTTATATCCGTTTTGCAAAAACACATTTATGTGACCAGACGTAAGTGTAATTCTTTTGATAAGCTATCCGATCAGTAAGAATGCATGAAGTGACCAGGTGTAAACAGGCCCTAAGAGGTCTTTGTACCATTAAAACATCCTGCAAGTTTCAGAGCTTAAAACATAATTAGAAACAAAGCATTTATTTAATCAAGCTCCAAAAATGACTGGATATTGGGTAGTCTCGCGTAGCCAGAGCTTCAGACTGACGACAGAACGTCTGGATCGCAGCTTTCATTGGCCAAGGACCGCCCAAGAGGACGTTTGACTGACATGAAACGCAACCAAATCACAGTTTGTTTTGTTCCGGATCACATTAGGGGCGTGAAAATGTAACGTTGATGTCCCTACAATAACAGACCGGCGTGCATCTAACAAATAATTAATTCAAGAATGTTAACTGCAACCATGGACCCGCAAACTTCCCATACTTTTGAAGATCCAGCGTTTAGTTGATCCTGGTAAGCGCTCATTGTCACACAGTTGTAAACACGACAGCATTCTTCTTTCACAAGGGTTTTTTTGTTTCCAAAATTTGTTTCCAAGCGAACTGTTAAAGAACGTGACACAGAAAAGTGTGCCATATGCATCAGACATTCAGCCAGAGGTCCGTGAGAGTGACGTCTGAGGCTAGATATTGGGTGACCTGTGACGTCACACTCGCAAATAAATGAGCATATGCCCGCCTCCAGAGCAAGACATTGACGAATCGTTATACATCACACCATAGGCCCTGCCCACTAGCTTAATGGTAGACATTTGCCTACACTAGATGTGAGTGTCACGTCAAAAGAAAGTAAAATCCAGTATAATGTCTGAAGCTGTCTACACTGATACAGTATACAGATGTGCGTTCAGCCTTGAGTCTGCCGACAACAGGACAAGTGGAAGAGGGAAAGAACGCTTGCTGTGTTCTCCAGTTTAAACAGCTGGTTTGAGTCTCCGTACTGAAGGATCCCAGCGCTGGAAACAAGTAGGGATGCACCGATACCAGTATCACTTCTGCTGCATGCTCTTGATTGCTGATCGCTCACTCAGCACACATGCGTCCTTTGGATTAAAACTTAATCCTATATGCGAGTAAAAAATTGAACTGTTACTTGACTTTTGTATGAGTGGTTCCATACATTATTACAAGACAAGAAGTTTACTGTAAGCAAATATCAGAAGCACTCTTCCAGAAAGCCGAGTCTATTGCATGAATACTGCATTGAAATCTCTTTCACGCTTGCATTAACAAACGCCAATAAGTTACTTAAGCTTACTTAAATAAAGTACTCGCCAGTCTTGGTGAGTTTCCAATTAAACAGCTGGTAATGTCTTAAAGGCCCACTAATTTGCCTTGGAACGCGCAGCTTTGTTTGATGCGTTGACGTAATTTCCACTGAAACAGGAAGCTAAGGCGGGACATATTGAATGGCTCCTCCCCCTTTTCAAATAGCCAATAGCGTTTAGTTTCCCTCTCAGACTGACAGCACATGGAAGCGAGTCCGAGCGCTGATGATACGCTGGATTCAATAGTAAAGATGTGAATAAACTCTAGTCATTTCATTCTTAACCAACGTACAGTTGGAAAATGGAATAAAACTCGAGCGTTTGAGCAGCCGAACACACATCTCTGACCCATAATGCTCTGTGACGCATCAACGCCAGTCACTTTTGCAAGAAATCACTCCCTGCTCTTGACAGAATGACTTTGTACAAGTCATTATATATGTTTTATACAGTGAAGATTATATGCAGTGCTGTTTTTTTACATTTGATTGGTTTATCTGTGCATCCAACAAGTGGATGGTTTATTTTAATGGCGTCCCGGATCACGTCTGAGGATTATATGTTTGCTCGGAGCATTTGACAGTGTGAGCTTTTGCTGACAGATGAAGCAGCGACTGCATTGATCTGACAGCAGCTACAGCACAAACCGCAAGTTAAGGATTTCATTATGCTTTGTCTATAAATTATGGTTTTATATGGATGACGTCTTCAATAGCGAGTGGGCGTTGATACTGTTTCCTGTGTAGTGACGTCAGCCAATAACATAACAGGCCATTACAGCCTTAAAGGAGCCACGCCTTAAAAACACATTTCAGACAGACGCTTAGAATGTAGGTCGAAAATAATTGGTTTTCCGGATTTATATTTCTTTGTTTGTTTGTTTTTTGTGCAAAAAAAACTTTATTAACATAATAAGAGAACGTCAAGGAACATAAAAAAAAAACGATGTCATGACCCCTTTAACTACATTTTACATTTAGAAATGTCCAAAAAGTACAGTATAATTATACAATTAAAACAAATAATAATTAACTACATGTTCTTCCTATAAGGCTTGGTTTAGGGTTAATTGCATGTAACTATGCACAATTTATAGTAATTACTATAATAACTACATGTAATGTGTAACAAAGACTAGCAAAAATAAAGTGCTACCGGTATTACTACAAAAAAATTATATACTTACTATGAAATATTCGGTTACACTTTATATTAAGGTGACGTTGTTAACGTGTAACTTAAACAAATGTACTAAGTAACATCAATTCACAACATGTATCTACTAAATGTATGGGTTTGTTTTAGTGTTAGTTGCTTGTGTAATTATGCATAATTTACTGTTATTACTGAAGTAAGTACATGTAAGATGTTTAACTGACACTGTAACATAAAATGCTAACTAATATTCCATAGTATTACAATAGTAGTATATCACTGTCTTGGGGATAATAATAATAATATAATACCATTATTATTATATACATATATTCACATGTTTGTCTAAAAACACCAGTGTGAATGTGATGTAGACTGAGACACTACAGTATATCACAACTACTGAGATGTTTGTGTCCAAGTTAAAGTCCGGCTACAAGTAAAGGCAAAGACTTGAATTGAATTACCCGAAGATAAGCATGTTATCACCCAGCACTGAAACATTCGGGTCATTTACACTCAACATGTTTAACTTTCATAATTTGAGGTATTTCTGAAATGATACTGAATGAAATAAAGCAGGGCTTGGTTTTACCCATCAAGGTTGAGTTGAATTGTGAAATGTCTGCTGATATTACTGGTCACTGATATTTCACCCACTTACTTGCATGGTCTTAGTGACATCAACAGAAAGAAAGTCATTTCAAATTTGACAACAGTTAAAGTTAATTAAAAAAAAAATCATAACTTATAACTTCAATTACAACAAATTTTTTTTTTTTTTTGATATAAAGTGCACTTATAAGTATTAAACAAGTGGTTTTCACCTCTCCCATCTTGGGGTTCCAGCCTCCGTGTCCCTCCTGCATCTGACGGAGGATATCCAGCTCGAGGAGACACTTGACCTTATCACCCTGCTGGAACGAGTGTGTGTCCGCGCTGTCCTGTCTCTGCAGCTCCGCGTGCTCGCCTGCACACGCACACACACACACACCACACAGTTTAATGTGGCCACGATTCACTGAAACGAGGGAACGAATTAATAAATTGTGGGAACAAATTCTTAATATGTGGCCATGATATATATTACAGTCCGCATGTCATGTGCAGAATCCGTAGGCTACAATATAATGTGATAAAACACTATTTTCTGTAATATCGTATCCTAAATGTCCCTTTCACACATGTGGAACATAAGAAGACTCATCGGTTCAGATCAGAAATGAGTGTCTGACACTGTCATTTAGATGTAAATAGATGTAAATAAAAAGGTAAATGAACGTTACCTAATTTGGGCAGGTGTTCCTTGTAGTAGAATCCTCCCTGAACATCCGACACGTATTTCAGATCCACCTTCCCCTTGTGACCCATCCGGTAGACGTTCGTGGTCCCGTTAGACCATGTGACACTCGCAACACTGCGACCCGATTCCTGATCCCAACCACGAATATCCACAACCTTCCCAACCTTCCCCTCGCCTCCTGCTCACACACACACACACACACACACACACACACACACACACGCACGCACGCACGCACGCACGCACGCACGCACGCACGCACGCACGCACGCACGGGACAGGGCAGGAGTCTCAGACCAGGATCGGGAGAAAATGAGTGAGAACAACACGTTTAAAAATCAACATGTGTGTGTCGTGTCTGAATGTAATGAGAAATGTCACAGTAAGGTCAGAAAATGCACCTGAAAGGAACAAAATTATCTCAGATATTAACAATATGCAGGATTCCTGTGGTTTTATATGCTACATTTTTTGACTGATCTACAGTAGTTATGGCATTTATATGGAACCAAACAGAATTAAAAAAAAATGTGTGTAACTGCAGTTTAATCAAGAGTTGTGAGAATTATTATGAATACTTAACCTGAATAAAGCCAATATTTATATCACAATGTAAGGATACTGAAACAAGGATACCACTAAACATAGCCTATGTGTAAAGCTATGCCAAATACAGGCCAATCACACAAAACCTCACGATCTACCCCAAAATCACAAGAGGAAATAATAAATCATATTTTTCACAAAGAAAATTGACTATTTTGGTATTTTCATTTGTTTCCCCCTCATTTAAAAAGGCTCTATTAATACTACAATCAAATTTTTTTATTTTTTATTCATTTATTCATTTGTTTGTTTAAAAAAAAAAAAATCTTCATGGTCATAAAAGTAGGCCTCGTATTCTTTATGCTAAGAATAAGCTTTATTTTTCTACATGGAAAACGATTTCTTCTTTCTTTCTCTGTTGATTTTGGGGTTGAATATGAGCTGGAGCTTTGTCTAATAATAACATCACTAACATCAGCCATGACACGTGAAACACAGGATACAGAAACGCCACAGATCCTCAGTCTATCAGACTTCTAGTGTCCATCACTGCCACACAGACATTTTGACTCATTCATCAGTGCAGTGAAAACACAGATCACAGACCTTCACACACACAAGTGTTTCGAGCAATGATGATAACACAACATGAGCTCATTTCGTCAGCCGTAAAGTCTGTACCTTTCACAGTGAAGAAAGAAAAGCAGTCAAAGTCACTTTCCTTTCTGAATCCCAGACCTTCATTCGTTTATTCAGTGATCGGCCTGTCGGCCTCACTCATCACGGTTATTTGATCGAATCGCAATTATTTAAAGGTGCAGTGTGCAAGTTTTAGCGGCATCTAGTGGTGCGGTTGTGAATAGCACCCAACAGAAGTTACGGTGGCGGACAGGAAGTGATGTCATCATCTGAGTTAAACAATGAGCTTTCTTTAAGAAGATAAATGAATAAATTATATTTACCTAATTATTCAGTAAAACGATGTTATTGCGAATATTATTGTGACGTGTTCATCATTGTGTCAGTGTTTTATCCGCTGACTTTAGCAGCTTCTTTACACGAAGAACAACAGTGAGGAAACGCGTGTGTCCGCTCAGGGCCACCGTAGAAACGTGGATGTAAGGAGACCCGCGGTGTGTGTAGACAGAAACGCCTCATTCTAAGCTAATAAACACACAACGCTTCATTATGCAAGTCTTTATACACCACTGAAAACATAGTTATGTGTATGATATTGCATTTCTGTCAACAGATCCTCCTAAATATTACACAATGCACCTTTAAAACGCATTTTGTCTAAAAAAAAAAAAGTTATAAAGTTCATAAAGGCTTCCTTCATATGAAATTCTGGTTATGCATTTCAATAAGCTGCATTTATTAAACCCAGAACATTCCTCTCAGCGTCTGGGATGATGCCGTAAATGAACCAGAGGATCAGGAGTCTCACCGTCCTGGTTCCCCCAGTCCCAGTCGGGTCCACGGACCACCTTCACGCCCTGGAAGATTCCCTTCAGGATGATCCTGGACAGGTTCTGCCTCGGCGTCAAGCTCACTCTGGTGCAGAGGAGAAGAGGAGGTTAGCATCCCGGGACGCTCAGTGACTGCATGTTCTGAAGACTGTGTGAAACCCAACAGTGGATGGCCCACAGTGACTTCCATGGGGGGTTTTAATACTATGGAAGCATCAACTGTTTGCTTACACACATTCTTCAAAATATATTCTTTTGTGTTCAGCAGAAGAAAGAAACTCATACAGTTTTGGAACAACATGAGTAAATGATGACAGAATTTCCATTTTTGGGTGAAATATCCCTTTAATCGCAGTAAGATGTTTACATGACAAACATCTTCCCTGCCGTTTAAATGAAATTTTCATAATTGCATTATTTATATTATTGCATTATTTTTATTATTACATTATTTTCATGTTGCATTATTTTCACGTTGCATTATTGCATTATTTTCATGTTGCATTATTTTCACTTTGCATTATTGCATTATTTTCACGTTGCATTATTGCATTATTTTCATGTTGCATTATTTTCACTTTGCATTATTGCATTATTTTCATGTTGCATTATTTTCACTTTGCATTATTGCATTATTTTCACGTTGCATTATTTTCATGTTGCATTATTTTCATATTGCATCATTTTCACGTTGCATTATTGCATTATTTTCATGTTGCATTATTGCATTATTTTCATGTTGCATTATTTTCATATTGCATCATTTTCACGTTGCATTATTTTCTTGTTGCATTATTGCATTATTTTCATGTTGCATTACTGCATTATTTTCACGTTGCATTATTTTCTTGTTGCATTATTGCATTATTTTCATGTTGCGCAATGTTGTCATCATGAACCATCCCGAAAACACGATGCATTCTTCAGCGTTGTTTAATATGAATCTGCACATGACATCATCATCTGTGTTCGTCAGTCACATGCACACTTTGATCAGAGTGGAGTAGAAGCCATTCAACTCTTTATTACCTATTTCCAGGAAGTGATGATTTAGTTTTCTCTACAGATGCTAATACAAAATGGGTTTTTAAATTAGTTCTAAATAACGAACATCATAATTAAACTCAAGGAAATAGTAAATCCATTCAAATTCAATGTACTGGAAAATTACAGAGAGAAAAAAAACACTATTTTTTAGAAATATGCATTTAAATGGTTGAGGCTGAAAATTCGTCAATGCAGTATTACATTTATTGATTTTAAAATGGTAATCATAACTGGTGGAATTTCCTAAAACAAGATAAAAATTGGCACTCCTAATTCAAATATCTAATTAATTTGTATCCTCCAGTGCTTTTGACAATACAAGCAAATACAAAAGCCATTGTAACATTCAAAAGAATCACATTTGGCTGAACTAATGGAAGCGCTAGTTCTTGTAGAGCAACTCAATCAGTGCACTGGAAGATAGAGCATCTGCCAAATGCAGAAATATAAAACACAGAATTACAGGAAACCCTAGCACTGAAAACATCTCATCAAGACACAGTTTAACCGACTGATCACACATTAAATAATACAAGTTAAAACAACGTAATAACAGCGAGTGCCAGCACATACCGTATAGTAAAGACCTGATCTGATCGCGGAGCAAAGGAACTGCCTATTCCCATACTTCAACCATCCACGCTTCCTCCTCAACTGGAACTATTCCATCAACAATGCACTATCCTTGCTCTGGTTCGGCTGTCTTTCCCTTCTCATTTTCTCCTGGACTGTGTGAGCAGAAGCACTGAGTCTGTGCTTACACGCGGTCTCTGGCCATATGGCAGCAGCCGAACCGCTCAAGGCTTAAACACAATCAGGCTAAACCTCTAAGTAGCCTGTGTCTCTTGTGTCTCAGGTGTGTCTGAGATCAAAGGTAAGACGGTGTGAGTGTGTGTGACGCTCTGCACGCAACAGACACACACAATCCATGAGCTTTAAACACCAAGACTGCACCTCGCTCTGCACTGACAACATGAATATCTTAAAGGTGACATATTATGCCCCTTTTCACAAGATGTATTATAAATCTCTGGTGTCCCCAGAATGTGTCTGTGAAATTTCATCTCAAAATTCCCCCCTGATCATTTATTATAGCTTGGCAAATTTGCCCCTTTTTGGGTGTGAGCAAAATTGTGCCGTTTGTGTGTGTTGCTTTAAATGCAAATGAGCTGCAGCTCCGCCTCCGTCCAGAAGAGGGCGGAGTCTTAACACAAGCTTCAGGAACACCGGCAATAACAAAACACTGATCTCACTCCTCCAGAATCCCAGAATAACCAGTAGCGAGTGCAGCCTTACAGAGACTCAGAGCTTCACTTTTACACGTTTCTGAATGTTAGTGGAGACATTTCTGTAGTTATTGTGGAGTTACACTGATCATCTCATCCTCGTGTTGAACTTCTACACAAGTGTGCACAGTTCCTGAGGTGTTTATAAGACAGCGGTGACATGTTCTGGCCAATAGTGTTCAGTGCTCGTCTGTGCTCAACCACACAACAGCTTCAGGCTCTGCTGGATCTTCTGCCAGTGCGTTACACCTGGTTATACTGGTGTCGCTTGTAAACCAAATGTCGGCTGATGTGTGTAAACATGTATAATAAGATCCTCTTCATACGTCAGAAATCTGATCGTCTTATTTTTTGACATGCTCTCAGAGAAAGACTCGCCAGAACACAGTTACTGGATTTCACTGTTCATGTTTTCTGGGTTGGTAGAAGCAGATTATAGCACAGGCAGATTTTCATGATGTGTATCTTTAAATCAATGTTTGTCATAATCAAGGTCGCCACGTCTTTACACTCACCTAAAGGATTATTAGGAAGACCTGTTCAATTTCTCATTAACGCAATTATCTAATCAACCAATCACATGGCAGTTGCTTCAATGCATTTAGGGGTGTGGTCCTGGTCAAGACAATCTCCTGAACTCCAAACTGAATGTCAGAATGGGAAAGAAAGGCGATTTAAGAAATTGAGCATGGCATGGTTGTTGGTGCCAGACGGGCCGGTCTGAGTATTTCACAATCTGCTCAGTTACTGGGATTTTCACACACAACCATTTCTAGGGTTTACAAAGAATGGTGTGAAAAGGGAAAAACATCCAGTATGCGGCAGTCCTGTGGGCGGAAATGCCTTGTTGATGCTAGAGGTCAGAGGAGAATGGGCCGACTGATTCAAGCTGATTGAAGAGCAACTTTGACTGAAATAACCACTCGTCACAACCGAGGTGTGCAGCAAAGCATTTGTGAAGCCACAACACGCACAACCTTGAGGCGGATGGGCTACAACAGCAGAAGACCCCACCGGGTACCACTCATCTCCACTACAAATAGGAAAAAGAGGCTACAATTTGCAAGAGCTCATCAAAATCGGACAGTTGAAGACTGGAAAAATGTTGCCTGGTCTGATGAGTCTCGATTTCTGTTGAGACATTCAGATGGTAGAGTCAGAATTTGGCGTAAACAGAACGAGAACATGGATCCATCATGCCTTGTTGCCACTGTGCAGGCTGGTGGTGGTGGTGTAATGGTGTGGGGGATGTTTTCTTGGCACACTTTAGGCCCCTTAGTGCCAACTGGGCATCGTTTAAATGCCACGGCCTACATGAGCATTGCTTCTGACCATGTCCATCCCTTTATGGCCACCATATACCCATCCTCTGATGGCTACTTCCAGCAGGATAATGCACCATGTCACAAAGCTCGAATCATTTCAAATTGGTTTCTTGAACATGACAATGAGTTCACTGTACTAAAATGGCCCCCACAGTCACCAGATCTCAACCCAATAGAGCATCTTTGGGATGTGGTGTAACGGAGCTTCGTAACCCTGGATGTGCATCCCACAAATCTCCATCAACTGCAGGATGCTATCCAATCAATATGGGCCAACATTTCTAAAGAATGCTTTCAGCACCTTGTTGAATCAATGCCACGTAGAATTAAGGCAGTTCTGAAGGCAAAAGGGGGTCAAACACAGTAATAGTATGGTGTTCCTAATAATCCTTTAGGTGAGTGTATTTTCAATTGTAATATTGGCCGCATTTCCCTCTGAAATAGGCGTGTGCAGTATACGCTTAAACACTTATTCGTGAACATGCATTTGTATAATGAGTGTGTAAAACACATGTGCATGCTGTACACAGAATTTAACAGTCCATGAAGCGCTTACAATTGTGGACAACAGCAAGTCTCACCGTCAAATATCCTTTAAATCATTATTTGATCTGGTTCATTGAAAGGAGTGAGAGTGTGTGCATGCGTGTGTGTCTGTGAGAGAGAGTGAATGTGTGTGTGTGTGTGTGTGTGTGTGTGTGTGTGTGTGTGTGTGTGTGTGTGTTTGTGTGTGTGTGTGTGTGTGTGTGTGTGTGTGAGAGAGACACGAGAAAGATTACAGATGACAACGTGACACAAGTGAACTAGCCGCTGCTTTAGCCGATTACCCAGTTAGGCTGTTTTGTTCCCTGCCTTGGTAAACATGTGTGTGTGTCCTAACACAAACACACACACACACACACACACGACCTCTGACCCAGAGCCGGTTCACACATGAGCATCAGCAACAATATCACACATCCATCTTCACATGCTAGCTATAAAACTGTCTAATACTCCACATCCGTTTCATGTTCAGTGAAATATTGAGGAGTGGCCAGAGCCGGACTCAGAACACTCTTACTCTCTCCCCCCCTCTCTCTCTCTCTCTCTCTCTCTCTCCCCCCCCTCTCTCTCCCTCTCTCTCTCACTTTCCCCCTCTCTCTCTCTCTCTCTCTCACTCTCTCTCTCTCTCTCTCTCTCTCACTCTCTCTCTCTCACACTCTCTCTCTCTCTCACACTCTCTCTCTCTCACACACTCTCTCTCTCTCTCACACTCTCTCTCTCTCTCACACTCTCTCTCTCTCTCACACTCTCTCTCTCACTCTGTGTGTGCGCATGCGTTGAGTGAGTGAGGTGCGTGGATGGAGAGTGTGTGACGGCGGTGTAAGGTACGAGTGTTTGAAAACTTTTCTACCCCTTTCTATCTTTGGTATTTGTTTTTAGTTGTTTATATTGAGGTTTAGGTAATATTGGTGAGGAAGGTGGTTGTTTTGGGGTTTTTTTTACTCCCAGTCGGTGTACTGGGAGAATGGCAGCTACAGGTGAGGAAAGTTTGGAGTTTCTAACGAGGCGTCATGGTGTGAAAATCGATGTTACTGCAACTATAGAGGAGTGTAGTTTAGCAGTGAGTACAGTAGTTGGTCATGAGAATGTTTTATCGGCGTCGCGAATGAACAACGCGATTGTTTTGTTCGTTAAGACGATCGAACTAGCAAACTTGTTGGTGGAGAGTGGTGTAGAGATTGGTGGTATTTTTACCTCAGTGTTACCTCTTTCTATGCCGTTTAAGAGAGTAACTTTATCTAATGTGCCGCCGTTCATCAAGAACCAAGTTCTAGTTGGAATGCTCTCGAGATATGGGAAACTGGTCTCTCCAATTAAAATGATTCCAATTGGAAGCAAGTAATCTTTGTTGAAACGTGGTGTCTTTCAGGCGTTATGTTTATATGTTACTGAAAGATAACGTTGAGGAACTTGATTTGACTCTAAATGTTCAACATGAAGAATTTAATTACGTGATATATGCTACTACCAATGAGGTGCTTTGGTGGCGGTGAAAATGGACACCTTATTCGTGGTTGTCCAAAAAGAGAGGAAAACATAAATAAAACTGCATCAACTGTTGCTTCAGAAAATGTAACTGAAGTGCAGGAGGGAATCGCTACAGTTGTTGAGCAGATGCCGGGTCCAAGTAGGGCGTCGGTTGCTCCAAAAATGAGAAGGTTTCCGAGATTTTGGAAAAATAAATGGTTGGAAAAGTCGGTGTAGCTACAGCTGGGGAAGAAGAGGTCATATGTTCCCAGAGGATAGAACTAGCAGTTTGAGATTCAGATGATGGCAGTAACAGTTTAGACAAGGCTATGATAAATCCAGAAGATGGGGATTCGGTGTTGGGAGATGGGGAATGTTTTTTTTAAATCCCCCAAAAAAGAAAGTTGTTGGAATGCCCTGCTGATAAAAAAGCAAAAAGAACAGATGGTATTCACATGAGCCAGACTGACACAGAGCGAAAGTGACATTTCAGAATGTAGTGTCACTGCTAGTCTGCCCCAAAGTGGTTTCTCTAGCCGGACGTACACTGTTGGAGATATTAAGTCCTTTTTGAAAATGACGAACAATGTGAAAAAGGTAAAATTAGAGTATTTTCCAGATATAATACAGTTCATTTAAAAGGGGAAGATTTTTAGAAGTGAAAGTTGTTTCACTAATCAAGAGGTTTACCGTCTTAAGAAAATTCTTATGAAATTAAGTAGTCAGTCAAGAGGGCCCAGCGAAAACAGCCAGAATAGATACATCTTTTATGGCTTTATTTCTTTTGCTCTCTTTTTTATCCTTTATGGGGGAAATAAATCTTGCTTCCTTGAATGTTAACGGAGCAAGGGATTTTAAGAAGAGAGCTCAAGTATTTGAATTAATGAAACATAAGAAAATTGATGTGTTGTATGTGCAAGAGACCCATACTGATGTATCAAATGCTGTAGAATGGGTTAAAGAATTTGATGGATTAGTGATTTTAAGCCATTATACTTCATTGAGTGGAGGAGTTGCCGTGTTATTTTCTAAAAATCTGACTCCATATTCCTATAATCTAGAGGAAAAAATTAAAGGAAGGTTGCTGAAGATTAAAGCTGTATTTGAAAATAGTTATTTTGTTTTTGTCTGTGTATACACTCCAACTATGGCTTTAGAAAGAATGACTTTTTTGAACACTGGATGATGTTTTAAATTATTGTAACGATGATGATTTTTTTATGTTAGGAGGGGATTTTAATTGTACTGAAAATGTCAAGATCGGAATCATGTTAAACCACACATGCAATCAAGAAAGAGGCTAATTCAAGGCCTAACCCAATTAGCATAATTGATATACGGAGACATTTCCATGGTACGCAGAGACAGTACACTTGGGCTCACTCTCATGATAATCACCCACTATCGCTGGCAGGGCTTGATAGATTCTATGGTTTTAAGCATCAATTAAGTATGTTTAGGGAATGTTCAATCAGTCCGGTTTGTTTTTCTGATCACAGCTTAAATGTGTTGTAGCACACCATGGCAAAGTATACTCAATCTTGCTGTTGATGAAAAACCAGAATGGAGGGCCTTGTATAAGTCACCATTAGTCAAAAAAACTGGGGATTTACAGTGGAGAGTGTTACATGGTGCTATTGCAGTAAATGCCTTTGTCTCATTCGGAAGTGACTGAAGGTTGCCCTTTTTGTTTGGAAAAAGAGACTATTTTTCATGCGTTTATGCACTGTTTGAGGTTAAAACCTTTATTTGATATCTTGAGATTTTTTTTTGCTGCTTTTGAGGTGGTTTTCTCAATGAAAGTGTTGATTTGTGGGTTTAAATATGTGAAAAAACGTCATCATATGTGTCAATTGTTACATTTCTTGCTAGGTCAGGCAAAAATGGCGATTTATGCCACAAGAAAAGAAAGAATTGATTGTTTGCAACAGTTTGGCAGCAATTTTTGTAAAATTGGTAAAATCTAGGATTTTGACTGATTATCATTATTATAGATTAATACATGATCTTTTATATTTTGAGGTAATATGGTGTTTAAGGTTCTTTGTGAAATTGTTGAAGAGTTGTTTTTCTTTTAAGATTTTTTTATTGGTTTTAAATTACTGATGTTGTTTGACAGTTTGTAATGTTGATTGTTTATGTAAATTGTAATAAAAGGGGTTTTGATAATCAAAACAATCTCTCTCTCTCTCTCTCTCTCACACACACAGTCTCGCACACTCTCGCACACTCTCGCACACTCTCGCACACTCTCTCTCTCTTATTTCCTCACACAGCGGGCGACTCAATTTCCTCACATGAGCATCAGCAACAATATCACACATCCATCTTCACATGCAAGCTATAAAACTGTCTAATACTCCACATCCGTGTCATGTTCAGTGAAATATTGAGGAGTGGCCAGAGCCGGACTCAAAACACTCTTACTCCCCCCCCCCCCCTCTCTCTCTCTCTCACTTTCCCCCTCTCTCACTTTCCCCCTCTCTCACTTTCCCCCTCTCTCACTCTCTCACTCTCTCACACTTTCCCCCTCTCTCTCACTTTCCCCCTCTCTCACGCTCTCTCTCGCACTCGCTCTCTCTCGCACTCGCTCTCTCTCGCACTCGCTCTCTCTCGCACTCGCTCTCTCTCGCACTCGCTCTCTCTCGCACTCGCTCTCTCTCGCACTCGCTCTCCTCTCGCACTCGCTCTCCTCTCGCACTCGCTCTCCTCTCGCACTCGCTCTCCTCTCGCACACTCGCTCTCCTCTCGCACACTCGCTCTCCTCTCGCACTCGCTCTCCTCTCGCACTCGCTCTCTCTCGCACTCGCTCTCTCTCGCACTCGCTCTCTCTCGCACTCGCTCTCTCTCGCACTCGCTCTCTCTCGCACTCGCTCTCTCTCGCACTCGCTCTCTCTCGCACTCGCTCTCTCTCGCACTCGCTCTCTCTCGCACTCGCTCTCTCTCGCACTCGCTCTCTCTCGCACTCGCTCTCTCTCGCACTCGCTCTCTCTCGCACTCGCTCTCTCTCGCACTCGCTCTCTCTCGCACTCGCTCTCTCTCGCACTCACTCTCTCGCACTCACTCTCTCGCACTCACTCTCTCGCACTCACTCTCTCGCACTCACTCTCTCGCACTCACTCTCTCTCACACTCACTCTCTCTCACACTCACTCTCTCTCACTCTCACACTCACTCTCTCTCACACTCACTCTCTCTCACACTCACTCTCTCTCACACTCACTCTCTCTCACACTCACTCTCTCTCACACTCACTCTCTCTCTCTCTGTGCAGTGTGGACACAGTCTGAGCTCTCTTTCTCTCTCTCTCCCTCTCTCACACTCACTCTCTCTCCCTCTCTCACACTCACTCTCTCTCCCTCTCTCACACTCACTCTCTCTCACACTCTCTCTCTCTGTGCAGTGTGGACACAGTCTGAACTCTCTCTCTCTCCAGCTCTGCTTGTGTCGGCCCGTCTCCACACACAGACTGTGGTCACTAATGCGATACCTGGTCAGGAGCTTTCACTGACCATAGTTACTAATATTGGTCAGGTATGAAGCATTTTAATTTATTTAATTGCGTGACCTTTATCTGCCAGTCGTGTATGTATTCTTCTTTCCCTATTTCTTTTACTTTTGAGTGTCTTAACTGAATTGTTGAATTAAGTTTATGTTTTTCCACTAAATATCTCATGGGGTCGCTCTGTGTGTGTCCTGCCCTGTGTCTGAGAGCGCAGTGATGGCAGATCTCTGTCTGCGTGTCTGATAGATGGAACCAGAACTTCACGGCTCTCTTCTGGATCTCAGAGAGCAAATTCTGCCCGGCAACCCAGACTTGGAGCGTTTCTGTGAGTTCCCAGGATGTTCTTGCAGAACTCAAGGTGGAAAATTTCAGCGGGGGTTTTGTCCCAGGATTCGTAATTTAGTTTAAATTTGGGGCCCCAGATTTCACAGCCGTATAGGAGGATGGGTTTGATGATGCTGTCAAAGATTTTCAGCCACAGTTTAATGGGTGGGTTAACTTTGAACAGGGGTTTTCTTATACTGTAATAAGCCCTTCGTGCTTTATCAGTCAGATCTTTTATTGCCGTGTCAAATTTTCCAGAAG
>CM060623.1:1505797-1553297 GCA_030578275.1 Meda fulgida
ATCGTGAGGCAGCAGAGACTGAAACCAGCACGAGCGTCACGTCTGCTTCAGTGTGTGTGGTAAATAAACACACGCATCTGTGCCATTCATTCACACAGAGACAGGCCAAACATGCAGGACTTATATTTAAATAATCTTTTAGCGGTTTAATATTCACAGACACTAGTATAGATTGGCTGTGGAGTGTGGAGCCCTGCGCTTAGATAAACACGGAAGCGACTGAAGGCAGCAGCCTGTGATTACTGGGAACACGCCCGGGACTCGGTCCTACAGAAATGCTGGTATCGTCACATTTTTAAAATTCAAGTACCGACTTGGTACCGAAGTACCGGTACTTTTGACAAGCCGAGTCGACATGCAGACAAATCCACAAATAAGTGGATTCCACCCACCGTTTACTCAAGCCAATCAGATAACGGCCACAGCCACATTTCACGCGACCTATATATGACCATTGTTCCTTCTGGAATTGTGTTTAAATAACAATGATGACATGTCAAATAAACGAAACGATTAAAAAAAATAAATAATTAAAAAAAATTGAGCTGACCATTCGTAGCACGTTCTCGCTATAACCAATCACGTTAGGCTTTACACTAGGGGCGGGAACTGATTCATTTGTAATTCATATGTAATAATCTATGGGTGCTTCGTTCAAATTGAGCTTTTGAAAATTGACGAGATGTTTTTGTTCGTCCATGGCTAATGATAGACATTATTTAGTCGCCCAGTTAGGTTAAACTATAACTGATAGCTGTCAAATGATATTACAGTGTTTCCCATACATTGGTTCACAATATCAACACAGCCTTCTATATAAATCTATTTATGGTTGGCTTTGACATCGACATGAATAAACATGAGCACTGCACGTTTCAAAATCAAAACGCGGCGCGGGTGTTTTTATATGAGTGTGTCTGAAGTGAACTGACGGTCTTTAGAAAATGTAATTTCAATCTTCTCTTTCCTGATGAAGCAGCGTTTCTGAGGACAGCGCTGTTTCTGCCGCTCCTACAGCGCCTCCTGCTGCTGCTCTTTGCAAACACTACAAACCTGTATAAATACTAGTGTGGATGTTTCTACAATATTCACTCATGACAGTAAAATAGGGCATGTTAAGTCAATCTACTGCAGTATTTCCTCTCTCAATCACTAGTAGATGTGGTCAACACCCATGCTTGGAAAAAAAACAACACCGTCATATACCGTGAAACCGACTTACAGACTGTACCTTTAAGTGGAAAAGATGTTTTTGGTCATACCTATCTGTGCGTTGTCGTACAGAAGCAGGTCGTATGCGCCCTGGTACCCGGTGCGGTAGTTAGTTCGGGTCCCGCTGTCCCACTGCACCACCACGGTCTTGTCCGGTGTGGTTGTGCTGCCCTGCCGGCCGATCTCCACCACCGTGCCGATGTGCCCTTCTCCCTCGTCCTGCGAGCTCCACTTCCAGTCCAGGCCGCGCACCACACGCATGCCCACCTCCATGCTGCCGCGAGCCGGCCCGGCCTCGCTGGGCTTCCGCTGCGCTCGCGAGACGCTAGCACTCGCTGCCGGGGGGCGAGGAACCGGGAGCGCGAGGGAGGCGAGCAGGGCAGTCTCTGAAGACAGGTCAGGGCTGACTGAAAACAGACAAAACACACCTCAATAGGGCTGAAAAGCTAAATTCAAATTTCTTAAATATTGGCAAAATTCAAATTATATTCAAATTCTAAAGGCAATACTTACAGGGATAGTTCACCCAAAAATGGAAATTAACCCATGATTTACTCACCCTCAAGCCATCCAGTGAATGGCTAGAGAAAATCTGAAGACCAAAAAAGTGCATCCATCCATGATAAAAAGAAAAAACTCCACACGGCCGTTTGTCGGATGCCAGTGATTATAGTTTATAAAGTTTTAAATATGGGTATTTTTCTTACACAAACAAATGGCTTCTCTTCAGAAGGCCTTTATTAACCCCCCCGGAGCCGTTCTCATGGACAGATGCACTTTTATGATGAATAGATACACTTTTATGACGAACAGATGCACTTTTATGATGGACAGATGCACTTTTATGATGGACAGATGCACTTTTATCATGGACAGATGCACTTTTATCATGGACAGATGCACTTTTATGATGACAGATGCAGATGCACTTTTATGATGGACAGATGCACTTTTATGATGACAGATGCACTGTTATGATGGACAGATGCACTTTTATGATGAATAGATGCACTTTTATCATGGACAGATGCACTTTTATGATGACAGATGCACTTTTATGATGACAGATGCACTTTTATGATGACAGATGCACTTTTATGATGGACAGATGCACTTTTATGATGGATAGAAGCACTTTTATCATGGATGGTTGCACTTTTATCATGGATTGGTTGCACTTTTATCATGGATGGTTGCACTTTTATGATGGACAGATGCACTTTTATGATGGACAGATGCACTTTTATCATGGACAGATTCACTTTTAATGGACTTCAAATTTTCTCCAGCCATTCACTGCCATTATAAAGCTTGGAAGAGACTGATATAACAACTCTGATTGTATTCCTCTGAAAGAAGAAGAATACATTTCCTCTGTCATTTCTAAAACCACTAGTGTCACAAAGCATGAGCAAATTTAATGCCAGTGGTGACCGTTAAAAAAACACTCAGAGAGGTAGGCCTATGTTTTAAGCAATTGTTGTGATAGAGGGAAACAAGATAATTTTTTTCTATTTTCAACATTGTTTATTCTTCTTTAAACACAATAAGTATCAGTTGTTTGAAAAGTAACTCACATTTGGTTTGATCATTGAAAATGGGTACAATTCAACAAATTGGACAGGGAGTCTATTTGGGATCCCGGTATCAATGAGATTTAACCATATAGGGTCTTTATGAAGATGAAGATTACAAAAGAAAAGTTTATTACAAATAAGAATCTAGAAGGATATTGAGATATCTTTAATACTTTTAAAGTTACAGATATACAAACTTAGGTAAAAACATTGTTGCCACTGCAATGTTCAATGCAAGATATAGCCTACTTCTAGTTTCAACATTATTTGTTCTTTAGATATTCCTCTGTAAATGAAAAAAGTATAAGCTGTATGCAAAATGACCCACATTTGGGTTTTAACCACTGAAAATGTGTCCAATTTACCAATTTACTGATGGAGCCACAGTGAAATCCCTATATCTCTGGGATTGAACCATATAGAGCCTTTAAAATGAAGATATCAAAAGAAAAGTTTATTAAGAACCAGAATCTAAAAGGATATCCAGAGACCTTTAATACTTCTTGAGTTACAGGCATGCAAACTTTGGGCGAAAAACACAAGTAGTGCTTTTTCCCATTTTTGAACCGTCACCGTTGGCTTATAACTAGTGCTGTCAAACGATTAAAATATTTAATCGCGATTAATCGCATCAATGTCATAGTTAACTCGCGATTAATCGCAAATAATCGCACATTTTTATTTATTCTAAATATCTCTTGATTTCTTTTTGTCCCATTATTTTTTTCTCATTTTAATGCTCTTATCAACATGGAAAAGTGGATCGGCTTGCTTTGTGCAAATGTTTTTTTTTATTGAAAACAACTTTGGCATATACTGTGTTCAATTTCACACTAACATTCTCACTTGGAGCAAATAATCTCTCACACGATGTAACGCTGTCCATCAATAAAAGGGTTAAAGAAAAACTGACAGGTCCTGATATTGACGAGGGGGCGGAGAATTCGCGTCAGCTGTGTGTGTGTGTGTGTGTGTGTGTGTGTGTGTGTGTGTGTGTGTGTGTGGCCATCAAGTGATATTTCAGAATGGACGTGCTGCGATGATAGCTCAGTTCACAACGACAAAACACACAGATCACTTTGGTCTTGTCAATGGAACCATTTGCCAACTTTTTAAAAGTAAACTTTCCATTCAGAATCTTATTGCCATCCATTTCGGCGTCTCGCGCTCGTCATCCACTCCACACGTAACGTTAACCCAGCCTACTTCTCCTTAGCCGGATCGCAAGCCCAAACAAGTGTGTGCGCGCGTGCCTGTTGTTTTCGGTCTAGCTAGATCCGGTGTGGTGTTGTAGTTTAAGTTTCAGACAGGACGAAGAATGCGCAGCGTCAAAAGTTGAACTATTTCGAACTTTGACCGTGGCGTGCGCGACACTGCGCTTGCGCTTTGGTTGACGAAGCAACAAAACGTCCTCGCGCGGCGCAACTTAAGCCATTGAAATCATGATTGAAATGAATGGGTTTCATAGCGCAGCGCCGCGCATGCCGCATCCTGTTGCAAAAGCATGTAAAAAACTACAAAGTTTGCTAGGCCAAAAAGAACGTTAATCTCGCGATAAAAAAAATTGACGCCGTTAAAATGGGTTTGCGTTAACGCCGTTAATAACGCGTTTAACTGACAGCCCAACTTATAACACAACAAATACTGATAAAGTCAGCCAGTAAAGTCTTTTCAAGATATAGATCTACCAATCTCGGTGTAAAAATAAAATAATGATGCTGCCACCTTTCTATAGTCATTTTTACACCCCTGTAATGTGGCTCCAAATCTTAGGTGAAAATTGTCTTTCATCACTATTTATGTTTGTCTTTCTAAAGAAAAAATATGAACAAAATTTAACATTTGAGCCGGGAAATTTCTGAAATTTGGTTGATTTGACACAGAATGACCCAAAAGTTCATTCATCAAATCGCATTAAATCGCATAAATATTCCCACATGTCTCAAAGTTCACAGAGAACACTCTTTCTTATCCTGGCAAAATTGTCTTTGTTTCTAAAATATCAAAGTAAATCCAATGCAACCCGAATGCAACCTTGTGAACGCAGTCAAAATGATTATGCATGGGTATGTGAGACAGGGAAAGCAGACATGTACAAGCTGAAAACATATGCCAGCTGTTTACACCAAATGCACTCTTCAAACTCGTCTCATAACTACAACAGACAAGGAGAAGAGCAGCAGATGTTCTGCCCATGCGGTGTTGCTCACGGCACTCGACCTGTTGCACAGACCAACGGGTCTCAGACTGGAGGGATAAGAGCTCGTGAACAGATGGACGAGCTCACAGTGAGAATGAGGAGCTTTACACAGAAACTGCTCAATGAACCCCCCGCTGGCCTTCACAGGTGCAGGTCCATGCACAGAAACTGGCTCTGGCAAGCACTGAACTTACAGCTGCTTTTAAGACCTTTTAAAGACACGTTTAAGAGCCCTTTAAAGAAATTAAGACCCTTTTAAGACCTTTTAAAGACACGTTTAAGAGCACTTTAAAGAAATTAAGACCCTTTTAAGACCTTTTAAAGACATGTTTAAGAGCCCTTTAAAGAAATTAAGACCCTTTTAAGACCTTTTAAAGACATGTTTAAGAGCCCTTTAAAGAAATTAAGACCCTTTTATGACCTTTTTAAAGAAATTAAGACCCTTTTAAGACTCTTTTAAATAAATTAAGAACCTTTTAAGACATGTTTAAGAGCCTTTTAAATAAATTAAGATCCTTTTAAAGAAATGAAGACCCTTTTAAGACCTTTTTAAGACCTTTTAAATATTTTTTTTCCAGCTGTAAACCAATGCATGCTCATTATTACGAATGCATCTAAATCTAAAGTTTCAAAGACACTTGGAATTAAAAGGCAAAAATGTACTATAAAACCACAACAATCAAACAAAAGGCATTGGGAATACAGGGCTGTAGACTGCAACTAAAATCATCACAAATTCAGCAACAACAAAAAACAAACACATTTTTTTGTTTGAACAGCCCCTTCTTTGCCTGTTTTTAAATCTATGCTTAAAAACCTTATTTAAATAAATTACGGTGGATTAAAAGTTTAATTCAAATTGTTTTATTATTGATTTTGTAAATGTTGATATCTTTTTTAACATTATTTAAACTAAGTACACCTTGGTCAACCTACGGTTGGTTTAAAAGTGCTTTATAAATAAAGAGAAAGAAAATGAATGAATTAATGAAATGTTTGACACAAGCATCATATGTTAAGGCGTGCAGAAGAAAAAAAATGTATATTCTCCAAAAATCTTTATAATAAATCACAAGAAAAAACAATTAGGCTTTGCTCATGTGTGCAATTATGATAATGCAGAAATCCAAACTTTTTTCATTTAAGAGAGAATTTCCTAGTCATCGCAACCGACAATCACTGAAATCTGTAATCAATGCAATGAAATAATATTATGCAATCAATGCATCGCAATGCACCAGTGCATTTTAACACCACTATCCACCATTACACAGCATATAAAGAGCATATCTTGAGAAAATGCTCAGTATCTGATGTCCTGAGGTCATTAAAGTCTCTGAAAAAGCAAAAATACAAATAGGCTTTAAAAAGAGGAACTGCTCTTTTCCCATCAGACAACTTCCTCAATTCATGAGCCTGTAGTCGAATAAAGTCTGGTCAGTCTGGTGGGTCTACATTACAACACCTCTGCAGAGTCGTCGTACTCCGGTCCGAGTCTGAGCCCAAAACCAGATTTTCTATGACTAGTTGAGACCAGCTCATTCAACTTAAAAGTCCAGGCCAAGTCCAAATGCCCAGGATAGCAGAAAAAGTAGTAACTGAGCAACCTGTTAATTTTCTTAATACAGAAAATTGTCCCCTATGCTATTCATGCGCTCCTCACGAGCTCAGACGGGGTGCCTCAGGGTTCGATTCTTGGACCTCTGCCTTTTAGTTTGTGTCTGACGTACAAATACCAAGGTATGCAGATAGTACTATGATTTACGCAAGTACAACTAGAGGACGGGTGGAAATAAAGCAGTCAGGCAACATTATTTGGTAAATGTGCATTAAAAACTTTACAATAACGCTTTACAATAAGGTTCATTAGTTAACATTAGTTAACTATATTAGTTAGCATGCACTAATAATAATCTGCACTTATACAGCATTTATTAATACTTGTTAATGTTAATTTCAACATTTAATCTTGTTAATGCACTGTGAACTAACATGAACAGCTGTATTTTGTAGTTAACTAACGTCAACAAAGATTAACAAATACAGTAACAAATGTATTGCTCTTGCTCATGTTTAGTTCATGTTAGTTAATACATTAACTAATTTACATTATTGTAGAGTGTTACCAAAAACTATTAAAAACAAATGTTTACAGATTGCCAACCAACAGTAGATAAAGATCCACTTTGGCACAATTTATATCAAACATGAAAATATGGCTATAGAGGAGTCAAACAATCTGCAACTTAGTCATTTGTTATATTATCTTATATACTATGCCTATATTATTATTATTTTGCTTTGATTATTATTTCTGTAACTTTGTTTTGTGCAATTGTATCATTAACTGTAACGTATGCTTAAATTAGATGTTTTTGTATGTTATTTACCGATTAATGATTAATGATACCATATGTTCCTGTGCTCTTTTCTTATTGAAATGTTGTAGCCAATCCTGGAACAGTCATAGACTGTCCATTGTCCCCGTTAACCAAAATATTAAATAATAATAAAAGAAATGAGTACTCGTGGCAACTGTTTAGCAGCTGCTTGTGCCAGCTGCACTGCACTTGCGTTTGTCCGTCAGAAATGTATTGCCAGCGATAGGAAGAACACAGGCTGCTCTCTAAAGGACACTTCTAAAGAGACTAGCAGCTACGAGAAATGCAGTGTGCTATAATAAGAGTGACTGGGAACATGCACATGACATTCACTTCCGTTTAGGACAGACTGTGTTCATTCATACCAACAGACTTGAGGAAATCTTCAGACCAAACTCTCTGATCGGCACCAACAGCTCGTATAGCTAATGCCATCACATGCACTTCCTACTGGGGGCCTAATCAAGGATCCCCAACAGATTGCCTGATAAGAAATGGATTTTGAGAGTCACTCCACAGGACCGCAGTAATTACACAAATCACGTACTTGAGTAAAAATACAGATACCCTATTAAAATATTACTCCAGTAGGAATTATAATTAGGAACAGTAAAAGCATTGAGACTCATTACTTCAATAAAAGTACAAAGGTACTTGACTTTTAAAGTCCCCCTGTAGTTTATGTCTATGTGGTGTTATTAATATGCTTTAAGACACACATGTGTGAGTTCATAAGTCGACAGCATTGCTGAGTATTTTCTGCTTAAAACTGCAGTGAACCAAAGACAGTCTCAAAAACACGGTGTGAAATCGCTGGTGTTTCTGACGTCACAAACGACCTTGTAACCAATCAGATCAACGTGTGCTCGTCAACCAGTGGATCTCTGAGTGAGGGAGTGAGTGGAGGCGGGGCTCATCTGCATATTCATAAAACCGCGCATACTAAATGAGGCAAGGGTGTCGAGTTACAGTCAAGATATTTTAAGGATTGTTTTTTATTAAAAAAAGTTTAAATATGTCATTTTGGTGATGAAAGATGAGTTTGTAGGGATAAAATGATTGACTGTAGGGGGGCTTCTGAAGTGTTCAAATGTAAAAGTGCTGATCGATGAATGTTTATTTATTTTGCAGATTCCTACTGCTAAATCTTTTACAGCAGATTTAGCTCACTAACAACCGATAGTCATGACCTAAATATGATTTTAATTTGCAAAAATACATCCTAAATTTGGCATTCGTAACCTACCTTATGAATTAAGTGGCTCGTTAAGAATCGATTTAAAAAGGTGAATGGCATGATGACGTCAGCTGGCCGTATATTTGCACTAGAGCGACACGAGTCGTACTTTGGTTTGTTGGAGTAGAGGATCCGTCCCACAGAGAGCTGGCTTTATCAGACACACGTGGTGACCGCCGGTTTAAAGGAGGAGAGAGGGAAGATAAATCAATACTCATCCAGGATAAACAGAAGAGGGATTACATCAGCCCAAGAGAAGTGGACAAAACACATCCATCCCTCATGAAACACACACGTGTGTGAGGAACTTGGCCAGGCATTAGTGTCTGACCGTCTGTAAATAATGCATCAGATGCCAAGAACACCTAAATGAACAGAAGACACCAATAAACTTTGTCCAGCAATAACCGCTATAGTACTGGGTAAAGACACCCAAGGAGCGAATCAGAACGCAGATTTCAGAGTCTTATAAACCTATCAAAGTATGAAAAACAACATGATCGGAGCGGTTTTCTTGGTTGTGTTTGTTAAAACAATCTTTAAAGGCTGTCAAGGTTATAAATGACCAACTTATGAAAACAAATGTTGAAAGAAATGCTGACTTGTGTGTACTTTGGAGCCGCTGGTGTGACGCTGAACAAACGCTTCCAGTGTGAAGCTCAAGGCCAGGATTATCCAATCTGTCCCGTATTATCGACTACGGCAAATCAGCTCTTCTCCCGTAGTAGACGTTACAGTACAACGGCAACAAGTGGAAGATACATGTGCGAGTGCGCAACAGAACGTCGCTGTATCAGCAGCTGCTGCTTAAAGTCCCTATTAACAGTCCCCCACACACACACACTAACACGCACTCACTCACACGCACTCACTCACACGCACTCACTCACACGCACTCACGCACGCACACACACACGCGCACTCACTCACTCACACGCACTCGCACACACGCGCACACACGCGCACACACGCACACGCGCACACACACACGCACGCACACACACACGCACGCACTCACACACACTCACACAAACGCACTCACACACGCGCGCGCGCACACGCAAGCACGCACAGACACGCACTCACACACACACTCACACACTCACACACTCACACACTCACACACTCACACACTCACACACTCACTCACTCACACACTCACACACTCACACACTCACACACTCACACACTCACACACTCACACACTCACTCACAGACACGTACACACGCACTCACGCACGCACAGACACGTACACACACACGTACGCGCACACGTACGCGCACACACACGAGTACACACACGCGCACACACACACGTACGCGCACGCACACACACACACACGCACACGTACACACACACACACGTGCACACACACGTGCACACACACACATGTACATTCACACGTACACACACACACACGTACACACGTACACACACGTACACACGCCTACACACACACGTACACACACACACACGTACACACACACTCAAGCACACCAGTACTCACACACACACACACACACACGCACGCACACGTACACACACACACACGTGCACACACACACACGTGCACACACACACGTGCACACACACACGTGCACACACACACGTGCACACACACACATGTACATTCACACGTACACACACGTACACACGCGTACACACACACGTACACACACACACGTACACACACGTACACACACACTCAAGCACACCAGTACTCACAGACACGTACACACACGTACACACACACACACACACACGAGTACACACACACACACGTAGGCGCACACACACACAAACGCACACGTACACACACACGTACACACACACTCAAGCACACCAGTACTCACAGACACGTACACACACGTACACACACAAGCACTCACAGACACGTACACACACACACACACACACACACACACACACACACACACACGAGTACACACACGCGCGCACACACACACACGTACGCGCACACACACACAAACGCACACGTACACACACACGTACACACACGTACACACACATATATATATGTACACACACACACACACGTAAACACACGCACGCACAGACACGTACACATGCACACACGTACACACTCGTACACACGCACACACACACACGCGCACACGTGCACACACACTCGATGAAGAGTACAAATTAGGAATTCAGGAAATTTAGGAAT
The DNA here is from genome assembly GCA_030578275.1 of Meda fulgida. Lineage (NCBI taxonomy): Eukaryota > Metazoa > Chordata > Actinopteri > Cypriniformes > Leuciscidae > Meda > Meda fulgida. The sequence goes on from CM060623.1 coordinate 1,516,597, forward strand.
CAAGTCGTCTATAAATGAACGGGTCAATAGCGGATTACTTTAACCCTCTGAGGGTTTTTTTTCTTATCAGTGCAAAAGAAACTCAAAATACTAATAATAAGTGTTAGACATCATTCGATCCTGTTAAGTGTCTATTATTTTTCTGTATACTCACAATAAAAACAAATTGTTGTGCTTTTTGTCAAATAAAGAAAAACAAACATGATGCGAGTTTTGCCTTCTCTCTGTCAGTGCAGTCCATTCTGAATCGCGTCCGAAAATTAACTATAACTCCGCAAATACGTCATACAGGCAAGAGAGATTTTTCTTTATGAAGCTTGAATTCTCTTCTTTTCAATGAAGTAATTTATATAAAAAAAACAAATATTCTCAGTTTATGTAATCTGTATGAAAAGAGAGTATGTCAGTATTCCCCCCCCCCCCCCCCCCCCCCCAGCTCATTACACTTAATTACGCGTTAATCTGACACGCCCACGGAGGACGCGCGCTATTCAAACGCAAATGATCTGAGGCAAGCCTTGCAAACGGTTAACGCCCACATCAGCTGGATAAAACATCCAGTTTAATAAGAATCTTGTAGGCTACTTGCCTCGTCTTGCTGCGCTGTTATCTTAATAATCCTGGAAAAGTTACCTCAGAAGTGCTCAGAATAAGGACCGCGGATTCAGCTGATGAAGTTAGTTATTTATTCTTAAGTGCTTTGTTCTAATCGCGTGTCTAAACAAAGTGTGGATGGTGTGCACTCTCAGGAGAGAAGGGAACAAAAGCTGTCACTGTGGCAGTAAACAAGCTACAACTCTTTACATCACAGGAAGACTAGGGTGCGCAGATTAAGGCAAATAATGATTAATACCCCGGTGTAGTCATAGACAGTAAAAGAAATGGTATTCCCGACAGTAACGTTAAACACTCCACAGTGACACTAGGGGGAGCTGTTTGACAAACACGGAAATCCTGCAGTGTGCCTTTAAACATTCACTCAACTAACATGGTCAACAACGCAGATTCATTCACAGACGTAATGAAACAAGGTGTGGAAATGATTGTACCTTTGAGCGCCTCCACAAGGCTCGTCCGATCAGCAGTGCGTCGCTCGCGTACCGCTGAAACTGATGCTTCACAGATCAACGGCTGGGATTTAATGCATTGAACAGGAGCCGACAGTTAATAAAATAAATGCAGCCTTGATGAGCAGACGAGACTTATTATAAAACATTAAAAATCTTTCAGATCCCAAACTTTTGACGGCAGTGTGTATAACAACTACAAAACAATATGATCTATGCACTAAACCACCAGAAACTCACAACCTGCATATGATATACGCTCGAGACAGCCGACTACTCTTCACTGTTTTTACTCATATTGATTGATAATGAGAGGAGAATGACAGCAATATCAGTATCAATATCAGAACACCTGCAGTTTCTTTAGAAAGTATGTGATGATGATTAATGATCCCTGTGAGAAAACTCAACAAAAACACTCCAAACATACTGAAAAATTATAGTCATTTTTAAGACCATTGCCATTTTAACATTATGACATTATCGTCATGACAATTAAGCACATTTTTCTAAATTCTCATTATTGTAAGTTTTTTTTAATATAATTTTTACTTTTGAGTTTCTTCATGTTTCCCATTATTCTCAATTATGTTTTTCATCGCCTTCTAATTACTGAAGTAAAGTCATTTGTACTGATCAACAGTCACTTAATTATGCCTAAATATCAAATACCATTAAAACATTTGGTAACACTTCATTTTAAGGTGACGTGGATACACTTTACTTACTAGTAATAACAGTAAATTATGCATAATTACGAGCAACTTACCCTAAACCAGTGTCCTTGTTACACGTTACTTGTAGTTACTACAGTAATTACTATAAATTATGCATACATTAAAAAATGTGAATCATTGAATAATTCACTCAAGAGATTTATTCAGAAAAGCTGATTCATCCAGTAATGAAACAAGACTTTATGAGTGAGTCATTGAATCATTCACTTAAGAGATTTGTTAAAAAAAAATTCAAATTAAATTATGAATGATTTATTTTTAAATAGACAGCAGCAATTTGTCAGAACCTCTAGTAAATGACGTTATTTTGTTTAGTAGTAGTGTGTTCAGAATTGTGATCACCTTAAAAAAAATCTTATTTTTTATTTATCCAAAATTGTGCCGCTCTATATTACACTGTAACACAAACACCTTAAACTAAAGTGTAACCAAACATTTTAAATATTTATTCACACCACAGAAAGATAATTAGATTAGATGAGGGATGCTTGTCAAAAAATCATCATTACTTCATCATAATTCAAAAAATGGACTTGATCCATCAGTTAAAATAAAAAAGCTATATTGTAAAATCTACTCAAAGGGTTTATACCAATTTCCAATTTAACAGTAAATTATGCATAATTACATGCAACTAACCCTAAACCAAACCCTGAACCTAATCTTAACCTCCACATTGTTTGCGTGCGGAAAACATGCACACATCATTGTAATATGACATAAAAAATACCGACACATGCAACCAAGTCCATATAAACGCACCCGCCTATAATCTGCTTTACCTGACAGCCCATGAAGTCCTGCAGAGATCTCACAACACAATCCCACGTGCCCCGTCACCAACAGGACCGAGACCAGACACACTGCAGCGATCCTGCTGAGCCAATCACAGTCCCCGGACAGGACCATGTGACCACAGCCAGTGTTTAGTCCTGCGAGTGCCTTATCAGCACAGATTATCCCACACGGGACAGGCAAGGACTCTAAGCAGACGACTGAGACTTTCTCTCTCTCACACACACACACACACACACACACACACAAAGCCCTTAAAAGTCAGCTTTGTGTGAGGAACAGGTCTGATGCGAGACAGATGCTTGTGTGAGCAAACCTGCCATCTTCAGCGCCACAACTAGTTGTGTAATAAATCTACATGAGGTTGGATCGTGATATAAACACACACGTCCACGTGAGCCGAGCCGTAGCGCCGATGATGGATGAGGACGAAGACGCTTCCAAACCCAGAGAGGAGAACAAGAAAACTGCCTCATCGTTAATCACACACACAGACCGGGTATTAAAGGCACAGCGTATATAATGTTAGGCGTAAAGTTCCCCTGTATTGAAAATCCAGCTTTTAATGTTGTTTATGTGTCTATGTGGTGTTTTTAATACGCTTTAAGACACACATGTGTAAGTTCATAAGTCGACAGCATTGCTGAGTATTTTCTGCTTAAAACTGCAGTGAACCAAAGACAGTCTCAAAAACACGGTGTGAAATCGCTGGTGTTTCTGACGTCACAAACGACCTTGTAACCAATCAGATCAACGTGTGCTCGTCAACCAGTGATCTCTGAGTGAGTGAGTGAGTGGAGGCGGGGCTCATCTGCATATTGAGGCAAGGGTGTTGTTACATTCAGCATTGAATACATTTTTTAAAGGAGAACTCCGGTCAATTTTAACGTTGAGCTCATTTTTTTGTACATCTGGAGTGCTGTCAGTACAGACAAAAACGACAAAAATCGGTGTTGCCAATGATCACGCGCACAAACTCGACAATCGACCACTGTGGACTTCGACCGAAAACAGGAAGTAAATACAGGTATGTGAGCTGGCTGAATTAACATCAGTTTTATTAATATCTTTCACATCTCCTGCAGTCAGATTGACCGTGGTCACTCTCAATAACACCACTCTCACGGCTGTGCACTTGTAATGACAAATCAAAGATGTTAAGAGGCTAAAAGCAGGTTTAGAACTTCCCCCATTGAAGTCAACAGGGTGCGAATGTTAAAAAGAGGAGAACACGGTGTAGGCAACACCGATTTTTGTCGTTTTTGTCTGTACTGACAGCACTCCAAGTGAACAAAAAAATGAGCTCAATGTTAAAATTGACTGGAGTTCTCCTTTAAGGAAGCTTTTTTAAATATGTCATTTTGGTGATTAAAGATGAGTTTTAGGGGTTGAATTATTGACTACAGGGGGACTTTAAGGCCCATTCACAACAAGAACTATAAAGATATTTCTATTATTTCGTGCACAAAACCTGGGAAATCTCCAACAGGGAAAGATGTCAGCTGGACGCTAACAACATCGTGAACAATTCTCGTTTTTAATGACACTGATATGGATTCTTAGTAGCAGTTTACACAACACCGTTTTCAACTAAAAAGGTACAACTTTTTATGCGTTTTGCCCGTTCATTTACACGACAACTGTGTTTTGGGTGCCTGAAACCTCAAACTTTTAAAAACGGTCTCTGTGCAACTTAAAAAAAGTGAATCTCTGAAGACCATGACATCATGGACATGCGTATAGTGTTTCATCGCCATCTACTGGCCTGGCAGCAGAATACAGCGTTTATAGTCGTTTACGCGGATCCGTGTGAATGGGGATCGTTTTGACAATGATGTCATCAGTACACGGAAAACTCACAGGATTTAAAACAAAACTTCTCAGATTTAAGCGTATCGTTGTCGTGTAAAACGTACTCTAATTCTCAAGATCTTTTAGTCTATACTGTTTTCTGTTGATACGTGAACTTCACATTATTTGTAGCGCACCCGCCATACAATAATCGCAATAAGCTTTGTGCTTAATAAACAAACTCTCAGCTTTCAGATTCTGTTGGTAAATGTGTGTGTGTGTGTGTGTGTGTGTGTGTGTGTCAGATGACCCGATCATCTCTTCCTCTTCACTACTAGTTACAGCAGCAAATAAACATGATGAACATCAGAAGGAATGTTGAGAGATACAGAACAACTCACTGACATCAATCATGTCTCATGTAATCCATCAATCAGCGTTTAACCCTCAATAACACAGCTGGAGAACAATAACGCCACGCAACGCATCCTTTAATATTTAGAGAGATTTTTAGAAGTATAGTAATCGTCCAGGCTTTGCGTCTTCATTATCTTTAATAAATCTCGAGCGTGTTGTTCAAGACGAATGGCTCTCGATCGATTAGTCTTGGTCTTCAGTCCGTCAAATCATCTGTAATAAAGAGCTCCACTCATAAAGCATAACCACAGCACCACGAGAACCAAAGCACATGGTTTATCAGAACACATGATACAGTTTACATCATAAAAGCCTTTCTGACTGACCGGAGAACTGGATGGACCTCTACTCTGACATTTCAAGAATATTATAAAGTGCAGCCCATTTCCTAAACCTATAAGAAACATTTTTGTTTGGTCTTACTGTACAAATACAGAAAAATGTAATATATTCTGAGTCTGGATAAGCAACCATGCATGTGCAAACTATTTCTTATGTGAAATAATGACATAATAGAGGAGAGCGGGGCACAACAGAACGCTTTTAGGGTGCTTTCACATCTGTAGTTCGGTTCATTGGGTCCGGACCAAGGGAGAAAAATTATACTTTGTATCATTTTCAGGTGTTTTGGTTCCTCTTCACACCACACTGATTGCTCTGCTCCGAATCAGTCGATGAGTTGAGGAAACGAACCAAAATGCAGTCACGTGACAACATCCACATCACTCATTGGCCAGATGTGTCGTGAACATTTTCCACAACCGTACTTCGATTGGTCAGAATTAACGTGCGGGAAAATTCCAACAGAACTCCCGTAAACAAAGAGGAAAATCCGGCAGACATGCGGAGACTTCGCTCACAATGTAGGCTATGTTCAGAATCAGCACAAGCTTTATCCTTTCGCAAATGCCCTCATAAACAACAAAGTCTAGACGCGATATAAATCAGAGATTCACTGTGCAGTGCGACCAACTTCAGTCTTTATGATGAGAGTTTTAGTACAGAACGCGGTAAGTCATGGCTTAAAGGGAGCGCTATTGACAATCTATGGTTTTGTTTGACTACGGCAGCTGGTTTAGATCACGTTCTCACCACAAACGAACCGCTCCAGAGTTCGTTTGAAAGCGTACCTTTGGTCCGCTTTTGGTGCGCACCCGAGTGCGATTACTGCTTTCACCCCTGCCCAAACCAACCGCACCAAGAGGGACAACGAACTCTAGTGCGATTCAACCGAACTAAAAGAGGCAGGTGTGAAAGCAGCCTAAGACTCTCAGTTTGTGTAAATCCACTTCGGGTTCAGAGCATTTATTTTTTCCTATGTTAATTTCACATGTCTAGTACAATTATGTAGTTTTGTTTCATTAATACAGTGTTGATTTCCCCCGAGAGATTGGAAGTGAACTGTGACAACATGCCCCATAGCACACACATTATAACATGGCCATATGACAGATTACAATTATATCTGATCTAATTAAAAATATACAAGACAAACTAAAATATTTTCTCAATAAAACATAATTATTCACTTTTTCCATTTAAAATAATGGCATTTTTTAATAATTAAAAATATACACATTTTTGAGTTTGACAACAAACACACCGCAAAACACACCAATTCAGCATAATTCAAAACATAATAATAATTAATTTCTGAACATCAACTCTGTCTTTATTCACACTTTTCTAATGGTTTCTCAATAGAATTCATAAAAGTATAGAATATCAGTTCTAATAGTATGTTGTCCCGCAGTGTGACAACATGCCCCGCCAGCACAACTGTGATTTAACCACGCGAGTGTATTTCTGCTGTTAGATCAGCATTACAGAACCATATCAACAGTTAAATACAGATATAAGTTTAAAATAATATCAGATTTTACTCATTTTAAATAAACACAAATAACATAAGTAATAAATGTACTTTTGATATGGTTAAATAAATGTTCAGTGATGTTTTTTCCATTAAGGTGCAATGTTTTAGTGTTGATCTGGTAACTAGTAAATAATCATCATGCTGGTGTGTGTTGTAAGTGTTAACCCGTGTGTGTGACAACTAGCCCCGCGTTAGTGTGTGCCCGATCACTCCTAGATTATTGGGCCAGTTTGTGAACAGAAGTGTTCATTCATTTCCAATTTGTAAAATCTACAGCTTTCATGGAGGATCCCTTTAGCCAATCCTGAATATTGGTCATAGCAGAAGTCACAGTAATCAAGGCTTTTTCAACATTCTTAGCATGGGTAAAAATTACTACATCATCTGAACATTTACACCTTTACATAGTTCAGGTAGATCATTAATATAAAGTGAAAATAAAACTGGTCCCAAAATAGAGCCTTGTGGAACCCCCTGGGGGAAAGCGAGGTGAGAAGATTAGATCTGCGTTGTGTGTGTGTGTGTGTGTGTGTGTGTGTGTGTGTGTGTGTGTGTGTGTGTGTGTGTGTGTGTGTGTGTGTGTGTGTGTGTGAAAGCCTATGGAGGATCCCTTTACCACTCTACAGATAAAGCGCTGTGGGGAATTCAGTTCGCGTACCTAACCTGAAGTGATCAAATTAAATAAAATTCTGTATCAAAACTTATAGGCAAGACAAGTAGTTTGTTTAGGCATGATGTGTAGGGAATTACAAACCAGCGCACATATATTCAAACGCACATAACTATAGAATCAGCTCTTAATGCTCATGTGAACGCATCAGCGTTTATCACAGGTTCAGTTTAAAGTCAGTTTAGAGAGAACGCCGGCGTCTTAGCGGCCCCTAATTTCATGTGCATTTATTGCATGTGAAAACGCAAGAGAAGTTGAACTTTGCATGAAGAAATGAACCGCTTCAGCGTACAGAAGCAATAAGTCCTGCTGTTTATGCGCTCAATCACAAGCGGAAACTGAGCCGCAAATCCAACAATTAGCGGCAAACATAACAAACGTAAATGTCATTTTTGTATGAAAATAAAGTCAAAATATGGGATATTTTGAACAAATATAAAAGAAGATGTGAATATTCCACCAGGAAGTGCTGAGTAAGAGTCATATGCCGAGACGCGTCATGCATGATAATGCAGAAAATACTGTTCCTTTTTGAACCATTTGTAGTCACTAGTTATCATTCCTGACCAATAATGCCTTCCACATCAACAGTATCTCTCCTGAACATCTGTACGTCATCAGGCGGTATGATAAATCATCTTTAATCGTGATTATGATTGCCTGCGACATTTGCCCACTGGTTATTATGTACAATACTGTAATAAATCCAAACATGAATCTCGACTAAATCGTTTGTAATTGTGGTTGCTAGATAAATGCACTGTGCCACAACACAAATTAATGTTTGTTGTTGCTTTAATCGGAAAACATAATGTGGAATTATTAATAGTATAGTGAATTTCACTGGTTTTCTTGCACCAGCTTTCATAATATAAAGAGTCTGTTAATATACAGGTGAAACTCGAAAAATTAGAATATTGTGCAAAAGTTATAATTTTGATGATTATGGCTTACAGCTCATGAAAACCCCAAATTCAAAATCTCAGAGAATTAGAATATTACATGAAATCAATAAAAAAAAGGATTTTAAATACAGAAATGTCATCCCTCTGAAAAGTATAATCATGCATATGTATAGTTATATATGCTAAATATATTAGTTTCACCTTTTAATTTGAATTACTGAAATACACGAACTTTTGCACCATATTCTAATCCTCGAGTTGCACCTGTATATGATGAAATAAAATAAACCATGTGGATTGAGGTTCTTTTGAAAATGTGAAAGTGCAATGATTCTAAAATAGTGATTAAAATTTCGGAGTAAAATGAATCATGATTATCAGGCTTGTTGAGCATCGACATAAAAACACAGAAAATCTGATTAAATGCTCTGCGATACCTTTTAGAAGACACATGTATTTTTCAAAAACATACTGTGAAGAAAATGCACTGAACTAAACATTAAAAATGTATATTTGACAAAATAATTTGGGATCTAAAATTGCTAGAAAATCAAAGCCGTGTCTCTGAGTAACCTGACCAAATTTGAAGTCCTCACAAAAATTGAGCCGCTATAAGCTTGTAAAGTTCTATAGTGTTTAAGCTCTCAGTGACACTTGATTTACGCTGATTGTGTGTTCGGGAGAGTGACACGACAGTTATCAGGCTAATCTCCAGGTCTGGAACGACGTGAGGTTACAGGACAAGTTTTATTTGGGTTGAACTATTTCTTTTAAAATCTTTTGTCAGTGTGTTGACAGAAGCAGGAATGCTGAGAGTCAGCTTGTTACAGGCACACCCTACGCCGCGTCTCTGCGACCTGTACAGCAAACAAACATAAAACATCTGATAGCACAAGCGTTCACATCTCATCATTAGCAGAAAACACATGCACATGTGCTTCACCCCGCATGTTGCAGGACACACAGAACATGCGGCACAGCCAGTGGAGTGTGATTCATAAATGAATGACGCGGCTCTTTTTAATGCACAGTTCTTTTAAAATACCAATACGTGCGTGCAATACTACCATGCTAGCTACTTAGCTAGCTAGTCACCGTTTCTAAAGACCTTAGTAAATTATTGCACATCCGTCATTCAAACCACCGTCATTGTGTGTTCAATAAGATCATCCAGTGGAGTAATAACTTCTGCTCATTAATCGGTTCCGGGTCGAAATAATGTTGTACTGATGTACATAATAAAATTGCCATCTGAGGAATACCAACTTTACTGTTTTACTTATCTGTTATTTATTTGAGCATATTTGCAAATTGCGACTATAATTTGCTAGCAACACTTTTACAAATATTCAAATAGTTTTTTTTCCATGTTTGTTTAATAAATGTATGCATTTAGGGGGATGCTTCCCTAAAAACACTGAAAGAATCGCTAATGAAATTGTGCAGTTCATTACGTTTCCCATCCCTGACGCCCAAGCAGTCACTCACACTACGACTAGACCATGTCAACACAGCCAATCAGAAGAGCGTGTGGGCGGAGCCTCTGCAAGAACACTGCACTCACAACCAAATCAATTAAATATCTCAGCCAATCAGAAGAGTGTGTGGGCGGAGCCTCTGCAAGTAAACTGCACTCACAACCAAATCAATTTAATATATCAGCCAATCAGAAGAGCGTGTGGGCGGAGCCTCTGCAAGCGAACTGCACTCGCAATCAAATCAATTAAATATCTCAGCCAATCAGAAGAGTGTGTGGGCGGAGCCTCTGCAAGTAAACTGCACTCACAACCAAATCAATTTAATATATCAGCCAATCAGAAGAGCGTGTGGGTGGAGCCTCTGCAAACGAACTGCACTCACAACCAAATCAATTAAATATCTCAGCCAATCAGAAGAGCGTGTGGGCGGAGCCTCTGCAAGCGAACTGCACTCGCAATCAAATCAATTAAATATCTCAGCCAATCAGAAGTGTGTGGGCGGAGCCTCTGCAAGCGAACTGCACTCACAACCAAATCAATTAAATATCTCAGCCAATCAGAAGTGTGTGGGCGGAGCCTCTGCAAGCGAACTGCAGTCACAACCAAATCAATTAAATATCTCAGCCAATCAGAAGAGCGTGTGGGCGGAGCCTCTGCAAGCGCACTGCACTCGCAATCAAATGAATTAAATATCTCAGCCAATCAGAAGTGTGTGGGCGGAGCCTCTGCAAGCGAGCTGCACTCACAACCAAATCAATTAAATATCTCAGCCAATCAGAAGAGTGTGTGGGCGGAGCCTGTTCAAGCGCACTGCACTCGCAACCAAATCAATCAGCCAATCAGAAGAGCGAGTGGGCGGAGCCTGTTCAAGAACACTGCACTCGCAACCAAATCAATCAAAACTCACAGCCAATCAGAAGAGTGTGTGGGCGGAGTCTCTCTCTGCAATCTCACTAGAAAACCAAATTCATAAGTACATAATCAAAATGTATAAATAATTCACCATACAAAATGATTAAAAAACGAGACTGAAACGAACTTAATTATACTCATTGTTCACTTCTCATATTACTCATCATTAATAAGAATGAGTCAGCTTGGGGGAGCACATGATAAAACCAGTGTTCATTCAACAGCTGATCTAAAGAACGATGAAGTCTCTGCCTGCATCACGGGTGACCACACCTTGACCACTGTGCTGAAACACACAAGCTTTTGAGATACATATTCATACAAATCCAAGGATGCAGAACAGAAATGAAAGGTCTAAAACTACAACGAAACAAAACACTAAGCAAAGGACTGAATCTGCATTTACACTGGCACATATTATATGTCTCTGCTTCGTCAACGTCTGTGTCAGCTGACCAATAAAACATTCCTCTGACCTTCTAAACAAAACTGCGGTCCTTTTAATGAACGCTTTTGAGAAACCAAAATTAAACATGTTTTCGACATGCACTCTTACAAATAAAGGTTCAACGGTCACAGTGAAGCCATAGAGATGATCAGTTCTTAAAAGAACCAATTTTATCTTAGTGTGAAGAACATTTTAATAACCCAAAGAACCTTTTGTGCAATGGAAAGATTGCATTGATAGTAAAGGATCTTAAAACCATCAAAGCCAATGATGAACTTATGTTATATAATGGTATTTATCGCCCACTTTCAGGTCTCTATTTCAGTACTTTATGTTTCTCTGAAACATGCAGTTATAGTACAACGTAATCATCATCTGACGCCATTACTGTACCATAGTATTATCATAGTACTTCTTGTAAAAGCGATTCCCAAACAAAACAATGACTTCCATTCCAATGAAGGAAACCCAAATAAGCATCACTGTTTTAGCACACAGGCTAGTGCCATATTGTGCAAAAGACATAAAGGGACATGTACCATAGTATTGATTGAGATAACATGTGATTAATGATATATTCTCGATAAACATGTGGAATGTGTACAAATATCATGTTTTATCATCATTACATACCATGACACCACACCACACCACTACATAAAATGCTGGGTTGCTTCATCCCATGTTTGGGTCAAATATGGACAAACCCTTAACAGTTTAACATATAAACCAAAGGTTGGGTTTAAAAATCCATATTTGACCCAAACATGGGATGAAGCAACCCAACATTTTATATAGTGATACTTTTCCATTAGGGAACCATCAATGTGCGCTGCTCAAATAAACAAAGCACTATATCTCTCTCTCTCTATATATATATATATATATATATATATATATATATATATATATATATATATATATAACAAAACACCAAAACATGACAATAAATGTATAAATACGCAAATAAATGTATAAATATGTGTTTTTTTAGCAAGAAAGCGTGATTGCTCTTGTAAAACCTAGTAAAAACATTGATTGTTTGATGACTGATTATGGGAGATATAATCAATATATGTTTCAGAATTCTCTTTACAAACAAACCATGCAAATTAATGAATATTCAGACAAAAGAAGTAAAGCGTTTTTTTTATCTGCATGGCCGCGACACCATTATATGAATACAAAACACATAATATCGTGTCGTTGTTTCATCTTACCTGTCGACAACATTAATGCTTCACCGGCCCACCGATTAATGTGCTAATACAGGCTTACGAGCGGTTATTACTGCGATGCGAGGCGATGCGATGGACGCGCGCGTCAGTAACGCCACTGAACATCCATCAGGCCGAAGCTTCCGCGTCACCTCGCGTTGTGTGTCCGCAAATAATTCCACACGAAAACAAAAACAAAAACCATCTATAAATCATCGATATGAAAACACATCGCGCTAGTCAAGCTAGCAGTGAGGGTTAATTCGTGGACACGCCCACGCCGCTGCTTCCAGTGCCGGATGCAAATTCACCAACCGTACTATGGCGAGAGATAGGCTCATGAATATTAATGAGGTGACGCTACAGGAAGGTTACCAGGCAACGCTCGCTTAATATTCATGCGCTAATCCTTCGCCGTAGTCGGATTCGTAATTGTTTGGCTATAGTGCGTCATTAAATTAAGTTTCTTGTTTTAAATGATTGTCTTTATGGTGCAGGTTGCGTAGAACTATGGGGAACCTTAGTATACTTGATTAGTGCGTCAATATGCTTGATAGTGAAATCCTGATTTGAAACATGACAGTGCGCATGCGCGAATGGCTGAGATTGCGCCCACTATGGTCCTCGTGAGCCATCTTGTTGTCGTTCCAAATGCTACACCGATGATGACACTTCATATATTATAGACAAGTGTGCATTATTACGCTCATTACAGGCATTTTCAGTAATCAGCAAACAGACGTTCTCAGAATAACTTTAGCTAAGATTCTGGCAAGGGTTTCTCAACAAACGCTCATTGCGTTAATAGATTGTTCGCTCAAAGTTAGGCTATTTGGTTTAATAACGTTCTTTAATAATGTTCTTAAAACGTTATTTAAATATTGTTCAGGGAAAGTTTAATTTTCTGAAATATTTTAGTTGGACGTTAGAACGTTTTTTGAATGTTGCTAGTTTGTTCGGAGAACATTCAAAAGTAACGTTCCCATACGGTTTGCAAAATTATAAATAAATAAAATGGTTCCTTAACATAATTAAAAAAATTAACTAGACATTTTCATCTGCATAGTGAGTTATTATTTTGTAACTCAACATTTGTTTAAACTGTATTGATACTGAGCACAGGCATGTCTTTGTTTAGATGGACAAAATAAGAGAAAATCCGAGCAATATGAAATGAAACTTTCTAGAAATAATATTACATATAGTATCCAAGTAAAGAAACACATGTAAGAGATCACACATATATAAGCTTATATCCTCTCAGAATTACTAAACTTCATCACCTTGTATTGTCTACAAATACTTGTTCACACGCTGCTATCTGGAAACCATATGAACGGATTGCATTTCAAAATGACTGCATCCATATCAACATGTGTCATAATCAGAACATGCCTCATGTATTCGTTCTGCGGCAGCAAAGATGGCGCTGACCTTCACATTTTGACAAGAACATTTAAAAGCCATGAAAAACTGAGCTAAACTAGTTTCCTTGTGTCCTGGAGCAAAATGAAGCAAACACTTGGTTTGGTATATCCTTTAATTGGAAATAAATTAAATTGACATTGAAATATGTCTAACGCTGTCTATGACGTAAGATCCAGCTGATACGCATGTTATACTCAACTACACCTTTCTTGTGGATTCAGGAGTTTGGTTTATTTGGCAAAAACCCTCAGTGTCATTGGTACTGAAACTAAAGAACTATTTAAAGTCCCCCTGTAGTCGATGATTGTATCCCTAAAACCCATCTTTGATCACCAAAATTACACATTTAAACGTTTTTTCCTTCATGTCTTAAAATATCTTGAATGTAACTCGACACCTTTGCCTCATTTAGTATGCGCGGCTCTATGAATATGCAGATGAGCCCCGCCTCCACTCACTCACTCACTCAGAGATCCACTGGTTGACGAGCACACGTTGATCTGATTGGTTACAAGGTCGTTTGTGACGTCAGAAACACCAGCGATTTCACACCGTGTTTTTGAGACTGTCTTTGGTTCACTGCAGTTTTAAGCAGAAAATACTCAGCAATGCTGTCGACTTATGAACTTACACATGTGTGTCTTAAAGCGTATTAATAACACCACATAGACACATAAACAACATTAAACGCTGGATTTTCACCACAGGGGGACTTTATGGTTCCTCGTCAAAATACCAATTGACCACCATTGAAGAGCAGGCTCGACTGGTTTTATAAAATGAAAATCAAAAACATTATTACAAAAATGATTTATAGTCATGTTTACAAAAACATGGAAAAAATTAGAAAGGTACTTAATATATCTGCAACATTTAGTGTACTAGTAAACCATTATATATATATTGTGCAGGGCAACGATTAATCGCATTCAAAATTAAAGTTTGTTTGCATAATATATGTGTGCGCTGTGTATAATTATTTTGTTTTTATAAATACACATATGCATGTATATATTTAGGAAATATTTGCATGTATATACTATATATACATTTTTCTTGAATATATACATGCATGTGTGCGTATTCATATATACAAAATTATACACAGTACACACACATGTATTATGAAAACAAACTTTTATTTTGAATGCGATTAATCGTTGCACAGCACTAATTATATAAATATATATATATCCGCTTCTGAATTTCTTTTTACAATACTGATGTCCTGGAGAGTCTATGCACTGAGAACACTTGCCAACTCTGAAAACATAAATAAACAACAATAAATTAAAGTCTTTGAACTTTGGATTAGCATCGCTATGAATACAAAAGTACCTAGAGTTGCTTAAAACAAACAGGACAAGAGTTCTAGTCGGTTCACAGTAACGGCAAGCTCCCCTGCGGCGCCAGAATGATCCCGAACACGTAGAAGAGTCCCATGAGCAGGTTGAGCTTGGCGGTTTTCTGCGGGATCTTAGCGTAGCAGCGGCGGCGGAACTGCCTCTCCAGCGGGAAGGCCATGGGCAGCGTTAGCAGCGGGAGAGCCATGCTAATGCTGTAGCGCGTGGCTAGGATGCAGAACAGCAGGTAGGGCACGAACAGGAGCAGGTTGTAGATGATGTAGGAGAGCGTTGGGCCCACTAGGATGGCTAGCGTGACGATTCCCGCCTGCTTGTCCGAGTCCATGTCTCGGGTGTTGTTGCTGTGCAGGATGGCTTCGGTGTTGAGCGCTAGCGGCACCGCGTACACTAGCGGTAGCACTGACAGGTACCCCACCTGCACCGCGTGAGCGAACATCACCGCTAGAGGCCCGAAGGTGATGAGGATCACCACGTCTCCCAGAGCCACGTACTTCAGGCCGATGCCTAGAGGACACACAACATGGAAAATCACTGCGTTTCCCCCAAACACGTGATCCGAAACCAGTCCGAGCCGCACGGTATATTTGTGGCAATAGCCAACAGGACACTGCATGGGTCAAAATTATAATTAAAAAAAAACGTATGCCAAAAATCATTAGGATATTAAGTAAAGAACATGTTCCATGAAGATATTTTGTAAATTTCCAATCGCAAATATATAAAACATTTATTTTTGTGAGCGAATCTTTCGCGAACTTTAAAGGCGATTTTCTCAATGTTTCGATTTTTTTGCACCCTCATGTTTTCAAATATTGTCCTGTCCTAACCAACCATGCGTCAACGCAAATCTTATTTATTTATGATGTATACATCTCAATTTCACGAGTTTTTTGGTTTTGTGGTCCAGGGTGAAATATTATTAAATGTATGACCAGTGCCGGGGAGAATACTTACAATTTAGTCCAATACTGAATACAAATTACATGATACGGACATTGTTATCCATTATATGTGTAGCTAATTTTGTGCAGCTTAACATTCTTAAGACCCAGTCATAACCCAGCATCACCTCCAGTAATTTTTGGTCTATATAGCTAATTTTGCCCTTCAGGGCCATTTCTTAAGACCCAGTCATAACCCAGCATATTCACCTCCAGTGTATAGGAAAGAGCTGGACAGTCCCCCGAAGTAGACGAGCGCCAGATGCTCGAGTCTGAGCGAGGACAGGCAGAAGAGCAGTGTTGCACACAGACACCCGGCAGAGTACAGCACCGCCCCGAACAGCACCACGTCCTGCGGCTTCAGGATCTGATCCACCAGAGTCCGGTCGTCGCTCTTCTTATGATCGATGCCCTTGGAGAAGTCGTAGTAGGTGTTGACCAGGTTCCCGGCGCCGTGGACCAGCAGAACGGCCACAGCACACACCAGCAGAACCAGCAGGTCCACGGACCCCTCCAGCTTGTAGGCCAGCGCGCTGCCGAGGGCCACGGGTGTTAGCGAGGTGCTGAAGCTCCAGGGACGCAGCGCTAACACGTACGCCGCGCACTTGCCCTGCACACCCCTCACGCCACGGGCCCGGCCCGCTCCAGAACACCCCGACCCGTTCAGGCCGTTACACCCCGAGAGAACGCAGGTCTCGTGGCTCGCCTGCTTCATGGCGGATCAATCTAGCAGCGCTTCAGAGAGGAGACGAGCTGTCGACACACACACACACTCTAATCATTACAACATCACACCAGCAGACATTCATTAACTTATATTATTACACAGCTCTTGACATGAATTTGCACGTGGTTTGTCTTAAAGCATATTAAAAACACCACACAGACACATAAACAACATTATTACACGGCTCTGAGGAATGCTTGATTCTGATTGGTCAATCACACATCCAGTGGTATATTACACAGCTGAACACAGAAACACACACTCATCCGGGTCACTGCAGACAGCAGAGCTATACACTCGCTCGGAGCGGTCTTTCCTCTTGGAAGTTTTGCGTTTGGTAAGCTAATAAAATATAACAACTCAAATCAATATTTTGTGTATAGATGTTTAATAATGTCATCCAGTATCGTGGACTCGCTCTCTCGTTTCATGCAACCGCACATGCTGCCATTTTGTGACTTGTTTGACTATTGACAACATTGATCATCAACTGCAGCTACAGGTTTGATTTTACTATGCAAAAAACAGAGAAAAACAAAGCTGACAGGAAAAAGCAAACAATCCGACATTAATATTTCTCTTAATTTCGCATGCGTTCATAATTTGTTTGTCAGCCAGTTTGGCATGTTTCATTGGGTTATCATCACTGATCAAGATTATTTTGAGAGTATCGGGAGATCAACTGTCATTCGCAGGGTTTCGCAGGAGTGGGCGGAGTTAAAGAGCTCGTTGTGACTCTGATTGGTGAAATTTTCAGTACAGCATCATGGGTAATGTAGTTTTTCCACCACAAATTCAACTTAAATCAACTTAAAACTTAAAAACTGCTGGAATAACGCAGAAGCAAATACCATTGATTGACAAGCTCGTAGCTCACAGAAGGGCAGAGTTCCTCACAAAGTCAAGAAAACAAGTTTTTATTACTGCATGTGATTATTTCTGTGCGCCAGTTTGGTCCAATTGCAGAAGAAATATCCACAACAGCGTTTCAATGATTTTCCAAAGCAGAAAAATGACTAAAATAAAGAAAATTAGATTAGGGCAGTCAAAAAAAACACAATTTACCATCATCCGTTCTTTTAAAATCACCATGCAGATGCTAGGGTGACATAACACAAAATATAATTATAAAATACTTTTTTTTTTAATAAGATTTATGATATTAATTACTCGTGAAAAACACATGTCCTTCAAAAACACAAGGACACTAACAAAAACCTGCCAAAATCCCATGTTTTTTAAGATAACAAACGAAATAATCCAGTACATCTTCATTTGTATCAGTACTGGTTATACCGTGTCTTTCTGGACAGTAATACCATATTTTGGGTAGAAAATATATATACATATTTACACACGATTTCATGTATTATTAATAGTAGTAGTAGTTATGAAAGAGCTCCCTCGCAAAGGGAAAATCATATTTAGGGGTCCGTTGAATCAAAACCCCTGTAGTATGATATTATAAGAGCATTTATTAATTTAAAGAGCCATAACCATGATCTGCTCATTAACATCAGATCACGTGTCCATACAAACACACTCACCCGTGTGTCAAATACAATACGCGTTTCTTTCTCATGCGTTTCATCACTGATTATGATGATTATGATAGTGGTCCGGCTGCTAAAGGCTAATGCTAGTTAGAGAGATTATCAGAGATTATCAAAGTGTCCGTTAGGATCGTAACGTTACCTTCTCCATACACACACACGCGCGCGCGCTTCAGCAGAGCCGCTCACGCATCGTGCCGTGGGTTCAGGGGTCAATCCCCGCAGGGTCCGAGCAGAAGCGAGACAGTCCAGTGATGATTTAATCGACATTAGCAACATTAACCGACCCACACATCGCCATTTCCGTCCAACACCTCAGCGCAGCGTGTAATACAGTCCGGGCGGAAACACGGCAAAGCATCTTCGTTCCGCCCGACACATCATTCCGCCTGAGACAGAGGTTTTCAAAGCGGGTTCAAAGTCTCATTGTGTAAAGTGTAAAAATAATTCATAAATATATTAAATAACAATCGGTTATAAATAAAGGATAATATGCAGATTAATATAGATTAGATAAGGAATAAAAAGTAAAAGTGTATAAAAATAAATATAAAAAATGTATTTACATATGAAGACTTCAGATGCAAAAGCCTCTAAGTCCGTATAACGTTTTTCTTTAATATTAACATTTTTATCAGGCTCTAGGTTTAAGTACCGCCACTAATGACCGAAAAAAATAATCAGTTTGATCAAAGAAGACAGTGGCAATTATAAGATCAATTTAACAACACAAGCACCCTATTAAATATATTGCCATTATTATTGTATAAATATATTTGTATGACGTGACCTCGAAGGTGTTGTTTGTATCACTCCGCTTGTCTGTGTTTGCGCAACTTGATCATTAAGCCAGAAGGCGGCGACAAGTGACTATCTTTATGAGTGAGTAATTGAACCATTGGTTAAATGAACAGATTAGTCCAAAAAACATTGATGAATGTAGCTGAAACTGATCTTTGATGCTCATATAATTGCTCATATATGCCTCTGGACACAGAAGGATTGCATTGGCGTTTTTTTTAAATGAACATCTATGCAAAATAATCCTTCAATAATTTCTCATTCAAGGCCATTCCCGTTTTGAATATGTGATTGTGCATTGTCAACAATAAGCATAACATTCTGCATTTCCATTAGTGGATCATTCATTGCGACATTTAAACTGATTCTCATGTTTAAGAATCTGATCAAATGCTTCATGCTTCTGCCCACCGACAGGCTTTTAAAGCTACAGTTGTCTTTGTTTTTGGCCTTCAAAACACCTTAAAATGCTCATGTCGAGATCAGGAAAATCAAAAGTTTCTAATTTAAGGTAAGTCTTGCATATTCAATACTAATATCCAAGACTATACATGTCACTGTTTATAACACAGAGCGTTCATCCTTTCCTGGGACGCTTAAAAAAATATTGGGGACATAAATGAAGAGTATCCCCCCTTCTCCAGGCACCACTACATCACTGATCGTGACTAGTGGCAAAGTCCCCTTAAAGGGATAGTTCACCCAAAAATGAAAATTCTGTCAGTATTTACTCGCCCTCATGTTGTAAGACCTTCGTTCATTTTCGGAGCACAAATGAAGATATTTGTGATTAAATCTGAGCGCTGGATCACTCCTGCATAGGCTTCTCAGGGATCGAAACTTCTTGTTGTCCTGACATACATGATCCTCCAGCTCGCGTCTTCCTCCGCTTGTAAACAGAAAGTTTTCCGCGTCCGGCTATGTCAGGACAACAGGAAGTAGTAGAAGAAGAACGTCATCTTCCAAGTTCTCGCCAAGCGTGCCGCACAAGCGCTGAAAGTGAAGCCAAAACGTCTCATCGCCCCCCGGTGGCCGGTCCTAGTATAGGTCATAAGCCCCGCCTCCCCATGTTATTCAACGGCACGTGAGACCAACTAAACAATTAAATTACACTTCAAATATCGTTTTTCCAAAGATGATTTCTGTCATTAACGGTAGTATTTATCACGCTGATGTAATTTCAAGAGTTTGTTTTTAAAATAAGTTTTTAGTTAGTTATTTGATGCTGTGGTGTGACGTCGTGATTGACAGCTGTGATTGACAGGTTCTCTGAGCGAAGTAGTCACTGAAGCACCAACAGACTTTTTTTCGGGATCTTCGGAGGACTGAGGAGATTGGAGCTTTAAATTTAATATATAAATTTAAATAATTCATTTAAAAAAAAGTGCAGGAGCGTGTTCTAGCGATTGATTCCGCGAGAGTGAGGGCGCGGCGTTGATTTCGCGGCTTTACTTCCTGCTCACGACGGCGCACGTCTGGTCCCGAAATCGCTTCTGCGCAGACTCAAGTCCCAAGATGTCAGCGCCATATCGGGACACTGGCGGCTTCACTTCTGACCAATGGAAGAGAGCGAAGGGGCGTCGTCCATCTTTTTTTCCATGCATGCGTTGTGGCGTACTCGTGTCAGAGGCCCACACTGAAAAAAACGAATAGTTGAATAAAGTCGTTATTTTTGTTGTTTTTTTCGCACAAAAGTATTCTTGTCACTTGATATACTCATGGTTGAGCCACTGTAGTCACTTTTAAACATTTTCTTCACTGACTTTCTGGGCCGGCCAGTTTCGATCCCTTAAGAAGCCTATGCAGGAGTGATCCAGCGCTCAGATTCAATCACACATATCTTCATTCGTGTTCCGAAGATGAACGAAGGTCTCACGGGGTTGAACAACATGAGGGCGAGTAATTACTGACAGAATTATCATTTTGGGGTGAACTATCCCTTTAAGACAAGTAATTTCGCCAATTTGCGTGTTGCTCTTTCTCCCATTCATAAGTAATAGGAATGAATGTCTTCCGAAACCCAATTATTGCCTACTATTTAGTGTCCGTATTCATAGTATTCGGAAAAAACAGATGGCGAGAAAAGTCTCCGGATGATCTACTACTTCCGGTGAGATTCTGAAGTGTGTATTTGATGGACACTTTACTATCCCATGAGGCCACGGGAGAGGATTTATGAGTGGCAGTGAAGCGACAACTGATGCTGGTAGATATGTTGTTAATGCCTGTTTGTTATTTGAATTGATTGAATAAATAAAATTTAAAAAAAGCTTCCAGAGATTTCTTTTTTAAAGACGATTTGGAGACAATAAACATGATTGCAACGAGGAAAAAGGAAAAACCTGATTCTGGTAGATCACATGATCATGACATCATGATGGATGTAGTCCAGAGTGCATTCATACTGTATAGATCATACTTTTTTGACGGTTGCGTTTAAAGCTCAAATTCAGGCGTAGTGCCTACTCAGACTGACGGTGACTTCAGCTGAAGCCTTTAGGAGAGCCGGACGAGTCTCCATGAAGAGAGCATCACGAATCGATTATGTTGTTTCAAACTGATCACAATTTTCACTCTATTCTGAATAGACAAGTAAACAAAATAACATAATCTGAAAAAAAAATGTGTTTGCAGTCTATTTTAAATGTTTTTAAAAATCAGTTTGAGTGAATGATTCAACGACTCACTCATAAAGATTTCACTTGTTTCATTACTGGATGATTCAGTGTTTCTGAATGAATCTCTTGAGTGAATGATTCAGTGACTCACATATTTTAAGTCTCTTGTCTCCACCTACTGGAGTCACGATATAATCAACACAATCTTTATCTGAAGAAGCCTCAAGTTACTTTCAAAAGCTGATTTGCTCTATGTTGATCGCTACTGTAGACAGCAGTGTTTATATCTGAGCTATTTTATCTATATCTTATTTTGTATTTTTAGGGAATGTTATGGTACTAAATTATATTTACACTGTATTTATAATCCATTTATTCACTTTTTGAGTTTTTGAGCATTAAATTTCCAGCTACTGCCGTAAATCTTGAACGCTTTAGAGCGACAGACACGTTTGATCTCTTTTCAAAGACGACACTCGGCAGATTATTGCTGAAGTGAAAAAAGTGTTAAAAAAATGAAATTAAAAAAAGTTACAGAATTTCACCTTTATTGTTATTACAAAATACACAAAATTGCTATTTTAAATTTTTATATAAAATATGTATTTTCAAAAACACATTTTACTCTAAAAATGCAAGAAAATAAAAAAACAATCTAAGTTGTGTTCAAAATTTGAGCTTGATATCTCAGTAAACGGTCTTTCAGTGAGATGATGTTCGGCTGCAGTTCCAAACGCTGCCACTAGAGGAATTTCTATTTAATTTCACATTCATTTCTAATGACAGCAGTATTGTGTTGCATACAGAGTTCAATAATATAGACTTTTCTTCTCTAGTGCTTTTCATCTACGCTGGCAGCTCAGATATACAGTCTATGGTGACGAAGGGTTGTGAAAACGTTACTGATGAATGTTCTCTGACTGTTAAAAAAATGTACAAACATTAAGGAACAATTTTATTTTGCGGACTTTATGGGAAAGTTACTTTTGAATGTTCTCTGAACGTTCTGAAACAATAAAAACATTTAAAAAAGGTTTATTAGTTATTCCGGTTAAACATGACCTATATGAACAATACTTCTACAGCATTTATTAATCTTAGTTCATGTTAATTTCAACATTTACTAATACATTATTAAAATCAAAGGTTGTATTAGTTAGGGTTAGTTAATGCACTGTGAACTAACATGAACAAACAATGAGCAGCTGATTAATGATACTGTAACAAATGTAGCCTAATGCTCATATTAGTTCATTCAATGAACCTTATTGTAATGTACAGTGGCAAAACATGTTAGACGAATGTCAAACTAAAACATTTCAGGAACAAACACTCTATGAACGATGTATAAATGTTTTGTGCTTGTGTTTTTTTATTAAAGACCAGATGAACAAACGTTAGCGTTGCTGGAAGAATGTTTGTTCATAACTTTGAGAGCACATTCCCTGTTGGCCTGGTTCATAACTGATTAATAATCTGTTTGTATGTTGCATGTATTTAACCTTCATCCTTCACTCACACTTTGTAACACATCTTTCACTCCCGGGTCAAAATGACCTGAAGCCCTAAAATTAGGCCAGAAAGCTTATTCTATTTTATTTTATTTTGATCATATTTTTTCTATTTTTTAATGTCATTTTTTTGGGAGATTTTGTGTTATTTTTTATTTACCTTTATATTACTATATTTTATCAATAAACAATAAATAAATAGTAATTTAAGCACATTCCTCGCTTTCAACTTAATTTCAAAATAATTCACATTTTCATGCATACCCTTTTAATTCAGCTCTAAATATCTTACATTGGGAGTCTTCAGTATGCATTCATATTTTTGTTTTGGTCAAGTTTTAGCATTTTTAGTTTAAATTTGGAGCATTTTATGTTTTTCAATGTGTACTGAAGCATTCCTCGCATCCCACTCATCTGGGGCTCAAATTAAAGGGAAGGATTTAGTACTTAAAAAAATAATTTCAAATCCATTTTTGTTGTGTGTGTGTATTCGTGGTTCGTGTATTCGACAAAAGTCCTGCATGGGGTTTTGGACCCCTCTGATGAACACTCAATAAAAAAAATTTTAAAAAAACCTTTCGGGTCAAAATGAGCAGGGAAGGGTGATTAAACATCCAGTGTAATTCCTAGAAGCCAAACCAAAGACACTGATTGCGGATTGTTGTGTAGCAGAACGGAACGGTCTGTCTGTTCGTGGTTGGTTTGATATGAAATGAATAGCTATTATAGGCTACTTGTATTTTAAGTGCAAGAATGATGCAAAATCAATAGCAGATGTCTCTTAAAAGATGATTAATCCACCAAAAATGAAAATGAAACAGCAAGTGTGGTAAAAGCAGCATTGATTGCATTACAGTGTGTGCAGCTGTGGAGCAGTCAGGGTTTCTCCATCCGAGCTCAGTCTCTGCTGAACACTGAAGGAGGACAAACGCTGTCTGTCGAGAACACATGGCAAGACAAATAACCCATGGGAGTAATAACAAACGGTGAGGTTTGATACGTCTTTGTTAAGGGCAAATATTTGGATCGCGAAGATGGTGCGTGAAGTTCATGGAAACCTCGAAGGGCTTGTTCTGCTGGCGCTGGCCGGGCTCGGGCTCTTCATGCATCAAGTCACGGCTTTGCCTGCCTGGAGATTTGAGGTATGTCATTAGTTTTTCATCAGGAGGAATAATATTTCAGCATAGCATAACTCCTCTTTTCCTTGCATAACTCTAGACGCGCGTCAACGCGGCGTCACGCGCGTGATGGGATATCCATACGTTTGAGTTATACAACTAGAAGTCGTTCACGCAGACTGGACGCGTACTTGCGTTCATACAAACGCGACGGAATGGGACAGAACGCAACGCAGGGGATCTGAGACGCGGCGAACTGCTCTTAACTTGACGCGTATGACGCGACGCAATGCAGCGGCGTGTGTCTGGCGCATAAAACATGAGGAGATTATCACTGACCGGACTTTTGCTTTAATGACATTTCATCTGTCCTACATTACAGTGTTCTTGTTACATAAATCCTACTTACCATAGTAATAACAGTAAATTATGCATACACACATGCAATTAACCCTAAACCAAATAATAATCCATTCCTACCCTAACCTTATGGTAAGTGCATGCAGTTAATTAATATTACTCAGTAGGCTACTTGCATATATAATTACACGGTAACAATGACACCTTAAAATAGAGAAGAATATTTAAAATCTACTGTGTTTCTCTATTTTCTTTCAAGATATATAATAATCAGCATGAACGGGAAGTTTTACTCTAGTTTTTTGTCCTCTATTGTGTCGTATATCGAGTGAAGCACTTCAGGAACACCAGCTGATGTGGGCGGGGCTTGATTGTGTCTGTGGGGAAGTGATTGGATGGTTGTGGTCTGCGATTGGCTGATCTCATGTGAGTGACAGGTTATAGCCCCGCCCACATCATCAGAGAAGAGAGTCTGGAAAGAAGGGAAGTTTTTCTTCACAATGACAGGTTGCTTGGAGGCACATGCTCTGGAAATATGGCCACTCTGAAAAACGAAGCTGTAAATGCCATGAGAGTAACTAGACTAAACATTTTCAAAATGTTTAGACCTTGTGATGCTAATCAAAATGTCACTGGATCTTCCAGCGTGAGTCTTCTCTCTGGTGACGTGTGAGTGCCACACCCTTCATCTCAACATCCAATCAACAACTGATGCACAGAACCAAGCATTGGTTTAATGCATTTTCTAAGTTTCACTCTGATGTATATGTCATCCCGACATAAAGTGTAATATTAGGCATTTGGTATGTTTTTTACTACAAATATGAAAAGACAGGGCAGAAACCGGATTTCAGTGGATCTAAATATCTCAGACATGATGCAAGAACAATCCCGTATAGATGTCTCTGGGCTCATGCAGTCTTGGCACTTCTTAAACCTTTGTGCAATATTGATTGTAGAAGGAAGGAATGCTTGCACTCATAATCTATCTTTCTTCCATCCTGAAATAATATTTGGATTGGCGAGGGAATCATGAATGAGCTTCTGTCCGGACGGTTTCCTCACCTGTGTGTTAGTGACCCCTCCACTGGCTCTGGGCTCTTAACCCTTGCATTCTGCATCCTGACTGGTTTATGGAAGATTAAACTGTGACTGGTGTGTTTGTGTCGCTGTTTGCTTTTGCCGTAATAAATCTGAATCCCATGCACTTATCAGACCTTTCTATTTCACGAAGGCTTTTCTGGATCTAGCTGTATATATATGAGGCGAGTGCATCTTCTTGAACTCTTTTCAATTCCTAGCGCACAAGGTCTATTTATATATATATATTCAGTTGAGTTCTCGGTCACGTCTCCTTGCGCTTGAACAGACTAATACACACAAAACGATGTCAAAATATCCTCGTACAGAGACTGCTCTTGACTGAATAACTTTTGTAGCTTTAATAAGGATATAGGCTAAATTGTATTTATAAAAAGCTATTTTACATTTGATTAGCCTGTATTTGATTTCTTGGACTTCATTTGTATTCATTTATTTGTTCTTATTTTATTACTGACTTTTTATTTGACTTTAACAATGTAGGCTGATGTTTCTTCATTCAGCTGGGCACAAAATATTCTGCAAAAAGACCATATAAAAAGTTCTGTTATCTAAACGTTTGACTTTTTAAAGACTAAATCTCAAGCTAAAACCAAGAGTTTTATTTGACTTTAGTTAAGTGTATGACTGCTAATGAATCCAAGAGTTTATAGGCCTATATTTTAAAGCTGAAAGTAGCAATTGTAGACATTTTTCGTCTGCTATATGCAGTTCAACGTAAGATCAATTGTGAATAGTTATAGTTTTGAAATGTCTCTCTTAATTCTGTTCAATATTACTGTAATGTTAACCTAGATAATTGTGCGCTACTATTCGGTGTTTGTGTGGAGTGTGTGTTTACTGCCTGACACACAGTTCATCACACGGTTCATCGCTGCATTTAACTTAAAATACTCCATCAGTTTTGGTCATGCAGATGAGAGGACTGTAAAGGGTCTACTTTTATTTCTGTGAACTCACAATAACAACAGCGCTGTGCTGTGAAAAAAACACCGAACGCTGTGAACAGATTCCAGTGGAAAATAAATGTTCTCAGATTGTGTAATCCGTATGAAACATGCATATGCCTCCACTACTAGCCGAAAACACTGGAAACATTATTAATAAATTATTAGAAATTTTGAGTCTCATAATCATAATGCTTGCCGGTGCGCTGTGGCTTTATGTGTGCGTTTGAGCGCTGATTTGGCTGTGTATTATAGGCAATTAAAGGCTCATTATTATGATTTATGGCTTATTAATATAAACGCGCGATTAGCGACTAATGTCTTAAACGAACGTTTATAGGCGACTAGAAACATCTTTACTCGAGCGTTTGACTACTGACCTCCATCTCTCTAATGATCGCCAGCAATTAAAGAAATGATCATGAGGTTTGACTGGTCTGCCGTCTTGAACAAACGATTAAACCAGTGGACAATCAGAGCTGAAATCTAATCTATCAATCATATTCCAAAACTTTGTCTGAAGCATGTAGCAAGTTAACAAGATGAGGATGAGAAATCCAGACTAAACCAGCATGAATTCATATTTTCCCGCAGGATATTCAATGCAGCGTGTCGTTAGCGCAGGATCAATCTCGCGGCTGGATGGAAAGGCCTGTCGGGAAAGGTTTATCCAAGTGTCTTGGGGAATAGTTTGGCGGCTTTCCTCTTCGTATTTCTGCTACTCTCGAAGAATTATAGCATTTTTTTCTTTGTAGCTCCACACCGTATAGCAATACATGACAAGACTCTGTGACCTACATTTCAAAATCTCCAGCTCAGCCCGGATATACATCACTGGAATCAGGGTTCACGGGCTATTAATGGAAGCCCAACAGGACTACAGAAACGTGATGTAATGCACAAGAGAGACGGAGCTTTACAATCCCTCTGTGTTCATGGTTTCAGTTATGCTCTCTCTGAAGCCCAGTGTGATCATTCAGAGCATTCGGACATGTAAAAAAAAACTGGTTTCTTCAAAGCTATCTTTGTAGAGAGCGAATGATCAAACACTTTCTAAAACGTTCTGCCTCCGATAGATTTCTTACAGATCCTGATTAACTTAAAGCGAAATCGAAGTACGACCAGATGTGACGTCATTCCGAACAAAATCAGGCCGAAACTAAGTTTCGGGATTTTCTGGAAAAGTTCACTCTGGCTGGTAAACACCTTCGATCTGT
Source organism: Meda fulgida (assembly GCA_030578275.1). Taxonomy (NCBI): domain Eukaryota; kingdom Metazoa; phylum Chordata; class Actinopteri; order Cypriniformes; family Leuciscidae; genus Meda; species Meda fulgida. The sequence goes on from CM060623.1 coordinate 1,544,596, forward strand.
AATTTGTGCTTGTGGTGATGATGCTGTTTATGTGTCTATGTGGTGTTTTTAATACGCTTTAAGACACACATGTGTAAGTTCATAAGTCGACAGCATTGCTGAGTATTTTCTGCTTAAAACTGCAGTGAACCAAAGACAGTCTCAAAAACACGGTGTGAAATCGCTGGTGTTTCTGACGTCACAAACGACCTTGTAACCAATCAGATCAACGTGTGCTCGTCAACCAGTGGATCTCTGAGTGAGGGAGTGAGTGGAGGCGGGGCTCATTTGCATATTCAAAGAACCACGCATACTAAATGAGGCAAGGGTGTCGAGTTACAGTCAAGATATTTTAAGGCATGAAGAATGTTTAAATATGTAATTCTGGTGATCAAAGGTGAGTTTTAAGGGATACAATGAATGACTACAGGGGGACTTTAAAGATTCTTTTAAAGATATAATATCGATCCGCCGTTATAATAGCGATCCGCCGTTATAGTAGCAATCCGCCGTTATAATAGCGATCCGCCGTTATAATAGCGATCCACCGTTATAATAGCAATCCGCCGTTATAATAGCAATCCGCCATTATAATATCGATCCGCCGTTATAATAGCAATCCACCGTTATAATAGCGATCCGCCGTTATAATAGCAATCCGCCATTATAATATCGATCCGCCGTTATAATAGCGATCCGCCGTTATAATAGCGATCCGCCGTTATAATAGCAATCCGCCGTTATAATAGCAATCCGCCGTTATAATATCGATCCACCGTTATAATAGCAATCCACCGTTATAATAGCGATCCGCCGTTATAATAGCGATCCACCGTTATAATAGCGATCCGCCGTTATAATAGCGATCCACCGTTATAATAGCAATCCGCCGTTATAATAGCAATCCGCCATTATAATATCGATCCGCCGTTATAATAGCAATCCACCGTTATAATAGCGATCCGCCGTTATAATAGCAATCCGCCATTATAATATCGATCCGCCGTTATAATAGCGATCCGCCGTTATAATAGCAATCCGCCGTTATAATAGCAATCCGCCGTTATAATAGCAATCCGCCGTTATAATATCGATCCACCGTTATAATAGCAATCCACCGTTATAATAGCGATCCGCCGTTATAATAGCAATCCGCCATTATAATATCGATCCGCCGTTATAATAGCGATCCGCCGTTATAATAGCGATCCGCCGTTATAATATCGATCCTCCGTAATAATAGCGATCCGCCGTTATAATAGCGATCCGCCGTTGTAATAGCAATCCACCGTTATAATAGCAATCCGCCGTTATAATAGCAATCCGCCGTTGTAATAGCAATCCACCGTTATAATAGCAATCCGCCGTTGTAATAGCAATCCACCGTTATAATAGCAATCCACCGTTATAATAGCAATCCGCCGTTGTAATAGCAATCCACCGTTATAATAGCAATCCGCCGTTATAATAGCAATCCACCGTTGTAATAGCAATCCACCGTTATAATAGCAATCCACCGTTATAATAGCAATCCACCGTTATAATAGCGATCCGCCGTTATAATAGCAATCCATCGATAATAATAGCAATCCACCGTTATAATAGCAATCCACCGTTATAATAGCGATCCGCCGTTATAATAGCAATCCACCGTTATAATAGCAATCCACCGTTATAATAGCAATCCACCGTTATAATAGCGATCCGCCGTTATAATAGCAATCCACCCCGTTATAATAGCAATCCACCGTTATAATAGCGATCCGCCGTTATAATAGCGATCCACCGTTATAATAGCAATCCGCCGTTATAATAGCAATCCACCGTTATAATAGCAATCCGCCGTTATAATAGCAATCCACCGTTATAATAGCGATCCACCGTTATAATAGCAATCCACCGTTATAATAGCAATCCACCGTTATAATAGCAATCCACCGTTATAATAGCGATCCGCCGTTATAATAGCAATCCACCGTTATAATAGCAATCCACCGTTATAATAGCAATCCACCGTTATAATAGCGATCCGCCGTTATAATAGCGATCCACCGTTATAATAGCAATCCGCCGTTATAATAGCAATCCACCGTTATAATAGCGATCCACCGTTATAATAGCAATCCGCCGTTATAATAGCAATCCGCCGTTATAATAGCAATCCTCCGTTATAATAGCGATCCACCGTTATAATAGCAATCCGCCGTTATAATAGCAATCCAATCCGCCGTTATAATAGCGATCCGCCGTTATAATAGCGATCCACCGTTATAATAGCGATCAGCCGTTATAATAGCAATCCGCCGTTATAATAGCAATCCAATCCGCCGTTATAATAGCGATCCGTTGTTATAATAGCGATCCACCGTTATAATAGCGATCCGCCGTTATAATAGCAATCCGCCGTTATAATAGCAATCCACCGTTATAATAGCAATCCACCGTTATAATAGCAATCCACCGTTATAATAGCGATCCGCCGTTATAATAGCGATCCGCCGTTATAATAGCGATCCACCGTTATAATAGCAATCCGCCGTTATAATAGCAATCCACCGTTATAATAGCAATCCACCGTTATAATAGCGATCCGCCGTTATAATAGCGATCCACCGTTATAATAGCAATCCGCCGTTATAATAGCAATCCGCCGTTATAATAGCAATCCTCCGTTATAATAGCGATCCACCGTTATAATAGCAATCCGCCGTTATAATAGCAATCCAATCCGCCGTTATAATAGCGATCCGCCGTTATAATAGCGATCCACCGTTATAATAGCAATCCACCGTTATAATAGCGATCCACCGTTATAATAGCAATCCACCGTTATAATAGCAATCCACCGTTATAATAGCAATCCACCGTTATAATAGCGATCCGCCGTTATAATAGCAATCCACCGTTATAATAGCAATCCACCGTTATAATAGCAATCCACCGTTATAATAGCGATCCGCCGTTATAATAGCGATCCACCGTTATAATAGCAATCCGCCGTTATAATAGCAATCCACCGTTATAATAGCGATCCACCGTTATAATAGCAATCCGCCGTTATAATAGCAATCCGCCGTTATAATAGCAATCCTCCGTTATAATAGCGATCCACCGTTATAATAGCAATCCGCCGTTATAATAGCAATCCAATCCGCCGTTATAATAGCGATCCGCCGTTATAATAGCGATCCACCGTTATAATAGCGATCAGCCGTTATAATAGCAATCCGCCGTTATAATAGCAATCCAATCCGCCGTTATAATAGCGATCCGTTGTTATAATAGCGATCCACCGTTATAATAGCGATCCGCCGTTATAATAGCAATCCGCCGTTATAATAGCAATCCACCGTTATAATAGCAATCCACCGTTATAATAGCAATCCACCGTTATAATAGCGATCCGCCGTTATAATAGCGATCCACCGTTATAATAGCACTCCGCCGTTATAATAGCAATCCACCGTTATAATAGCAATCCACCGTTATAATAGCGATCCGCCGTTATAATAGCGATCCACCGTTATAATAGCAATCCGCCGTTATAATAGCGATCCACCGTTATAATAGCAATCCACCGTTATAATAGCAATCCACCGTTATAATAGCGATCCGCCGTTATAATAGCGATCCACCGTTATAATAGCAATCCGCCGTTATAATAGCGATCCACCGTTATAATAGCAATCCGCCGTTATAATAGCAATCCAATCCGCCGTTATAATAGCGATCCGCCATTATAATAGCGATCCACCGTTATAATAGCGATCCGCCGTTATAATAGCGATCCGCCGTTATAATCACCGTTATAATAGCAATCCGCCACAATCCGCCGTTATAATAGCGATCCGCCGTGGAACAAGCGCGCCTGCTCTTAAAGGGAATGTGAGATGTCGCTCTGATTGGTTTATTTCACGTTACGCCCGAATCACAGCTATGAGTAATGTAGCGACTTCAGATCAACACATTTAGATTTGCGTCATTTATCCCGCCGGTATAATCCGAGATCCGCACACAGTTACTCGCGTTTGATCTTGCGTTTCAGATCGTTAAAATAGGGCCCGATGTGTTATTAAACCGGACGACAAGCTGATCGCCCAAAACATTGCCAGTTGGGAGTCCCACTCTGTCAACTTATGTTGGATCCAAAATACCTTTTTCCATTTGAAATTATTTTCCACTGGACAAAAATGTCCTGATTGCCAAGAGTGCGGCTTAGAAACCGTGTCATGGGATGTAAAGTCAGTCTGAATCAGTTCAGGAATGTCCTCTCTGTCCTGTCGGACCAAAATAATCTCCATCTCCACTGGTCTTGACTTAATCAGCGTGTTCAAGTGGAGTCTGCAAGCATTCTCACCTTTAAAACACTTATCACTTTATAAACACTTGAACCTTTTCCAGAAGATTGAGATGAGAAAGTCAGCAAAGAGAAGAAGATCGTACACTCTCTGTGTGAAACAAAACAGAGCCAAGCTTCATGCAAACACTGTGGATTTCTTACGCAGGGACTGTCTGGCGTGTGTGTCTGTGTGTGCGTGTGTGTCTGTGTGTGCGTGTGTGTGTGTGTGTGTGTGTGTGTGCGTGTGTGTGTGTGTGTGTGTGCGTGCCTGCGTGCGTGTGTTTGTGTTGGTGCGTGTGTGAGTATGTGTGTGTGTGTGTGTGTGTGTGCGTGTGTGTGTCTGTGTGTGTGTATGTGTGTGTGAGTGTGTGTCTGTCTGTTTCAGACACTAGTTTAGGGTCAGATTACCAGTGAAGTGAAATTTTGGACAGCGTTATGAAACCCAGAGAGCACGCTCAACTTTAACTTCAGAGTTCAAATTCAGGCCAAATACCTTCTGGAATTACAATATAAAAATCAGGCTGTTTTTTATGGCTAGTAAGAGGCATGTTTTAATTTTTTAGACTTGGCATCTTCCTGCCAATTCATTACAGTGCACATTCTTATGAAACCAAGATGAATTTTTTGTGGCTATTAGCTTTGAGGCCTTCAATATTGTTGACAATATTTTAGCACACATACACTTAGAGTCTCGTTTTCATGCCAAACTGACTAAATGACTGAACTTGCATGCATGAGTTTATGCAAATCTTTGAAGTAGCACCTCAATGCAGTACATGAGATCCACGGGGAGGAATCAGATCAAGATCCAAGGGGTGGAGATGGGTAGGATTAGGGTTGGGTTTAGGGTTAGGGGTTAGGGATCAGGGGTGGGTTTAGGGATCAGGGTTGGGTTTAGGGATTAGGGGTGGGTTTAGGGATCAGGGGTGGGTTTAGGGATCAGGGTTGGGTTTAGGGATTAGGGGTGGGTTTAGGGATTAGGGGTGGGTTTAGGGATCAGGGGTGGGTTTAGGGATTAGGGGTTAGGGATTAGGGGTGGGATCAGGGGTGGGTTTAGGGATCAGGGGTGGGTTTAGGGATTAGGGGTGGGTTTAGGGATTAGGGGTGGGTTTAGGGATCAGGGGTGGGTTTAGGGATCAGGGGTGGGTTTAGGGATTAGGGGTGGGATCAGGGGTGGGTTTAGGGATTAGGGGTTAGGGATTAGGGGTGGGATCAGGGGTGGGTTTAGGGATCAGGGGGCGGAGTTGGGTAGGTTTAGGTGTAAGTAAGGTGGGAGGAGTCGGATCTGGATCCGACTCCTCCCCGTGGATTTCATGTTCCGCAGTGAGGACCATCTCAACCTTTGTCCAATACAATCCTCTGGACAGTTAAATCGACCCTTCCACTGAATTATCAATGCTGTCCGTCACCAGGTAGTGTTTGGTCGAGTTGCCACTATTTTCATCGTGCAAAGTTTCTGTAATTCAGTCACTGCTGATTTGACATGTATTCATGAAAGTGTCTTCATTGCTTTCAATCGTGCTTTTGCAAAAGGCCCCTGTGATAGGCCCCGCCCCCTACTTCCTGTGCAGGACATGACACAGGAAACTACGGTGGCCGACAGAGCTCAACGTGATGCAACCTAAAGCTGACGCAAGCAAATAGAAAAAGTGCATGCAAATAGAAAAAAAACACCCGCAAATTAAGAACACATCTTCATTGGTTTCACAACACACGTGTGCTCCAAATACTCACAACACAACAAATACAGAAACGCTGCGAGTAACAAAGACCACAACGGAAGTGTTTCTGGGGGAACCAAATAAGTGACGAACGCGGCTGGGACGTGCTAATTGCTCGTGAGCATCCCTATGCCCTACGGCTACTCCCTTCGCAGGGCAGGCGGCAGAGCTCTTCAAGTGGGGCTTTGGAGTGAGCAGGGCACTAGTGTGCCATTTATGTAGCCGTTTGTAACGCACTTGATGAAGGAAGCAACGAAAGACAACGTCATTTCCAACGTAATTATTTTCACCTGGGAGGTTCCCATGACAACGCAGCACCGTGTCCATCAGCTGACGACAGAAATATGCTGTTAACATAACGGTTGCAAATAAATGTATTTTTACTTTACAAAAAAACTGTTAAAATATGCGTTTTATATATCCGTTATATATCTGTGTGTCAGTGTCTCAACTTTAAAACATTGGACCCTACATTACTACACCTTCTTATGAAACTTTTCTTTTATGAAAATTTAAACATAACATGAAACAATTTGTATAGTGTAACCCATGTCTAGATTAATATCTTTCCTTCATGTTCTTCTTCTCTATCTTTATTTATTTTAGTTTTCAGCTCATTGTTCTTTTCTCATTTCTGATGACATTGAACATATTGTTAATACATTTTGTATATTGTATACAAGTTGTATGTCATAAACAATGTAATCTCTGTATGTTTTGCGGAAAAAAAAGTTAAAAGAAATAAAATAAAGTAGAATTTTGAGCTGTAAGCAAAGAGTATAGAAGAACTATAAAAACGTATAATATTACAATATAATATTATTTTATATATACTATTTTATAAATATTATTTATATATACAATATATTACAATATTAGTTTAATATTAGTTTATTTATAAAAAATATCACGTCCCAGCCGCGTTCGTCACTTATTTGGTTCCCCCGGAAACACTTCCGTTGTGGTCTGTGTTACTCGCAGCGTTTCTGTATTTGTTGTGTTGTGAGTATTTGGAGCACACGTGTGTTGTGAAACCAATGAAGATGTGTTCTTAATTTGAGGGTGTTTTTTTCTATTTGCATGCATTTTTTTTCTACTTGCATGTGTTTTCTTTAGCTTGCAGCACGTTGAGCTCTCTCGGCCACCGTAGGAAACGCTTCATGGGGTCTTTAAACTTACATTAATTGTTGATGATGATGGGATGATTTTGTCTGCAAGTCGCATACTTTGTTGAAAAAATGATAAAATGACTAAATTAAAAAGGTAATTCTATTGTGTTTATGTGATTAAACCAAATGTTCTCAGTGCATATTACAACAATCTTGTACAAATCTAATATAAGCTCAATTGCAGATCAGTTTGGGGTTTTAAACCAAGCATTGTTAATATTCTCCGCTTGTCTTCCACTACACTAAAGCAATTGTAATACCGAGCAGGATCACACAGCATGCACAGTCCTGAGAGAGCGAGAGATAATCCTGACTGCTTTCTTCAGCCCGACTAATCAATGCAAGATGTGTTCTGGCTTAACATGCGTTTATTAGAGTTATCACTCTTTCAGGAGCAGACGTGGCACTTCATGGAAAATCCTGCTCACAGATCAATCTAATCTAATCTGAGGTTCTTTTGTCCAAGGAAGAAGCTCTCATGTCTGGTGTTTTAATCATTGGAATTCACAAAGACGCCCGCTCCCATGTGCTTCAGCTTTCCCGAAACAAGCGCTACACGCTCACCCCAGAGCAACTGAAGTGGGACAAGTTCAAGCTGACCTACAAGTAAGAGTCTTCTTCTGTTTGTATATGTGTACGACTCTCGCGTAGAAACACTAAGCCCTGCATGGCTGCTTCTTTACAGTGAGGAAAATAAGTATTTGAACACCCTGCTATTTTGCAAGTTCTCCCACTTAGAAATCATGGAGGGGTCTGAAATTGTCATCGTAGGTGCATGTCCACTGTGAGAGACATCATCTAAAAACAAATATCCAGAAATCACAATATATGATTTTTTTTACTTATTTTTTAATTTATTTATTTGTATGATACAGCTGCAAATAAGTATTTGAATACCTGAGAAAATCAATGTTAATATTTGGTACAGTAGCCTTTGTTTGCAATTACAGAGGTCAAGCGTTTCCTGTAGTTTTTCCCCAGGTTGGCACACACTGCAGGAGGGGTTCTGGCCCAGTCCTCCACACAGATCTTCTCTACATCAGTCAGGTTTCTGGGCTGTCGCTGAGAAACACGGAGTTTGAGCTCCCTCCAAAGATTCTCTATTGGGTTTAGGTCTGGAGACTGGCTAGGCCACGCCAGAACCTTGATATGCTTCTTCCAGAGCCACTCCCTGGTTATCCTGGCTGTGTGCTTCGGGTCATTGTCATGTTGGAAGACCCAGCCTCGACCCATCTTCAATGCTCTAACTGAGGGAAGGAGGGTTGCTCCCCAAAATCTCGCAATGTCCCATGTGCAGAAAAACACCCCCAAAGCATGATGCTACCACCCCCATGCTCCACAGTAGGGATGGTGTTCTTGGGATGGTGCTCCTCATTCTTCTTCCTTCAAACACGGCGAGTGGAATTATGACCAAAAAGTTCTATTTCGGTCTCATCTGACCACATGACTTTCTCCCATGACTCCTCTGGATCATCCAAATGGTCATTGGCAAAC
>CM060623.1:1558297-1578297 GCA_030578275.1 Meda fulgida
AAGCCACAGTTGTACATACCAGAATACTTTTATATGATTTTCTACTGGAAAAACAAGACATTGAATTCTGGAAGGCAAATAATGCCATTTCTAGAAGGCAAGTAATAAAGCGTCTCAGCTGGCAAACTTTTACACGCGCATGACAGGCGTTTGTTCATGTTCATGGGAAGAAAAAAGCCGATTTGAACGTGTTTCTGTGTGTGATTGTCGTTGTATTCAGGAGTGTGGCTGACAGATCTAGTTCACGTGGCGGCCCATGAAATCGGTCATGTACTGGGATTGATGCATTCCCAGAATACCAAAGCTTTAATGCACCTCAATGCCACACTGACGGGCCGCAAACTAATTACTCAAGATGAGGTCTGGGGCTTACATCGACTCTATGGTAATTTACACATAAGCACAAATAAACATTCAAAATATGTCAAATCTGGATTACTTATTCCTTTCTACAATCACCTGACACCTTCTTATTTGCTGTTTTCTGTCCATGCCACTGCAGGATGCTTGGATCGATTATTTATCTGTCCTTCTTGGGCAAGGAAGGGTTATTGTGACAGCAAGAGGAGGCTCATGCAGAAACACTGTCCGTCCAGCTGTGACTTCTGTTACGGTAAGAGGCCTGTTACTTAGACCAGGGATCCCCTAAAAAAACTAAGTGTGTATAGAAAAACCATGAGATATATTAGACCTAAACTACATAAAGTTTGGTCCTCATTGGAGCTTAGTAATTGTAATGGCCAGTAGGGATGGTGAAGCCAGTCTTGTGAAGGCAGAAGGTGTTCTGGAGATACAGTTCGGTGAAGATGGTTGCACTCTGAAGAAGCTCAAAAGCAGTAGCCATTAATAGTATTGGATATCGATTCTTTATCTTGAACCAATTGGTCCACTTCATCCCTCTGGTAATTGATGTTGAGTGGGAGACAGCCATCCTGGTTTCCTACAAGAAGATGCCACGCCCAGCTGGTTAAGGAAGGGAGGAACCCAGTGTTAAGGCCCTGTACTCTCCATTCCAGTTCTCTCTGGAGCAGAAAATGAACAAAGCTTTACTTGTGGTGAACAGGTTCTGAGCAACTTAGTGGCTCAGCCGTAGAGTCTAGGGCAGACCTTCCTGCAGACTTCAGTTCCAACCCTTATCTCACACATCTTCCTGTATTTCTGGTTCAGGTGTGTCTGATTAGGGTTGGCTACCCCTGGTCTATAGGGTAGAAGTTACATTGGACTTCATTTGAAGAGGCCAGCAACTCTTGAGACACAGAAGTGTCAAGTAGTGGTGTGAGATAAACAGGCAATAGCTTGAGGATGGCAGTGTGACAGACAAGAAGTACAACAGTTAGAGCTCCATCTAGTCCAAGATCTAGAGGATCAATCAATCTGTGGATTATGATCAGAGGTAGCTTTGTGGAAGATGATTGGAGATGATTGGCAAGTGCAGTCCTTAAAGGAACACTCCAATTTTTTGGGAAATAGTCTAATTTTCCAACTCCCCTAGAGTTAAACAGTTGAGATTTACCGTTTTTGAATCCATTCAGCCGATCTCCGGGTCTGGCGGTAGCACTTTTAGCATAGCTTAGCATAGATCATTGAATCTAGTTAGCATCTCTCTAAAAAAAAAGACCAAAGAGTTTCAATATTTTTCTTATTTAAAACTTGCCACTTCTGTAGTTACATCGTGAACTAAGAATGGCGAAAAATGAAAAGTTGTGATTTTCTAGGCCGATATGGCTAGGAACTATACTCTCATTCCTGCGTAATAATCAAGGAACTTTGCTGCTGTACCATGGGTGAGCTGGCGCAGTGATATTACGCAGCGCCTGAAAATAGTCCCCAGCTATACAGTATAACTTCCAACGTGACCGGCACTAAGGAAATAATACTAAACTCTTTGGTCATTTTTTTGGGAGAGATGCTAACGGTCTAATCAGATTCAATGATCTATGCTAAGCTATGCTAAAAGTGCTACCGCCAGACCCGGAGATCGGCTGAATGAATTAAAAAAAGGTAAAACTCAACTGTGTAACTCTAGGGGAGCTGGAAAATTAGACTATTTCCCAAAAAGTGGAGTGTTCCTTTAAAGTTACATCTGAATTGACGAAGGCCTTGAGATAATGATGCTCCGTCTCATGCACCACACCTTTTTAAAGTATACTCCATTAACTGTGAGCACGGATGGACATGCTCAATGTATGCCAACAATAACTCTGCATGCTTGAATAAGCGTTTGAGATCATAAATGGGCATTTTGTGATATTTGATTTCATCATCCTTTTTAGCCTGCCAGAAGATGCAAATTCAAATGTGAAGCGGGCTTTGGTACATTAGACGCATGGAGACTTTGCACCACACATTTTCTGATTCCCCAACCTATTTAACACTGTCAGCATTTGTTCACTCCAGCACCACGTCCAATCCAAAAATGTAGTAGATTAATGAATAGATCTTTGGAGTCAACAGTGGAGAGGGAGCGAGGCCACCTTCAACACTGGGAGTGTACAAGAGAACAATTCCACTGCTAGCAACCATAATTCATTGATGTTCTGATGAATAATACGTACTGATTTCATTTGAACTTTCAAACAGAATTCCCATTTCCCACTGCCCCGCCAACTGCAACCCCCCCACGGACAAAACACAAGTTTGTTGTGGAGGGAAAGAACCTCACCTTCCGCTGTGGTAAGAAGATTGCAGCCAGGAAAGGCAAAATCTAGTGAGTTCTTGTTTTTCCACACACATATTATGTTAACTCCGACTGGTTTCCATATCATGCCGTTTCTAAAAAAGCAATTACACTGCCTATAAATGCATTTGCCCCTTGGTGGTTTTGGTGGTTTTGTTGGTCTACAGTAGTGCTTCTCAGACCTGTCCCAGGAATCCCCCACAATCACGTTTTGGAGGTCTCCCTCATCAGTCACACCCAATTCAAGTCTTGCCAGTTCTACTAATGAGCTAATGAGTTAAATCAGGTGTGTTTGATGAGGTCCACACTCACAATGTGCAATGCTGAGGGTCCCCAGGACAGGTTTGAGAAGCACTCTTCTACAACATTGAAGCAGAGGATTTCATGTCGTGTTTTTTGACACTGCACAGAAAATACTTCTTCATTATTTAGGACTTTGCAAAAGATTAGTTTGCAGTGATATTCACCCTCTTAAAGTTAGTATTTGGAACTGTAGATGCAATTTTTAGCCTTGACTGAGTCTGTGTGAACACTGTAGGTCTTTCAAAGCTGATTTTCCCGTTATTTTTCCTGCTGAGGCTCAAGTCGGTGTCATGAAAATCATGAGTTCTCAATTGGATTAAGATCTCAGGGACAGTATTGTAGGAGCATCCTAACTGAATCCTATTTAAAAAAATTGTGTGTGCATGCACTGTAGTGAATCTGGAGGAAATATTTTGTGGAAAGCTGGGCAACTCTGGCCCTCTATAGGTCCACTTTCCAGTCCTGGATCAAACTCAGGTGTGTTTAAGGTTGGAGATAAACTCTGTAGGAAAATATATCTCCAGGGCCTGACTTGCCAACCCCTGGTTTAAAGGGATAGTTCGCTTTGAAATTAATTGTTGGTATGTTTTAGCTTACCTCAAGGGCATCCAAGATGAAAACGAACAGTATTTATATCGTTTTTACCTCTTGTAACCACAGCCACGTCCAAGTGATCTGAGGGCGCGGGCATCATGTTTAATTTGGTCTGCGCAAGCGCCGGAAGTGATCTCTCGTGCGTGTACGTAATTGTTTTCTTTTACGACGGTTTAAACATCCTGGATAAGCGCAAATTAGTACCATTTTAATTAGCCGTCTTACCTACAATCTCTGTTCTGTGTAAACAATGAGTGACGTACACTCGCGAGAGATCACTTCCGGCGCTTGCACAGACCGAAGCGCCCGCGCCCTCAGATCACTTGGACGTGGCTGTGGTTACAAGAGGTAAAAACTATATAAATACTGTTCATTTCGTGTCTTAGGCCATCAACGTGTTCTTACATTTACGAGTCATTAAATCCTGTTTAATTTGGACTTCTCTGTGCATGCTCTTTGAGGTGGTGACCATAGACCTGTATTATATGACTGACAGACAAGAACGGTTTGACCTAAAAATATCAAAATTGAAACTACTGCGGAAACAAAGACACCTACATCTTGGATGCCCTTGAGGTAAGCTAAAACATAGGCCTACCAACAATTCATTTCAAAGTGAACTATCCCTTTAAAAATATGCCACTATTAGTGAATGAATGTCTCTCGTATTTAACACACTTGATTGAGATCATAAGCTCATTAGAAAAGCGCTGAACTGTGTCAGAGAAGACATCTCTAAAGGATATAGGCTGCGTTCAGTTTACTCTCTACCTTTGAGTCTTTGCCACAACGAAGACATGTGGTGTTTATCATCAGACATGGTGTTTCTGTAATTCAAGGATGGTGCGTGCAACGTGTTTTGAGATTCCAAAGTTTGGAATCTGGATGTTTTTCAGCAAGAAAATGTGTTTAAGGTTTGTGTTTGTTACAAACGTCCTAACCGTGAGCATTCTCCCACACCGACAGCTGGTATAAAGACGGCGAGCTTCTGGAATTCTCTCATCCCGGATACATTTCCCTGAAGGATGACCACATCACAATCGTGGCGAACGCCATCAACGAGGGCACATACACCTGCGTCGTGATGAAGAAGAACAGGGTGCTGACCACGTACTCCTGGAGGGTACGAGTGCGCTTCTGAGACACTCTTAAAGATTTAGCTCACTTCAGGAGTAAAATGCCCTGATAGTTCACTCTCCCACACGTCATCCAGGATGTTCATGTCTGTCTTTCTTCAGTGGAAAAGAAATGAATGTTTTTGAGGAAAACGCTCCAGGATTTCCTCCATATAGTGTCTTCAATGGGGTCCAACGTCCAGATGTGAGTTTCAGTGCAGCTTCAGAGTCTCGACACGATCCAGACGAGGAATACGAGTCTCATCTACACAAACCAGCGACATTTATAACACAATACACATTAATATACTTTATAATCACTAATGCTGCTCTTGCACTCGCTGTGATGCGGCACACATCACGTGATCACGCTGAAAGGTCACGCGTGTTCCGGTTCAGAAATGTGGAGTAGAGCGAAAAAGTCGTCCAACATCGTTGTTTTACCTTTTATTTCTTTAGTAAATGGCGTTAGGTTTAGTCTTTACACGTTCGGTTTGTAAACACTGTGTCGGTTCTTCCGCCTACGTCACGCGTGACCTTTCAGCGTGATCACGTGATGTGTGTCGCATCACAGCTAGTGCAAGAGCAGCATTAGTGGTTATAAAGTATATAAATGTGTATTGTGTTATAAATGACCAATTCGGACCGTTGGACCCCATTGAAGACACTATATGGAGAAAATCCTGGAGCGTTTTCCTCAAAAGCCTTCATTTCTTTTCCACTGAAGAAAGAAAGACGTGAGCTTTTGGATGACGTGCGGGAGAGTGAATATCATGAGATGTTATTCTGAAGCGGATCCTCTAAGGCCGATTATAGCCAGAACATGAGCTCAGAGTCCTCTAGCCCTCACCCTGGGGTTTCTGGGGAAGGCTGACGTTCAGGACAGTGGAGCATCACTCACTCGGGCACATATTCATATCAGTTCATTCACATTGCTAAAAGTTTTGATATCAGGGTTTTTACGTGTTGTAAATACATTTCTTATCTTGCCAAATAAAACAATTTATTCTATCAATTTGAAGCCTTTAATCGATTCAGCATCCACACACATGAGTGACAATCATTCTTACCCGCTTTAAAATAACAACAAATTCAATTTAAAAAATGTATATGCATTTCTGAACGTCTTAGTATTTTTTGTTTCGTCAGTACTGAAGGTGACATGAACAAAACCTGATGATTCACAATATCCAGCGTGATCTGAGATTTTAAATATGAATTTGGTTGGTTTAAGATTAGCTGAACACGACTGCTCTCTACATCCCACAAGCTTTTTCCTTTCATAGACTAAATTATCATCCGTATGAAATATTGGTGGAGATCCAGGCTTTCTTCCAGTTTCTGGTTTTAATTCTGCTGTAATGCAGGACTGACTGTAGCCGTGTGAGCTGCCACCCATCAGCATTACTAGCGTTGATCAGGAATCTTGAGGACATGGCAGCGATTAAAGAGTGGGAAAGCTGGTGGAAAACCAACGGCTCACTCCCGACAGCCCCTTTTACAGCTGGAAACAAACGATTAGAGCTTATATAATGAGGAGCGAGTGGGGATGCAACTCTAGAAAAATGACTTGCAGATTTTTCACATAACAGAATACTTGCATATTGCTCCAAACCCATAAGACACTGCAGAAAACAAAAGCAGGATTTGAGAAGAATATGCTGGCCGCTTTTCAGCATACTGAAAGTGGAGGTTAAAAAATAAAAAAAGCATGACATCCAAGTGCAATATTCAGTCTTCTGAAGTCATGAAAGCTTAAGACCAAAATATACATCATTATTCAATGGAAACATCTCTACTGTAGTTCTCAAATCAAATATGCCAACGTTTTCTCAAAGCATGCGAGAAGCAATGGTGTTTGGCATTCATGGAGCACTTGTGATTTTCATATTCATATTTACAGAGTTAGTGTAGGGGAAAGATTATTAATGAATAAAGGCCGTTCACTGTATCGACAAAGACCTTCTAAATGTAAAAGAAGAGTCCACATCTACAAGGAACGATGAGATTGGAATCACTTTCAGAAAGATTTTTTTTGACAACCAATCAGAATCCATCCTGCTTTCAGCAGACACTGGTGTGAACGCTAATAGTTATTGATGTGTGAACAGGCCATTCTGTGGTGAAAATAAAGCTTTTAATGTAGTTTATGTGTCTATGTGGTGTTATTAATACGCTTTAAGACACACATGTGTAAGTTCATAAGTCGACAGCATTGGTGAGTATTTTCTGCTTAAAACTGCAGTGAACCAAAGACAGTCTCAAAAACACGGTGTGAAATCGCTGGTGTTTCTGACGTCACAAACGACCTTGTAACCAATCAGATCAACGTGTGCTCGTCAACCAGTGGATCTCTGAGTGAGGGAGTGGAGGCGGGGCTCATCTGCATATTCATAGAACCACACATATTAAATGAGGCAAGGGTGTCGAGTTACAGTCACGATATTTTAAGACATGAAGACATTTTTTTCAAGGAAAAAAACACTTGGTTTTAAGGGATACAATGATTGACTACAGATTGACTGTGTGTGTGTGTGTGTGTGTGTGTGTGTGTGTGTGTGTGTGTGTGTGTGTGTGAGTGAGTGTGTGACTCGGCCTTCATTAAAGCAAAACTGCACACACATACAGAGCACAGAAACACATGGCAAAGAAGCAGGACAGTGGAACAAAACAAAGTTGAATGCCGTGTCAAAGTGCTAGCATGAGCAGAGTGAGTGGAATATTTGCATATTCATCATTTTGGTGATTTGGGACACTTTTAGGACCGGTTCACAGAAACACATGGCAAAGCAGCAGGACAGTGGAACACAGAGGTGAACTCATCCGCCAGCGCCCAACATGTCCGTTAACACTGGAAAGTGGAAAAGGGCATTCTGTGTGAGCGGCTCCTTAGAAGAAGAGTTTCTGTGAACAGAACCTTTCAGGGTTTCCAAGGTGGTCACTTTATGAATTTAGTTTTATCGATTCGAACGCAATCAGCCAATCAGAATAAGTATTCAAAAAGACCATAGTATTAATGTTTTCAAAACAGTTTTATTTAATATTCATATATCACTAAAATGAGTTTTTGATCCTGCTCCTCAACTACCATTGCAGATGGAGAGAAAAATAAAAGAGGTCTGAAAACGTTCTGCTTGTTTTCAAGCTGGACAAAAGAACCAAGCAAGACAAACCAACACTATTTCAGAGGAGCATGAGGAATGTGAAGCACTCGAGCTTCACGGAGGTCCTCGGCGCCGTGAGAACGGAGTGTGTTCCCCAGAGTGTGTGTGACGTGGAGTTCAGTGAACTGCTCTCAAAGTGAGTCTCAGCGTCAAACAGACGCGTTCAGAGAAACCATCGAGCGCACAACTTCAGAACTTCAGGCTGAACCCCGGACCGGCTTTGGACGCGCCCTGGTTCGCACTGGTCAAATGGAAACCGGTATCTTTAAGATCATCATCACCCTGAAGAGCACAACAGACAAGAGGACAATCAGTGACAAGATCCAGGAATTACAGGAAGACACGACAGTGATTTACTAAAAGTATTATCTTGGTCAACAGAGACAAAACTGCGACTCGAAACAGCTTTAAAGGGATAGTTCACCCAAAATATGAAATTTTGTCATTGAATATCCTGTTGAACTAAAGAAAAAAAACATCATTACAGCAGAGAAATGTTTTGTGAACAGATTCATGTTGACCTGAAGCTTTTACTTAAAGGGATAGTTCAGCCAAAAATTATATTGTTGTCAGTAATTACTCGCCCTCATGTTTTCATCTTTTTCCTCTTTTTCCTCTTCAAAAAATATGTTAAGATATTTTTGATTAAATCTGAGAGCTGTCGACATAATAAAAAGTTAAACAGGTAAAAGGCATGCTTTACAAACATGTCAGCTTTGACTATTGTTACGGTTTAGATTGAAGCTAAATGACAGAACAGCAGCGTAAACAGAGACGACACGGCTGTTTCAGCACTTCAGAAGAGATTCCTCTCGCTCTTCTCCGGGATTGAGCATGTTTACATTCACAGCGATACACGATCGCTCCCAAAAATCAGCTTGCTGATCCATATATTAATATGCTATTGACCATGGATCTTTTTTGGCCAGAAAATGTCACAGAAATATTACTATTGTGACGCACATTAAGGACACTTAATGCAGGTTAAAGTCCCCCTGTGGTGAAAATCCAGCTTTTAATGTTGTTTATGTGTCTATGTGGTGTTTTTAATACGCTTTAAGACACACATGTGTAAGTTCATAAGTCGACAGCATTGCTGAGTATTTTCTGCTTAAAACTGCAGTGAACCAAAGACAGTCTCAAAAACACGGTGTGAAATCGCTGGTGTTTCTGACGTCACAAACGACCTTGTAACCAATCAGATCAACGTGTGCTCGTCAACCAGTGGATCTCTGAGTGAGTGAGGGAGTGGAGGCGGGGCTCATCTGCATATTCATAGAGCCGCGCATACTAAATGAGGCGAGGGTGTCGAGTTATAGTCAAGATATTTTAAGACATGAAGACATTTTTTTCCAAGGAAAAAAACACTTAAATGTGTAATTTTGGTGATCAAAGATGCGTTTTAAAGGTGCAGTGTGTAATATTTAGGAGATCTGTTGACAGAAATGCAATATCATACACATAACTATGTTTTCAGTGGTGTATAAAGACTTGCATAATGAAGCGCTGTGTGTTTATTAGCTTAGAATGAGGCGTTTCTGTCTACACACACCGCGGGTCCCCTTACATCCACATGTTTCTACGGTGGCCCTGAGCGGACACACGCGTTTCCTCACTGTTGTTCTTCGTGTAAAGAAGCTGCTAAAGTCAGCGGATAAAACACTGACACAATGATGAACACGTCACAATAATATTCGCAATAACATCGTTTTACTGAATAATTAGGTAAATATAATTTCTTCATTTATCTTCTTAAAGAAACCTCATTGTTTAACTCAGACGACGACATCACTTCCTGTCCGCCACCGTAACTTCTGTTGGGTGCAATTCACAACCGCACCACTAGATGCCGCTAAAAGGTACACTGCACCTTTAAGGGATAACTGATTGAGTGCAAGGGGAGTACCATCTGGCTGAACTGTCCTCCCTCGGGCGCGCGCGGGCTGGTCCCCCTCTTCACGCGCTGCTGCTCGCTCTTGGCCGGCCAGGTGGGGAACATGGAGGGCTCGATGGGGAGCGGCGTCTCACGCAGGTACTCGTGTTTGAGCGCCTCGTCCGCGCTGATCCGCTTCGCAGGGCAGTACGTCAGAAACCTGAGACGGGGAGCAGACTGGTGAGAGGAACTCCTGTAATGCACCATCACTGAACTTACTTAAGCTGGACTGACACAGCTGCTTTGAAACACTCTGTGTGGTAAAAAGCGCTGTATAAATAAATGTGACTTGACTTAATCAGGAGCAGCTGATGTGAACATTCCTGAAGGACCCGGAAACTAAAGCGAGAGTGTGAATCGACCCGTTCTACTTATTTTTATGATCTTTAAGTCATTATGTATTGTCAACACTTTAGTTTTTAATGTAATATCACAAGTGTTTATTATAAATGATTTACCGGTGCACATCATTATTGTTTTAATAATCCTGAATCAGAATAACTTCCTCTTGCAGCATCTCTTCTCTGATGATGTGGGCGGGGCTATAACCTGTCACTCACATGAGATCAGCCAATAGCAGACCACCACCATCCAATCAATTCCCCAGACACATTCAAGCCCCGCCCACATGTGTTCTGGTTCCAGAAGCGCTTCACTCGATATACGGCACAAAAGACTGTCACAACTTCACTTTCATGGCAACTTTAAATGTTTTTGCGCTTACATTAAATCATCTCAAAGAATGAGAGGCATGTTGTTTCGATGCCAGTCAACTCTTGAACTCAATGGACACAAAGCAAGAGATCATAGATAATAGCCGTGTCATAATTCAGAGACATCACCCTTCGAAGTCCGCGGGGGTCGTTGTGAAATGGGACGGTCGTTAGATATTCCAGTAAGTTGTAACCCAATACTTGCATGGCGTAATCTGGCATTTCCATTATCGTTTAATTATCATTGCATATCGTTTATCGTTCCATTTTCTGGCAAGTGCAAACAAGAACCCGTTGAAGATCAGAGACGTCTGAAAACATCTGTTTACTTCCAGAGCAACTTACGTTCAACATCAGGAAATGCTTCAGGTTTCCAGAACAAAACCAATGAAGTTTAATGCATGATATTTCATTAATCTCATCTGGTGCCTAACCCTCATTAAAGACAGGGACGCATATATCGTCTACCTCACAACATCTTCAAACACATTCAGTGACACGTATAACGCATTACTGTCCGAGGCTTTTGTTTTTAAGTGCTTCGTGACGCGACGCATCTGTTTCTGCACAGCACTAAACAGTCCCTCAGTCTGTGCAGGCCTCAATTACAAGGACTTTCAGGACATCTGAACGCTTTAAACTCATTGATCTTTTATTTCCTATGATGTATTTACACTGCGGTCACAACAGTCAGCTGATTTGCCACTAAAATAATCACTTGGATGAACTGATAACAACAAATCAGTGAGTGTTAGTATCAAATGATATTGTTTAGGAGCAAAAGTATGTTACATTATAGCAGTCTGGGAGTTTCCTTCACATTTAATGTAGAATATAAATATTTCAGTCCCACTTTATATTAAGTGTCTTTAACAACTATGTACTATCATTTAAATTAATCAGTAACACTTTACAATAAGGTTTCAACTGGGAACAATAGTTAACAATGAACAATAATTCTACAGTAAATATTTACTTCTATATTTACTAACACACTTTTAAAATCGCAAGATTCAACAACTGTACTTTTCATGAACGTACTCAGTTAGTTCATGTTAACTAATACACTCATGCTAACAGTTGAAACCTTATTGTAAAGTGTTTCCATTAATCATTTGATACAATGCACTTATTGTGTACATAATAGGGCTGACATAATTAACGCAATCGATTAATTTTTTCAGTTTACCACATTAAAAATACATAGCACAATTAATGCAGTGTTATATCTTCACGCTCTCATTCATGCAAATGTTTTAAACGATTCAAGTGCGATATGAGTTAAATAAAATCAAGTGTTGTGTGTGTTTTTTAAAGCCAATTTTTTTTTTAACAAATTTATAGCTTTCAATTACAGGTCCTTCTAAAAAAAATTAGCATATTGTGATAAAGTTAATTATTTTCCATAATGTCATGATAAAAATTAAACTTTCATATGTTTTAGATTCATTGCACACCAACTGAAATATTTCAGGTCTTTTATTGTTTTAATACTGATGATTTTGGCATACAGCTCATGAAAACCCAAAATTACTATCTCAAAAAATTAGCATATCATGAAAAGGTTCTCTAAACGAGCTATTAACCTAATCATCTGAATCAACTAATTAACTCTAAACACCTGCAAAAGATTCCTGAGGCTTTTAAAAACTTCCAGCCTGTTTCATTACTCAAAACCGCAATCATGGGTAAGACTGCCGACCTGACTGCTGTCCAGAAGGCCATCATTGACACCCTCAAGCAAGAGGGTAAGACACAGAAAGACATTTCTGAACAAATAGGCTGTTCCCAGAGTGCTGTATCAAGGCACCTCAGTGGGAAGTCTGTGGGAAGGAAAAGTGTGGCAAAAAACGCTGCACAACGAGAAGAGGTGACCGGAGCCTGAGGAAGATTGTGGAGAAGGACCGATTCCAGACCTTGGGGGACCTGCGGAAGCAGTGGACTGAGTCTGGAGTAGAAACATCCAGAGCCACCGTGCACAGGCGTGTGCAGGAAATGGGCTACAGGTGCCGCACTCCCCAGGTCAAGACACTTTTGCACCAGAAACAGCGGCAGAAGCGCCTGACCTGGGCTACAGAGAAGCAGCACTGGACTGTTGCTCAGTGGTTGCATGTCATTCGGAAATCAAGGTGCCAGAGTCTGGAGGAAGACTGGGGAGAAGGAAATGCCAAAATGCCTGAAGTCCAGTGTCAAGTACCCACAGTCAGTGATGGTCTGGGATGCCATGTCAGCTGCTGGTTTTGGTCCACTGTGTTTTATCAAGGGCAGGGTCAATGCAGCTAGCTATCAGGAGATTTTGGAGCACTTCATGCTTCCACCTGCTGAAAAGCTTTATGGAGATGAAGATTTCATTTTTCAGCACGACCTGGCTCCTGCTCACAGTGCCAAAACCACTGATAAATGGTTTACTGACCATGGTATTACTGTGCTCAATTGGCCTGCCAACTCTCCTGACCTGAACCCCATAGAGAATCTGTGGGATATTGTGAAGAGAAAGTTGAGAGACGCTAGACCCAACACTCTGGATGAGCTTAAGGCCGCTCTCGAAGCATCCTGGGCCTCCAGAACACCTCAGCAGTGCCACAGGCTGATTGCCTCCATGCCACGCCGCATTGAAGCAGTCATTTCTGCAAAAGGATTCCCGACCAAGTACTGAGTGCATAACTGAACATAATTATTTGAAGGTTGACTTTTTTTTGTATTAAAAACACTTCTTTTATTGGTCGGATGAAATATGCTAATTTTTTGAGACAGGAATTTTGGGTTTTCATGAGCTGTATGCCAAAATCATCAGTATTAAAACAATAAAACACCTGAAATATTTCAGTTGGTGTGCAATGAATCTAAAATACATGAAAGTTTAATTTTTATCATTACATTATGGAAAATAATGAACTTTATCACAATATGCTAATTTTTTGAGAAGGACCTGTATATACTGTAATGCTGAATGCCTATAATTGAGCAATATTTCTCATATCGCGTTTCATCGTGACATCAGTCGCAGTGTTGATATCGGTGACACCGGCCTACTTTCATAAAAATATGCCATTAAACAAATATTTTAAATACAGGCTACAGTCTTTATGTTGTTTCTACATTAATTTGGAGATTAAATGTGAAATTATTACAATATAAAAACATAAAACTTTAATGTTAGGTGCGATTAACCGTGATTAATTAAAATTAAAATTTGCAAGTAATGAGTTATTTTTAATCGATTGACAGCACTGTAATTGTATTTAAAAATACGTGTGCGGAGTTACAGCTGTTATTAATATCTCACTGTAATGCACATGGTTTTCAGACACAGCTGGATTTGCAGATCATTTTGTGTCAATATGCTGAATTATGGGATAAAAGCACACCCTATATATTGTTATATATTGTATTGAACTCATCAATTAAATATTTACCATCATATATTCTGCATAATTGGATGTTTTTAAATAAACAAGTTTGAGGCTGAACGATATGACTACACAGGTGAAACTCAAAAAATTAGAATATGGTGCAAAAGTTCATGTATTTCAGTAATTCAAATTAAAAGGTGAAACTAATATATTTAGTATATATGACTATATACATATGCATGATTATACTTTTCAGAGGGCCGACATTTCTGTATTTAAATCCTTTTTTTTATTGATTTCATGTAATATTCTAACTTTCTGAGATTTTGAATTTGGGGTTTTCATAAACTGTAAGCCATAATCATCACAATTATAACTTTTGTATGATATTCTAATTTTTCGAGTTTCACATGTATATATATATATATATATATATATAAAACATTGATATTAGTGATCACATAGATTTAGACCTATATTGTATTTATATATTAAGCGTTCACGGGCAAATTTGCGTTATGTATTTCCCTGGCGTCGAAATCCGGCTCATATAAATGTGTTTCACAGGATTCCCGCTGCATGTCGATATCCACGATCAGTGGGTCTCTGAACACTACATCGAGTCCAGCCTTTAGTTTAAACTGATAATCGTGTGTGTCACTGGTGTTTCTCAGAGTCCTCGATTAACTCCAGCGCTTCTGCCAGTGACGTCAAAGCTTTCCCTCTGTATAAAGTCTGCGCAATAATTGTAGTAGACATAGAAACACGTAAAGGCATGCTGCTCTACTCTAGTGTTGTGCGCTCACTTGTTCATGAGGTCGAAGCCCTGGTCGGACAGCAGCGCACCGAAGCGCTTGCGCAGGTTGTTGTAGGGATACTCTGTGAACGTCATCTTCTTCACTGCAGGAAGCTCACTGTATCCCGGCCAGATCTTCTCACTGGGGGAGCCCAGGTCCTACACACACACACACACACACGTCAACTGCACTGCATTCAATGTCTGAAGCAGTGTTAACTGTGGCGAGGAGCGTTCCTCAGCGAGCTGTGACTGAGACGTGACGACTCCAAGCGCAATAAACGATAACTGTGACTTAACATAATATTCATGGGAGAAAAAAGGACAAAATATGACAGACTGCTGTACTACAAGTGTTGAGTGCGGCTGGCAGATGTTGTGTTGAAATCCCCCAATCAGAGCGTTTCTCTTAAAGGATTAGTTCACCTCAAAATGAAAATGGGTCTGCGGCGCCAGGCATTACGTCATCACGCGGGAAAGGTCCTTCATTAACCATCCTCCTTCTCCACACTTGTAAACAACGGGGCGGTGCTTACGCCTACGTCCAGCGTGACCTTTCCAGCGTGATGACGTAATGCCTGGCGCGCCGCAGACCAGCACAAGACCAACAATTGTGGTTAAAAAGAATATATATATTATCTTTTAGAAAGTGAGCGCTCGCTCCGCTGGATAAGAGCCTGATCCTCCGCTGGGGTCGAGCACAGCCTCTGAAACTACAGTGAAGTCCATTGTGTGGAGGAAAATCCTGAAATGTTTTACTCAAAAAACGTAATTTCTTTTCCACTGAAGAAAGAAAGAAAGACATGAACATCTTGGATGGCATTGGGGTGAGTAAATGATCAGGAAATGTTCATTTTGAGGTGAATTAATCCTTTTAAATTGTACATTTCCGCCTGGTGTTTTACTTTAATATTTGTAATCTGGCAACCCTGCGCTCTCTCTACACCACAGAAGCAGCGCCGAGATGAAAATCTTCAGCGATGAACTGTAATAAATCCAAACATGAATCTCGACTACACTGTGCCTGCTGAATAAATGTACTTATGCAACCTCTGTGTGACGAGACAGTCTATTTTGCTGATGTTGTAATGACAGGACAACAAGACTTTCACAGATTCACTCTTTCTGCTTTGCAACTGCAGATCATTTACATGCACAAACCACTAAATAAAATTAAAAAAGAAAAGCATTAAAAAAAAGCCCTATAAAAAGAGAGGCGGTTTCAAAAATGACCTCGTGCTGGATATCATCGAGTACTTCTGTGACACGAAAGAAGAGGAAATCTATGGTTTTGAAACGGTAACATGCCACTTATAATCCCATCAAAAAACTGGGTAATAATTCATTAGCCGGACTGGTTAAACAGAGATAGTAAACTAATGAGGACGGAGAATGTTCCCCGCACTTTCAAAATAAAAGTCCAGCTTCCAACTCATCAAGCAAGCAGAAAAACGAATCAGCATATGCTTATAATAGAAAAAAAGCCTTGATATTATATATAATAAATAAAGTCATATGATGGCCTTGGTGATATAACGTCACTAGTCAAGACCACAGTCTTCATTGACATCAACAGGCATGATCCACTCTGCATCAGCTCATTACTTCACTCTCGGGATCAAAACCCGACATTACCACACCGTCTGGGCTCCCATTCAAATCCCATTTTGGGCTGCACTAATCCTAATCCGGGATACTGTACAAAATAGGCCGCATTTACAAAGGGATTCAGCAGTTTTGTGTTTGCGGAAACATTGGAATTGATAGATTTTAGTTCCGAAAACTAAAGATTAAATTATGATTAGTGATGCACCGATATGAAAATGTTGCCCGATACGATAATTATTTACATTTGAAAGCCGATAACCGATATATTGGCCGATGAATCTGAATCCAAATATTTATATAATTTTTGAGAGCCTGATAACAAAAAAAAATGTGTCACCAGTAAAAGCCACGTCCCACACACACAATTATAATGTTCTCATGACACACTTGCGCTGCACATGTTGCACTGAACTGCATTTTACTTTTTTGAAGTGATTACAATCATATTTCAAGCAATTCAAAACCATCATGTTGAACAGTCGCATCTGAAGCGTCTCATCTGGACGAAATAATACATTATTGATCGGCTTTAATATATCACACTTTCTTATCAGGCCGATAACTTTATAAATGAACATCTATCGGCCGATACCGATATGGTGGCCGATATATCGTGCATCCCTAATTATTATGTAAAAATAAGTGTTTATTGATCACGATTAATCTGCATATATCTGCATTATTGTGCTTTTAATATAGTCATCAGCCACTGGTGGTTTAAACACATATTCCTATGATACAGAGGACTCTCCTGGTCCCTCCTAACAAACGCTGTAAAAAACAACAACTCATGCACATGATTATCAGCAACACACCGGCGAGACTCCAAAAATTACAATATCGTTCAAAAGTTAGCATTGTGATGATTATGGATTACAGCTTATGAAAACCCCAAATTCAAAATGTCAGAAAATTAGAATATTACATCAAATCAATAAAAAAAAGGATTTTAAATACAGAAAAGTATAATCATGCATATGTATATAGTTATATATACTAAATATATTAGCTTCACCTTTTAATTACTGAAATACACAAACTTTTGCACGATATTCTAATTTTTCGAGTTTCACCTGTATAGTGTCAATGTCCACAGCTACAGATATCAACATAATTATTATATATATATTTTTTTGCATTATGTCTATTTATGTGTACACAATTCTGTGTGGTATGTGCATGTTATTGCTCCTGGTGCAGTCTGTGAAAACAAACCTCCTCTATCCAGGGCTATATGAATATCAACACTGATGAGTCTGCTAAATGAATACATGTAAATATTGAAATAGTCTGATCAAAAAACCACTGGTTTAATGAACTGAAGACATTCAGGATGAGATGAAACATACCTTGAAAATTTTGTTAATTTGATCAATCTCGGATTTGCCAGGGAATAAAGGCTTCTGGGTGAGCAGCTCTCCGAATATACAGCCCACCGACCACATGTCCACGGCGGTGGAGTACTCCTGCGGGAGAAACAGCACAGGTTACACATCCCTCGGGACCCCCGGGGCGGGAGAAGAGTGGAGGAGGAGATCAATGTGATCTTTGAAGAAGAGACGAAAATATCAATGCGATATCATTACGAAACATCCCAGTACAAAAACAACTGTGCAGCGATTAATCGCATCCAAAATAAAAGTCTGTTTACATAATGTGTGTGTGTACTGTGTATAAGCATTTTGTATATATAAATACACTCACAAACATGCATGTATCTAATTAAGAAAAATGTGTTATTTATATATAAAATATTTATATATAATATAATTTTTTTATATATATATATACAGTATATATACACGCAAATATTTCTTAAATATATACAAGCATGTGTATATATTTACACACACCATTCCCACACCCTATTGGTGGGGTCGTTACTCAAAAAAGTAATGTTTTCTTACAAGTTACTGAAGTTTGACTTTTTGCACTATTACAATACTTGCAACTAGTCATCATATCTTCCTCTCCATGAAACATGTTAATGTTCAGTAGTACTCATATATGCTTCTTTAATGTATTTGCGTTGTACTAAAATGTGTTCATTTTCTATGGGCATATATGCGTCTGAAACCGCTAGCCTAGTGCATCCCACGTTTATCTACATTAACATCTGAATATAACATCATGGCCTTTAGAAAGATGTGTTTGTGAGGAGGTGGGAGTGCACTATAGTGGCGCAGCCAAAGCTTTTGTCCTTAATGGCTTTTTTCCTTGCATTACTTTTACTTTTATACTTTAAAGGATTAATTCACTTTTAAAGAAACTTTTGCTGATAATTTACTCCCACCATGTCATCCGAGTAGCTTCAAAGGGCTTTAAACGACACCAGACGATGAATAAGGCTCTTATCTAGCGAAACCATCACTCATTTCACAAATAAATAAAAAACTTTAAGTTTTATAAGCACAAATGCTCGCCTTGCTCTGTTCTGTGATGCGTGCTAGTGACGTCACGTAATACGCAATTACGCTGAAAAGGTCTCGCTTCTCCTCTGTGTATTCCGGTTCAGAAAGGTGAAAAACTGCATCTCATCTTCTCCTCTAAGCTCAAAATCGCCCGACATCGTTGTTTTACCTTTTAATTTCCTTTTTTTGTAAACGGCGTTCGACTTTGTTTGCGTGTTCAACTTGTAAACACTGACTCGGTACTTCCACAAACGTCAAGAAGCGTGACCTTTTCAACGTAATTGCGTATTACGTGACGTCACTAGCACGCATCACAGAACAGAGCAAGGCGAGCATTTGTGCTTATAAAACTTAACGTTTTTTATTTATTTTTGAAATGACCGATCGTTTGCTAGATAAGAGCCTTATTCATCGTCTGGTGTCGTTTAAAGCCCTTTGAAGCTGCACTGAAACGCTCATTTGGACCTTGAACCGTTTGGACCCCATTGAAGTCCATTATATGGAGAAAATCCTGGAATGTTTTCATCAAAAACCTTCATTTCTTTTCGACTGAAGAAAGAAAGACATGGACATAATGGATTACATGGGGGTGAGTAAATTATCAGCAAAAGTTTTTTAAAAGTGAATTAATCCTTTAAGTATTTTTGAAACCAGTACTTTTACACTTTTACTAGAGTAAAAAGCTTGAGTTGATACTGCAACGTCTACAGAAGTGTTTTTAAACCCTAGTATCTATACTTCCACCTGAGAAATGACTGAATACTTTTGACACCTCTGCCAATAACAAGGCTTTCCAAGTTGTACATACAGCCCCTTTAAACAGCATCAGTCATCACTTCATCTGGCCGGTCTTAAAGGCTTATTTATATTTGTTTACTGCGGAAAATATGGTTGGATCACGATTCTTGCTCTCTGTACACACATTAAATTGTATTCAGTGATTATTTTTGGGGCGTCCTGATCCCTGGCTCTGTCCTGCAGGTGTGTGTGATGATGTCATCGACTGACCTTTGCCCCCAGCAGCAGGTCAGGTGACCGGTACCACAGCGTGACCACCACAGGTGTGTAGGGTTTGAGCGGAGAGCCGTACTCCCGGGCCAAACCAAAGTCTCCAATCTACAAAACACATTCACACCTTAGATAATATCCTAAATAACACATTCATATTAATAGCATTATAGGGATATTTATATATATATATGCAAACAAGTGATGATGTGTAATAAGCAGGGCTGGGCCATCTTGATTCGATCTAGATTAATTTGTATGTACACTGCTATTCAAAAGTGTGGGATCGGTAGTTTTTTTAGGTTTCTAAAAGAGCAGAAGAGAC
>CM060623.1:1588297-1680797 GCA_030578275.1 Meda fulgida
GCATCCTGATTGGCCGGTTTCGGCTTTAAAAAAAATAAATGTACAAATCGAGAATCGAACTGTGACCTTGAATCGAAAATGTAATCGAATCGAAGATTTGGAGAATCGTGACACCCCCAGTAAAACATTGACGCTTGGGTTTTAAACATTCAAGTAAACAACAGAAATGCCAGCAAACGGCGGCTTTTATCATGTTTGTTTTGCTATCACGCTGTTTCCAGTGATTTCCTTCAGATTAGTTTTCTGATCAAACTTCGGTCTGCTGGTGAAATGAAGGGTTGTGTGACGCCAGAGAGGCGTGTTATGGGCGTGTTTTAGTGAGGCGCTGTGGAGCTTCTGGCCCGACAGTGGAAACACAGCTAGTGTGTGATCATGATTCAGGCAGCACTACAGGTCTGATCGGTATATTTAGAGTGTGTGTGTGTGTGTGTGAGTGCGTGTGTGTGTGTGTGTGTGTGTGTGTGAGTGCGTGTGTGTGTGTGTGAGTGCGTGCGTGCGTGCGTGCCGTGCAGTGTGTACCTTCTCTGCGCGCGCCCGGTCCTGCGTGCGCTCCTCTGCACTAGTCTCTCTCTCTCCTTCAGCTCGCGCGCTGCTCCTTCTCTGCTGCTCCCGGACCTTAACGTTCCCGCTTCCCGCTGGGCCCGCTCCAGCTGCTCCCATGACATCCCTGCTGTTCACAAACACACACACACACTGAAGTCTGGTCCCATGCTGCGGTCCCCACTCAGCAGCCGGGAGACACATCACACACAACACAAAACTGAAGTCAGTCCAGCTGCGGTCCACTCCGCAGTCCGGGAGACACACACACACACACAAACTGAAGTCAGGTCCAGCTGCGTCCACTCAGCGAGCCGGGAGACACACACAACTCACACACACCATACACACACTGAAGTCAGGTCCAGCTGGCGTCCACTCAGCAGCCGGGAGATACACACACACACACACACACACACACACACACACACACACACACACACAAACAACACACACACACGGAAGTCAGGTCAGCTGCGTACATTTCAGCAGCCGGGAGATACACCCACACACACCACAACACACACACACACACACTAAGTCAGGTCCAGCTGCGGACCACTCAGCAGCCGGGAGACACACACACACACACACACACACAACACACAACACACCAGAATTCAGTCCAGCCTGCGGTTCCCATTCAGCAGCCGGAGAATACACACACACACACACCACTTCTGAACACTGAGCATTGAAGACTAGAGACTCACATGAGCTATCTATCAATTCACTGAGGAAGATGTCACACACACTAGGATGATTTCAAGGCGAGTAAATCATGGGACATCTAAATTATTTGGGTGAGAAACTTTCCTTTAATATACAGTAGGACGATATCAAAGCGTACAGTCTGAGAGTGCAAGACTGAGTGGTGTGTGTGTGGTGTGTGTGTGTGTTGGACCTCTCTGCTGCGGAGTGTGTGAGTGTGTGTGTGTTTGTGAGTGTGTGTTGGACCTCTCTCCTGCGGGACTGAGTGTGTTTTTGTGTGTGTTGTGAGTGTGTGTTTGGACCTGTGTGTGTGTGTGTGTGTGTGTGTTTTTGAGTGTTGTTTGGACCTCTCTTCTCTGCGGGATGGAGTGAGTGTGTGTGTGGAGTGTGTGTTTGGTGAGTGGTGGACCACTCTCTAGCGGGAGTGAGTGTGTGTGTGATGTGAGGTGTGGTGTTTGTGAGTGAGTGTAGGACCTCTCTCTGCGGGAGTGAGTGTGCGTGTGTGTGTGTGTGTTTGTAGTGTGGTGTTGGACCTCTCTCTGCGAGAGTTGTGATGTGTTTGTAGTGTGTGATTGGAGCCATCTCTCTACGAGAGTTATTGTGGTGGTTTGTGAGTGTGTGTTGGACCTCACTCTTCGGGAGTGAGTGTGTGGTTGTGTGGGTGTTTTGTGAGTGTGTGTTGGACCACTCTCTGCGAGAGATTGTGTGTGTGTGTTTGTGAGTGTGTTGTTGATGACCCTCTCTGCCTGCGAGTGATGTGTGTGGTGTGTGTGTTTTGTGAGTGTGTTGTTGGGACCTCTCTCTGCGGGAGTGAGTGTGTGTGTGTGGTGTGTGTGATGGTGAGTGTGTGTTGGACCTCTCTCTGCGGGATGTGTGCGTGTGTTGGTACATCACCTCTGCGGGAGTGTGTGTTGTGGTGAGTAGTGTTTGATGAGTGTGTGTTGGACCTCTCCTGCGAGAGTGAGGTTGTGTGGTTGTGTGTGAGTTTGTGAGTGTGTGATGGACCTCTCTCTGCGTGAGTGATGTGTGTGTGTGTGTGTGATGGTGAGTGTGTGTTGGACCTCTCTCTGCGGGAAGTGTGTGCGAGTGGTTGGACCTCTCTCTAGCGGGAGTGAGTGTGTGGGTGGGTGTGTGTGAGTTTTGTGAGTGTGTGGTTAGTAGACCACTCACTGCGAGAGTTGTGTGTGTGTGTGTGTTTGTGTGTGTGTGTATGTGAGTGTGTGTTGGACCTCTCTACTGCGGGAGTGAGTGTGTTTGATGTGTATGGTGAGGTGAGTGGTTGGACCTCTCTCAGCGGGAGTGAGTGTGTGTGTGTGTGTGTGTGGTTTTTTTGTTGAGTGTGTGTTGGACCCTCTCTCTGCGAGAGTGTGTGTGTTTGTGTGTGTGTTTGTGAGTGTGTGTTTTGACCTCGTCTCAGCTGAGTGAGTGTGTGTGTGTGGTGTGATGGTTGAGTGTGTGTTGGACCTCTCTCTGCGGGAGTGTGAGCGTGGTTGTTGGACCACTCTCTGCGGGATGAGTGTTGTGTGTGTGATGTGCGTGTTTGTGAGTGTGTGTTGGGACCTCTCTTAGTCGAGAGTGTGTGTGTGTGTTGTGTGTGTTTGTTTGTGAGTGTGTTGGACCTCTCTCCAGCGGGAGTGAGTGTGTGTGTGTGAGTGATGGTGAGTGTGTGTTGGACCTCTCTCTGCGGGAGTGATGTAGTGTGTGTGTGTGTGTGTTTGTGGAGTGAGTGTTTGGACCTCTCCACTGCGCGAGTTTGTTGTGTGTGTGGTGTGTGTTTGTGAGTGTGTGTTTGGAACCTCTCTCTGCGGTGAGTGAGTGTTGTGTGTGTGTGTGATGGTGGAGTGGGTGTGTTGGACCACTCTCTGCGGGAGTGTGTGCGTGTGTTGAACCTCTTCTGCGGAGTGTGTGTTGAGCGTGTGTGTGTGTTGTTTGTGAGTGTGTGTTGGACCACTCTCTGCGGGAGTGATGTGTGTGTGGTGTGTGTGTGTGTTTGTGAGTGTGGGTTGTGACCTCTCTCATGCGGGAGTGAGTGTGTGGAGTGTGTGTGTGAGTGTAGTTTGGTGAGTGTGTGTTGGACCCTCCTCTGCTCTTCTGCGGAAGTGGTGTGAGTGTGTGTTGATGTGTGTGTTTGTGAGTGTGCGTTGGACCTCCTCTCTGCGGGAGTGAGTGTGTGTGTGTGGTGTGTGTGATGTTTGTGAGTGTGTGTTGGAACTCTCTCTCCTGCGGGAGTGAGAGTGTGTGTGTGTGTGTGTTTGTTTGTGAGTGTGTGTTTGTGAGTGTGTGTTGGACCCTCTCTCTGCTCATCGGGAGGAGTGGGAGGGTGGGTGGGTGGGGTGTGTGATTTTGTAGTTGTGTTGACCTCTCTCTCTGCGGAGTGAGTGTGTGTGTGTGTGTGTGTGTGTGTGTGTGTTTTGTGATGGTGTGTTTGACCTCTCTCTGCGGGAGGGAGTGAGTGGTGTGTGTGTGTGTGTGTTTGTGAGTGTGTGTTGGACCTCACACTGCGGGAGTGAGTTGTGTGTGTGGTGTGTGGATGGTGAGTGTGTGTTGTGACCTCCTCTCTGCGGGAGGTGTGCGAGTGTTGGACCCTCTCTCTGCGGGAGTGTGTGTGTGCGTGGTGTGTGTGAGTTTGTGAGTGTTGTTGGACCTCTCTCTGCGGGAGTGAGTGTTGTGTGTGTGGTGTGTGTGTTTGTGAGTGTGGGTTGGAACCTCTCTCGCTGGATGAGTGGTGTGTGGTGTGTGTGGTGGTGTGTGTGTTGTAGTGGTGTTGGACCCTCTCTCTGCGAAGTGTGTGTGGAGTGTGTGTGTGTGTGATGTTTGTGAGTGTGTGTTTGGACCTCTCTCTGCGGGAGTGAGGTGTGTGGTGTTTGTTGTGTGTGGTTTGTGAGTGTGTGTTGGACCTCTCCTGCGGGAGTGAAGTGTGTGTGTGTGTGTGTGTTTGTGAGTTGAGTTTGTGAGTGTGGTGTTGGACCTCTCTCCGCGGAGGGGAATGAGTGTGTGTGGTGAGTGTGTATGTGAAGTGTGTTGGGACCTCTCTCGGCGGAGTGAGTATGTGGGTGATGTGTGTGTGTGTGGTGTGTTTTTGAGTGTGTGTTGGACCTCTCTCTGCGGGAGGGCGTGAGTGTGTGGTGTGTGTGTGTGTTTTGTGAGTGTGTGGTTGAACCACTCTCTCGGGAGTGAGCTCTGGCTTGAATCTCTTCGTTTCTGACGCTCATGAATCTCGCCTGTTTTGTTTTCGTCCTGCCACTGTCTTTTCCTCCTCTCGTTTTCTTCTCGCCTCCTTCTCTTTGTCTTTTGTGCGAATGTGGGATTCGCGACACCCTCCCTGGCTGTGAAGATCAATAAACCAGACAAAAAAGGTCACACTTTAAATGAAGTGTCTTTACCTAAAATAGCATGAACATGTACTTAATTTAATACAATGCCCTTATCGTGGTACATCCATGTTTTTCAATTGTACTTATATTTAAAAGGTACCGCATGTAGTTATAGAAGCATAAGATCATATTATTAAAGAGGAGCTATTTCTGCGGATTTCACAGAGTCTTGATTATGTTTCTGGCTCTACTAGATACAGGTTTTTCCTGCTTGAATGTTGAATATTTCCTCATATTCTCCATTGTTGCGGGCTCCTCTCTTTCTCAGTCTGTCAGTACGCGGTGGGGTTTACTTCCCTGTCCTCTCTATGAATGCCCCTCCTCCTGAAAAGCACACGTGCGCTGATTGGTCGGCTGGATCAGTGTGTTGTGAATTGGTCGAGTCGCTTCAAGTGTGTTGGGAATGTCCCGCCCCTTTCCATAACCGCCAGTTATACTCACTCCTAACTCATCCAGGCCCCGCCCCTTTATTCTGCGTATGATTAATATAGATGAGGAATAATGTGACGTTGTTTCCAGAAGAAACTCGAGACACAATGAGCGTTTTCAGGAGTTCCAGAAACACTGACACAGATATAGAGAAGAACCGTATCATTGCTCAAAAACAGCAACAGCACACACTATAATTAGGCTGTCACAATTCCTCGAATTAAAGGTCGAGTACTTATTTTTTAAAACCTCGATTGCAATTTACCCCGTCGGAGTAACCGGCAAAAACACCGTAAGTGCCGGCATTTCACAGACGAGTATTCCCATCCATACCCACTGCTAGCTAAGGCTACGCGCGACATATTAAAAAACCATTTTACAATTATAATATACATAGAGCATTGTGAAGTATAAAGGCTGTGATTCCAGTTAAGAATAAATATATTTTCCACAAGAAGCACAACGCTTTAAATTAATACCATTGCGAGATGGACCCGTCTCCACAGTGACGCTACACACACTCAGTCACTGCATGTTCTTGTGTGTATTTCCAATCACGTGCATTTGGAAACGCAGTGAGCTCCATTTCAACAAATATTTGAAACGTAACCTCCATCTGAAAGTCTACACAAAAAAACACAAACTAACAGCGCCAGCGCGCCCCTGCAGTGCATAATCCTAATGGTACATAAGCAATGTTTAAATAGCCAATTCATTATTGCTATGTTATTATATTTGTATTTTAAGGCATATTAAAGGCTGTTGTTCATTTGGACCTATTTTTATTACCAGAAATATTTATCCGTTACTCGCTAAATCGATGGATACTAAACTATTTGATATCTCTGCAGTCCCTACATCTAAACACCGTGGAAAAGCATAATAGGACATTTTAAGAATATGGTTTGGTTCTGCTCTTCCGACTGGAGTATCTAGGCCCCGCCCCTTTATCCTGCATATACGATAAAAATGAGGAATATAGTGACATGCCCGCCCCCCGCCCCCCCCCCCTCCCCCTCCCCCCCCCCCCGTGAAGGCCCCTTTATCCTGCATATTAATGATGTAAATTGAGAGACTATAGTGACAGGAAGGCCCCGCCCATTATCCTTCATATTAAAGATGTAAAGAGGAATATAGTTGACAGGCCCCGCCCCTTTATCCTGCATTAATGATGTAAATGATGAATATAGTTGACAGGCACGCACACCCTTTATCCTGCATATTAATGATATTGATGTAAATGAATATAGCGACAGGCCCCCCCTCCCCTTTATCCTGCTATTCAATATATTGATGTAAATCAGAGGAAATATAGTGACAGGCCCCTCCCCTTTATCCTGCATATAAATTATGTAACTGAGGAATATAGTGAACAGGCCCCGCCCACTTTAATCCTGCATATTAAAAATGTAAATGAGGAATATAGAGACAGGCCCCGCCCCTTTATCCAGCCTAATCATGATGTAAATGAGGATAAAGTGACAGGCCCGCCCCCTTTATCTGCATAAAAATGATGTGAATGAGGAATCTAGTGACAGGCCCCCACCCCTTTATCACCTGCATATTTAATGATGTAAATGAGGAATATAGTGACAGCCCTCCACCCCTTTATTACCTGCATAATAAAGATGTAAATGAGGAATATATTGACAGCCCCACCCCTATTATCCTGCATATTAATAATGTGTAAATGAAGGAATATAGTGACAAGTCCCGCCCCTTTATCCTGCATATTAATGATGTAAATGAGGAAATATATGACAAAGGCCCCACCCCTTTATCCTGCATATTAATGATGTAAATGAGGAATATATTGACAGAGGCCCCACCGCCATTATCCTTCAAATTAATAATGTAAAATGGAATATAGTGACAGGCCCCGCCCTTTAACCTGCATATGAATGATTTCAATGAGGAATAAATTGACAGGCCCCACCCCTTTATCCTGCATATTAATAAAGTAAATGACGGAATATAGATACAGGCCCGCCCATTTATCCTGCATATTAAATGATATTGATGTAAATGAAGGAATAAAGTGACAGGCCCCGCCCCCATTATCCTGCATATAATGAAGTAAACTGAGGAATATAGTGACAGGCCCCGCCCCTTTAACCCTTGCAGTAAAACACTGTGTCACGGACCGTCTCATCCGACTGGGCTCCTGTGCCGCCTCTTGTCCTTCCTCTTCTCCTGCTTTTCTGTGGTAGCTCTTGTCTTTCCTCGCAATCTGCTGTGGGGTTTGATGGCAGAGACTCGTCGTCCTCCGCTCCTCTGCAGAACACACACAACACAGTTTACATTATTAATATTTCCCATAAACAGCTTTTAACTATCATCCTTCCTCGCACTTTGGTAACACATCTTTCCCTGCGCGAGTCCCCTAAAATAACACGTTTTTTTGTCCAGAAAGCTTATTTTATTTCATTTTGATGATATTTTTTGATACATTTTTGGGGGGGTATTTTTTTAATTTATTTACCTTTAAGTTACTAGATTTGGTCAAGAAAAAATAAATAGTTATTTTAAGCACTTCCGGCATTCCTCACATTCTTTCAACTTAATTCCAAATAACTCCAATTTCATGCATAATGCTGCGTTCACACCAAACACGAATAATCGTCAATTCACGTCTATCGCGTCTAGTGTGAGGGCCAGTGCTGGCGGCTGGTGTTTGCAAGATGGCTGCCTTTGATGGAGCATTTACCCACCAGAAGAGCAGAACAGTGGCATAGGCGGGCGTTGCTTGTTGTGCATAAAGAACAGATAGAAATGTCATTTTTATTCTATATAGTCACATTAAAAAATTTATTGAGGGCATCCCAGCAATCCCGATACCTTTCCCCGGGACAGCAGCAAGGCTCCTGATTGGGTTTATGCGGCGCGAAAGTGACGCCAAAGTTCAGATTTTTTTAAAACTTGGGCGTCAGACGCGAATTTGCATCAAACCGCGAGAAATGCACCGAAAAAACTCATTTGCACGTATCGCGATAAACGCCTCATCTGCGCCGTGCAGGACCTCTAGGCGTGCGTAAACGCGTCTTTCCACTCGTGTGAACGCACCAAAAGGCTTTTATCAGTCTTTCGCTGACCTCTATATGTAGAAAATAAAAAAATAAGATGATATTTCATGACTCTAGATGGCCTTATAGCTTCTATAGAGCTGTTTCTAATGTCGTAAGTTCTAATGTCCACAAGTCAGTGCGTTTCAGTGTGCATTCAGCACACAGTAACATTATAAAATAAATTAAGTTTTAGCATTTTAGTTTTGAATTTTGAAGCATTGACTGATCGGAGAGATTTTCTATGTGTACTGAAGCTTTCCACTCATTCCTATGGAGGTCAAATTAAAGGAAGGATTAGATTACTTTTTTAAAATCAACCACAAATCTCCTTGAATCCATCCCCTATTTTTTGTGTGTGTATTCATGGTTCAAGTGCACAGCATCCCGGACCGCTCTTATGACCACTCAGAGTGTGGGGTCGATGATGTCAGAGGCGGGATGGAGACCAGTCCTTCATCGAGACCTCCCGCATATAGGTGGAGTTCCTTGATTGTTATTTCCATCTTGTGGGTCTCGAATCTCTCCTTCCTCGGAGTGTCCCCTTTTGGATACCCGAACATAACCGTCTGTCAGCAAAACACATAGGACTGGAATGGCAGCAAATGTACAGACAGACTAAATAATTTACATAACATTGCATGCTCATAATCTACTTTAATTCATATTGCCTGTTGATTAAAGCAGGCTCCACATTAACGCTTGTCCGGGACAATGGAGTTTTTTTGAAAGGGACGAGTAAAGAGAATTTACTTTCCCGACCAGACAAGTAGCTGATTAAAACTCCAATAACAAAATAAAACCATTGGATCAGTATGATTTCTGATTTATTACTCTATTGATCGATATGAGAAAATAAAGGTATTAATGACGGAACAAGATGCTGTTGAGGCTCTCAAAATGGGTAGTTTATATTTATAACTTATATGATCAGTAAAGCATCTCACACGACGAGTGCTGTTTGTCCTGAATACCACCACTGTGAAAATGTGCACTGATTTCATAAAACCGTTCCATACACATTTAAATTAGGTCATTACATTTAGACTCAATATTGGAATTGTATTTTTGAGCAGGAAAATAGTTTCAAAAAAGAACCATAACACATCTCCACAGGAACACTTACTTAATGATTCAGTGTTTTGATAATCGGTCGAGTCCAAAGATTCCAATGGACTCGTTCATAACCAATGTCTCCATTCTAAACGAATCAGTCATTTATGAACGAAGGTGTGAATGAAGCGTCTCAATGACTCCACATTAAGACGCGGGTCTCCATGCCGCCCCTACTGGCGGTTTTAGCTGCATGTATAAAGGGATCATTCTTTCCAACATTCCTTATTTGTATATTTCAATATATTTAAAACAACCTCATAACATTATTTAAAACAGTTGCAATTTTTCAGTGTAACTGAATTAAGTTCTCAGCCCTACTTCTGTAACAGCCCCTTTAGTGTCATATTATTCTAATTAAATTTATGATCGAATTTCGAATTTAAAAATGAACGATGAGGCAGAAAATTTATATAAGTAAGGGGGGTGCCCTTAAAGTGCAGGATCTGACAATATGCAGATTTAAATGTATCAAAGCTGATTGAACACTGAAGAGAATATTGCTTCATAATAAATATATATTTACAACACAATTTTTTTTCTCTCGGACAAATGAGGGATAAAGCACATGAAAAGCGTAATGTGGAGCCCTGATTAAATCACATCATGCTAACTCGCATATGGAAATTATAGCAGGGTATTCAAACACTTTAGACCCCAGAATAGCCCATCTCATCCCCTTCATGCGACCCTGAGTGACCCCCCGACCCCTCTCTACATCGACTCCCCTGAACCCCCGACCCCTTCTCTAGTCGTCTCCCCGACCTTCCTCTATCGTCTCCCCTGACCCCCGTCCGCCTTCTCTAGTCGTCGTCCCCCGACCCACTTCGTCTAGTCGTCTTCCCCTGACCCCCCGACCTCCTCTCTATCGACTCCCCCCGACCCCTTCTCATCGTCTCCCCCGACCCCATCTCAAGTCGTCTCCCCTGACCCCCGACCCCTTCCTAGTCTGTCTCCCCTGACCCCGAACCCCTATCTCTAGTGCTCTCCTCCCCCGACCCCTTCTCTAGTCGTCTCCCCTGACCCCCCGACCCCTTCTGCTTATCGTCTCCCCGACCCCCTTCTCTAGTCGACTCCCCGACCCCTTCTCTAACGTCTCCCCCTACCCCCGACCCCTTCTCTAGTCGCACCTCCCCTGACCCCCAGACCCCTTCTCTAGTCGTCTCCCCCGACCCTTTCTCTAGTCGTCTCCCCAGACGCCCGACCCCTTCTCTAGTGTCTCCCCCTACCCCTACCCCTTCTCTAGTCGTCTCCTGACCGCCCCCGACCCCTTTCTCTAGTCCGTCCCCTGACCCCCGACCCCTTCTCTAATAGTCTCCCCTGACCCCCGAGCCCCTTCTCTAAAATTCTCTCCCACAGACCCCGACCCTTCTCTAGTCGTCTCTCCCTGAACCCCCGACCCTTCTCTAGTCTGTCTCCCCCGACCCCTCTCTAGTCTCTCTCCCCGACCCCTTCTCTATATCGTCTCCCCCTGATCCCTTCCTCTAATAGTCTCCACCCCCTGACTCCCCGACCCCTTCTCTTACAAAGGTTTTTTTTTCCGTCCCCACCTCCCCTAATCCCCTTAACTCTAAAGTGAGCGAATATGGGCAAGTCGTAGATATGGTAAGGTTTGGTGGTTCTGGGTAGATAACTAATATTCTCCCTGGACCCCCCCCCCTTCTCTAGTCGTCTCCCCTGATCCTATCTCTAATAGTCTCCCCTGACACCACGACCCCTTCTCTTATTCCGGCTCCCCCGACCCCTTCTCAAGTCGTCTCCCCCCGACCCCTTCTCCTAGTCGTCTCCCCTGATGCCTTCACTAATATCTCCCGCTGAACCCCCGATTGACCCCTTCTCTAGTCGTCTCCACCCTGCTCCCTTCTCTAATAGGTCTACCCCTGACCCCCGACCCCGTTCTCTCACTAGTCTCTACGCCGATCCCCTTCTCTAATAGTCTCCCCTGACCCCCGACCCCTTCTCTAGTCCCGTCTCCGCCTGACCCCCCGACCCAATCTCTAGTCGTCTGCCCCGACCCCTTCTCTAGTCGACTCCCCCGACGGCCCCCTTCTCCTATCGTCTCCCCTGACACCCTTCCGTCTAATAGTCCTTCCCCTGACCCCCACCTCTTCTCTTGTCGTCTTCCCCTGACCCTTCTCTATCTTCTCCCCCCGATTCTTCCTCTAATAATCTCCCCTGACGCCCCGACCCCCTTCTCTAGTCATCCTCCCCTGACCCCCGACCCCTTCTCCTAGTCCGCTCCCCTGACCCCCGACCGCCTTCTCTAGTCTCCTCCCCTGACCCCCGACTGCCCCTTCTCTAGTCGTCACCCCTGACCCTTCTCTAAATAGTCCCCCTGACCCCGACCCCTTCTCTAGTCCGTTCTCCCCTGACCCCCGACCCCCTTCTCTAGTCGTCTCCCCTGACCCCCGACACCCTTCTCTATTCGTCTTCCCCCTTAATCCCTTCTCTAATATCTCCCTGACCCCCGACCCCTTCTCTAGTCCGTCTCCCCTGACCCCCGACACCATCTCTAGGTCGAGTCCCCTGACCCCCGACCCGCTCTCTAGTCATCTTCCCCTGACCCCCGACCCCTTTTCCTCTAGTCGTCTCCCCCCCGATTCTTCTCTAAAATATGTTCTCCGCTTGACCCCCGACCCCATCACTAGTCGCTCCCTCTACCCCACGACCCCTTCTCTCGTCTCTCCCCTGACCCCCCGACCCCTACTCTAGTCTCTCCCCTGAACCCCCAGACCCCTTCTCTAGTCGGCTCCCCCTGACCCCCGACCCCTTCCCTAGTCGTCAACCCTGACCCCCCATCCCCTTGCTCTCTCTAGTCGTCTCCTCCCCCGACCCCTTCTCTAGTCGTCTCCCCCGACACCCTCTCTAGTGTCTCTCCCCCGACCGACCCCTTTCTCTAGTTGATCACCCCCGATTCTTCTCTAATATCTCCCCTGACGCCCGGCGACTCCCTTCTCTAGTCATCTCCCCCTGACCCATCTCTAGTCACTCCCCTGACCCCTTCGTCTAATAGTCTCCCCTGACCCCTTCTCTAATAGCCCTCCCCCTGACCTCTGCTCCTAATAGTCTCCCCCCTGTACCTCTGACCCCTTCTCTAATAGTCTCCCCCATGACCTCTGACGCCTTCTCTAATAGTCTCCACCCTGGACCTCTGACCCCTTCTCTAATAGTCCTCCCCTGACCTCTGAACCCCTGCTCTAATAGTCCTCCCCCTGACCTCTGACCCCTTCTCTAATAGGCCTCCCCCTGACCTCTGACCCCTTCTCTAATAGTCTCCCCCCTGACCTCTGAACCGCCTTCTCTAATAGCCTCCCCCCTGACTCTCTGAGACCCCTTTCTCTAATATCCTCTCTCCCCCTGACCCCGGTTTGAAAACCCCAGGATATAGCGTTCATATACATGGTGGGATCGAAGCGTAAGAATGCTGAACTGAACCTCTTACTTCTTACCCCGCGTTTAGGGGTCGCTCTTCTCTTCCAGCTCTCGTCTGCGCTCTTCTCTTGTAGGATCTCGTCTAACGTTTTAACTTTCCAGGTTTCCTTTTGTCCCCCATCAGCTCCAAATCACCTCCACTGAAACAACAGCGAGAGAAGCTTGATTCACAGGTGCACACACACACACTCGAACACTCACACAAACAACAAACAAACTCGTTCTCTCTCTCTCTCTCTCACACACACAAACATTCACACAAACAAACAGTTCTCTCTCTCTCTCTCTCTCTTTCTCTCACACACACAAACACTCACACAAACAAAACTCGTTCTCTCTCTCACACACACATACATACAAACACAAACACCACTCACATACAAACACTCACACAAACAAACACACACAGCCACCACATACAAACACTCACACAAACACACACACAGCCACTCACATACAAACACTCACACAAACAAACAAAACAAACACACACAGCCACTCACATACAAATACTCACACAAACAAACAAACACAGCCACTCACATCAAACACTCACACACACAAACACACACAGCCACTCACACAAACACACCAGCCACTCACATAAAAACACTCACACAGACAAACACACACAGCCACTCACACAAACACACACAGCCACTCACATACAAACACTCACACAAACAAACACACACAGCCACTCACATACAAACACTCACACAAACAAACACACACAGCCACACATACAAACACACACAGACAAACACACACAGCCACTCACATACAACACTCACACAAACAAACACACACAGCCACTCACATACAAACACTCACACAAACAAACAAACAAACACACACAGCCACTCACATACAAACACTCACACAAACAAACAAACAAACACACACAGCCACTCACATACAAATACTCACACAAACAAACAACACAGCCACT
The DNA here is from genome assembly GCA_030578275.1 of Meda fulgida. Lineage (NCBI taxonomy): Eukaryota > Metazoa > Chordata > Actinopteri > Cypriniformes > Leuciscidae > Meda > Meda fulgida. The sequence continues at coordinate 1,601,911 of CM060623.1, forward strand.
CACATACAAACACTCACACAGACAAACACACACAGCCACTCACACAAACACACACAGCCACTCACATACAAACACTCACACAGACAAACACACACAGCCACACATACAAACACTCACACAGACAAACACACACAGCCACTCACATACAAACACTCACACAGACAAACACACACAGCCACTCACATACAAACACTCACACAAACAAACACACACAGCCACTCACATACAAACACTCACACAAACAACACACACAGCCACTCACATACAAACACTCACACAGACAAACACACACAGCCACTCACATACAAACACTCACACAGACAAACCACACAGCCACTCACATACAAACACTCACACAAACAAACACACACAGCCACTCACATACAAACACTCACACAGACAAACACACACACAGCCACTCACATACAAACACTCACGCAAACAAGCAAACAAACACACACAGCCACTCACATACAAACACTCACACAAAACAAACAAACAAACACACACAGCCACTCACATACAAACACTCACACAAACAACACACACAGCCACTCACATACAAACAGTCACGCAAACAAACAAACAAACACACACAGCCACTCACATACAAACACTCACACAAACAAACAAACACAGCCACTCACATACAAACACACACAAACAAACACAAACAAACAAACAAACCACACACACATCCACTCACATACAAACACTCACATACAAACAAACAAACAAACAAACAAACAAACCACACACAGCCACTCACATACAAACACTCACACAAACAAACAAACAAAACACACACAGCCACTCACATACACTCACACAAACAAACAAACACACACAGCCACTCACATACAACACTCACACAAACAAAACAAACACACACAGCCACTCACTCACATACAAACACTCACACAAACAAAACAACACACACAGCCACTCACATACAAACACACACACAAACAAACTCACTCAGACAGATACACTCACTCACTCACTCTCTCTCTCTCTCTCACACACACACACACACAAACTCACTCAACAGATACACTCACTCACTCACTCACTCTTTCTCTCTCTCACACACACACACGCATTCAGTAAAGCTTGATCAAGTCGATACCACAATCTTATAAAATGGCTAAATCGCGTCACGTGAGCTCACTCTGAACTCCCTCACTCATATTGTTTTATTATTTCGCTTTATTTTCTGTCATTGAGTTTCAGAAAACAGTTCTGGCGGGATTTTCATGTTAAAAAGTTCAAAAAAAGATCCGAATGTGTAAAACTATGTTTTGGAAAAGTACCATGTGGAAATAGACGCAATAGGAATATTGTAATGATTCGGCGATTCACCACCGCACTGTTTGTAAAGGATAGTCCCGCAGAATTAATAAAAATCACGGAATACAAAATTATTTGAGTGCGTTTGGGCAGATCACGAGCGTCAGATTCACATGAACTTCGCGCGCGCGTCCGAGAGCTCTCGTGCACTCTCACAACAAAGGAATGCGCAGTTAAACTTTAAGCTTCAAACAGGAGCGCGCTTATAACTCATATTAACACTGAAGAAGAATTTCAATATTTCTTTACTCACCCTGTGATTTATTCGGCGCGTTTTCACAACACCGGAAAAACAATTCACTTCCTCCTACTTCCGGCCAATTACTTCCAGGTCGGCGCACCGCAAATCTCGAGTGACGTCACACTGCCACCCTGCCGGCGCTTTAGTGGATTGCACACAACTATATGTAAATACAAATGATTCTTAAGCAATTCTCCTTGTCATTGACCATTTGTTGTATTGATAGAAAAACGAATGCAACACAAATACACACGATTAATTTATTTAATGATTTTATTATTGTTTTCCTTTTCTGCTTATTGCAAAATCAGCTTTACATGTCAATAAAACAGTTTTTTTTACTTGTGTAATCAAATCTAGTAATGGCCATTATATTTTGAATATTTCACATTCCGCCGTAATCACAAAAAAATGTGATTGGTCGCTCGTCACCAGCGCTGAGAAACGTCATGTACCACGTGACCACGCTGTTCGCGCCTCAGACGTTCGATCTTTTTAACGTTTATTACTTTAGTTACTCGTTTGTAGTTATTGTTTCTCAAATTATGTAAAATAATACTACATATTTCGTGTATGATCATCACAAGATGTAGTCGATCAAAATGTTATTGCCTACAGTTAAATAGCAAAATTAGCACAAGTAAGGCCTTGTGTGAAATAAACCCGAGTACAATAATAATATTGTAATGGAAAATATAACAATGTAGCCCACTTCGTTACCAAGAACAGTTCAGCGATCATTTATGTCTTTAACTAATATAAAAACAGCAACTATTTGAATCCCTGCTGGGGGGGACGCTTAGTTTTAGTTGGTCTTTTAGTTGCAAAAATGCACAAATATTGCACTGTATACATTTAATAAAGAAATGCAAAATTCATCTGAATCAAAATGTTATCAATGCACAAATAAAGACCAAATTATTCAGACAATTCGCATTAGTGGTTATTGTACATTATCAAAACATACAGTACATAATTTTATATCAAATCACCACAGTTTAGACATAACCTTGACAATTCATCAAGTATTCGACAAATCTTCTGCTTCACAGAGATAAAACAAAGACAACACATGGAATAAATCCTCTCATCCGTAAGGCAGGAATAACACAGGGAAACTTCAAGTCATTTGATACAATCTTAAAAACAGCTCACACAATTAAAATCTCTGATGACCAGAGACGAAATAAGAGACAAGAAGGAAAACAATTCTGTCAGTTTCTGTGATAAAAACAGGCGATTAAACCAGATCAGACACGGGCTGGACGAAGATTGTGGTTCGCTACAATCATTGCATTTAATATATACAAAACCTGCTTGTCTTTTTGTGAATGAGAGATCAGTAAAAGAACTTTATACAAAATAGTGCCTTTACTCTTGGAGAAACGTCCGTCATATTTCACCTTAAATCAAAATGTATTTTGCGCAAAGCCTTAATGAGTTTTTTTTTTCCATTATTTTTTTGACAATTATCAGTAGAAATAAAATAAAGGTGCCTTAAAAACAGGCTCTATTGTCTTAATGCAAAATATAGTTTCTTATTTTTTTATTTTAAGGTAAAATACGAGCTGGAAATTTGCTGACAACCTCACTCACATGTCGAAACACCATACGATATTTGCAACGTTTCTTAAGTCTCTTTTGGTTGTCAGAAAACCATCAAAAAGCTGAATTATTGGGTCCCAAAACCACAGCTATAGACAGTGAGGCATGATCCCTGTGAAACTTGAAGCTTTGATTATTGATTCCTGTGCTTTGGACCCACAGCCAGCTTTCATTGAGAATAAAGGGATAGTTCACCCAAAAATGAAAATGTCCCCATGATTTACTCGCCCTGAACTCATCCTAGGTGTATATGACATTCTTCCCTCAGACGAACACAGTCTTAGTTATATAAAAAAAAGCTTTTCCAAGCTTTATAATGGCCTTTTATGTTTTGAAGTCCATCAAAGCGCATCCATTTATTAACCCCCGGAGCCTGTGGAGCACTTTTATGATGGACAGATGCACTTTTATGATGAATAGAAGCACTTTTATGATGGATAGAAGCATTTATAATGGACAGATGCACTTTTATGGATTTCAAAACAGAAAAGGCAATCCATTTCCATTATAAAGCTTGGAAGAGCCAAGACATTTTTTAATATAACTGATTGTATTCGTCTGAAAGAAGAAAGTCATATACACCTAGTATGGCTTAAGGGTGAGTAAATCATGGGCTAATTTAAATTTTGGGGTGAAACTATCCCTATAAAGGAACGCAGGTTCATTTGGCAGATGTGACGTCGTCGCCGTCGTAAGTCTTGTGCTTGAGCTCGGCCTCCGCTGATTGGCCGAGAGCGTGCTGGACGAGCATGTCTCTCTGCATCTGCTTGGCCTTGTTATACAGCAGGACTCCCACGAACACCAGCACCGTCCCGCCCGCAGACACCAGAGTGATGGAGTTACTGAACACGATGATGCTCAGCCAGATGGACAGCGCATGCTTCACGGTGCTCGCCACACTACACACACACACACACACACACACACACACACACACACACACACACACACACACTCACATCACATCACTGCAGTTTACAGCAGTGAATGAGGAGCACCTGAATGTTACGGGCGAGAGTGTGTGAAGGAGGCGGACCTGAATGTTACGGGTGAGAGCGCGTGAAGGAGGCGCACCTGAATGTTACGGGTGAGAGCGTGTGAAGGAGGCGCACCTGAATGTTACGGGTGAGAGCGCGTGAAGGAGGCGCACCTGAATGTTACGGGTGAGAGCGCGTGAAGGAGGCGCACCTGAATGTTACGGGTGAGAGCGCGTGAAGGAGGCGCACCTGAATGTTACGGTGAGAGCGCGTGAAGGAGGCGCACCTGAAGGTTACGGGTGAGAGCGCGTGAAGGAGGAGCACCTGAATGTTAAGGGTGAGAGCGCGTGAAGGAGGCGCACCTGAATGTTACGGGTGAGAGCGGGTGAAGGAGGCGCACCTGAATGTTACGGGTGAGAGCGTGTGAAGGAGGAGCACCTGAATGTTACGGGTGAGAGCGTGTGAAGGAGGAGCACCTGAATGTTACGGGTGAGAGCGTGTGAAGGAGGAGCACCTGAATGTTACGGGTGAGAGCGTGTGAGGAGGCGCACCTGAATGTTACGGGTGAGAGCGCGTGAAGGAGGCGCACCTGAATGTTACGGGTGAGAGCGTGTGAAGGAGGCGCACCTGAATGTTACGGGTGAGAGCGCGTGAAGGAGGCGCACCTGAATGTTACGGGTGAGAGCGTGAAGGAGGCGCACCTGAATGTTACGGGTGAGAGCGCGTGAAGGAGGTGCACCTGAATTTTACGGGTGAGAGCGTGTGAAGGAGGCGCACCTGAATGTTACGGGTGAGAGCGTGTGAAGGAGGAGCACCTGAATGTTACGGGTGAGAGCGTGTGAAGGAGGCGCACCTGAATGTTACGGGTGAGAGCGCGTGAAGGAGGCGCACCTGAATGTTACGGGTGAGAGCGCGTGAAGGAGGAGCACCTGAATGTTACGGGTGAGAGCGCGTGAAGGAGGCGCACCTGAATGTTACGGGTGAGAGCGCGTGAAGGAGGCGCACCTGAATGTTACGGGTGAGAGCGCGTGAAGGAGGCGACCTGAATGTTACGGGTGAGAGCGCGTGAAGGAGGCGCACCTGAATGTTACGGGTGAGAGCGTTGAAAGGAGCACCTGAATGTTAAGGGTGAGAGCGCGTGAAGGAGGCGTACGTGAATGTTACGGGTGAGAGCGGGTGAAGGAGGCGCACCTGAATGTTACGGGTGAGAGCGTGTGAAGGAGGAGCACCTGAATGTTACGGTGAGAGCGTGTGAAGGAGGAGCACCTGAATGTTACGGGTGAGAGCGTGTGAAGGAGGAGCACCTGAATGTTACGGGTGAGAGCGTGTGAAGGAGGCGCACCTGAGTGTTACGGGTGAGAGCGTGTGAAGGAGGCGCACCTGAGTGTTACGGGTGAGAGCGCGTGGAGGAGCACCTGAGTGTTACGGGTGAGAGCGCGTGAAGGAGGCGCACCTGAATGTTACGGGTGAGAGCGCGTGAAGGAGGCGCACCTGAATGTTACGGTGAGAGCGCGTGAAGGAGGCGCACCTGAATGTTACGGGTGAGACGCGTGAGAAGGAGGCGCACCTGAATGTTACGGGTGAGAGCGCGTGAGAAGGAGGCGCACCTGAATGTTACGGGTGAGAGCGCGTGAGAAGGAGGCGCACCTGAAAGTTACGGGTGAGAGAGTGTGAAGGAGGAGCACCTGAATGTTACGGGTGAGAGCGTGTGAAGGAGGAGCACCTGAATGTTACGGGTGAGAGAGCGTGTGAAGGAGGAGCACCTGAATGTTACGGGTGAGAGCGTGTGAAGGAGGAGCACCTGAGTGTTACGGGTGAGAGCGTGTGAAGGAGGCGCACCTGAGTGTTACGGGTGAGAGCGCGTGAAGGAGGCGCACCTGAGTGTTACGGGTGAGAGCGCGTGAAGGAGGCGCACCTGAATGTTACGGTGAGAGCGTGTGAAGGAGGTGCACCTGAATTTTACGGGTGAGAGCGTGTGAAGGAGGCGCACCTGAATGTTACGGGTGAGAGCGTGTGAAGGAGGAGCACCTGAATGTTACGGGTGAGAGCGTGTGAAGGAGGCGCACCTGAATGTTACGGGTGAGAGCGCGTGAAGGAGGAGCACCTGAATGTTACGGGTGAGAGCGCGTGAAGGAGGCGCACCTGAATGTTACGGGTGAGAGCGCGTGAAGGAGGCGCACCTGAATGTTACGGGTGAGAGCGCGTGAAGGAGGCGCACCTGAATGTTACGGGTGAGAGCGCGTGAAGGAGGCGCACCTGAATGTTACGGGTGAGAGCGCGTGAAGGAGGAGCACCTGAATGTTAAGGGTGAGAGCGCGTGAAGGAGGCGTACGTGAATGTTACGGGTGAGAGCGGGTGAAGGAGGCGCACCTGAATGTTACGGGTGAGAGCGTGTGAAGGAGGAGCACCTGAATGTTACGGGTGAGAGCGTGTGAAGGAGGAGCACCTGAATGTTACGGGTGAGAGCGTGTGAAGGAGGAGCACCTGAATGTTACGGGTGAGAGCGTGTGAAGGAGGAGCACCTGAATGTTACGGGTGAGAGCGTGTGAAGGAGGCGCACCTGAGTGTTACGGGTGAGAGCGTGTGAAGGAGGCGCACCTGAGTGTTACGGGTGAGAGCGCGTGGAGGAGCACCTGAGTGTTACGGGTGAGAGCGCGTGGAGGAGCACCTGAGTGTTACGGGTGAGAGCGCGTGAAGGAGGCGCACCTGAATGTTACGGGTGAGAGCGCGTGAAGGAGGCGCACCTGAATGTTACGGGTGAGAGCGCGTGAAGGAGGCGCACCTGAATGTTACGGGTGAGAGCGCGTGAGAAGGAGGCCCACCTGAATGTTACGGGTGAGAGCGCGTGAGAAGGAGGCGCACCTGAATGTTACGGGTGAGAGCGCGTGAGAAGGAGGCGCACCTGAATGTTACGGGTGAGAGCGTGTGAAGGAGGAGCACCTGAATGTTACGGGTGAGAGCGTGTGAAGGAGGAGCACCTGAATGTTACGGGTGAGAGCGTGTGAAGGAGGAGCACCTGAATGTTACGGGTGAGAGCGTGTGAAGGAGGAGCACCTGAGTGTTACGGGTGAGAGCGTGTGAAGGAGGCGCACCTGAGTGTTACGGGTGAGAGCGTGTGAAGGAGGCGCACCTGAGTGTTACGGGTGAGTGCGTGTGAAGGAGGCGCACCTGAGTGTTACGGGTGAGAGCGCGTGAAGGAGGAGCACCTGAATGTTACGGGTGAGAGCGCGTGAAGGAGGCGCACCTGAATGTTACGGGTGAGAGCGCGTGAGAAGGAGGCGCACCTGAATGTTACGGGTGAGAGCGTGTAAAGGAGGAGCACCTGAATGTTACGGTGAGAGCGCGTGAAGGAGGAGCACCTGAATGTTACGGTGAGAGCACGTGAAGGAGGCGCACCTGAATGTTACGGGTGAGAGCGCGTGAAGGAGGCGCACCTGAATGTTACGGGTGAGAGCGCGTGAAGGAGGAGCACCTGAATGTTACGGGTGAGAGCGCGTGAAGGAGGAGCACCTGAAATGTTACAGGTGAGAGCGCGTGAGAGGAGGCGCACCTGAATGTTACGGGTGAGAGCGCGTGAAGGAGGCGCACCTGAATGTTACGGGTGAGAGCGCGTGAAGGAGGCGCACCTGAATGTTACGGGTGAGAGCGCAGTGAAGGAGGCGCACCTGAATGTTACGGGTGAGAGCGCGTGAAGGAGGCGCACCTGAATGTTACGGGTGAGAGCGCGTGGAAGTAGGCGCACCTGAATGTTACGGGTGAGAGCGCGTGAAGGAGGCGCACCTGAATGTTACGGGTGAGAGCGCGTGAAGGAGGAGCACCTGAATGTTACGGGTGAGAGCGTGTGAAGGAGGCGCACCTGAATGTTACGGGTGAGAGCGCGTGAAGGAGGCGCACCTGAATGTTACGGGTGAGAGCGTGTGAAGGAGGCGCACCTGAATGTTACGGGTGAGAGCGGTGTGAAGGAGGCGCACCTGAATGTAACGGGCGAGAGTGTGTGAAGGAGGCGCACCTGAATGTTACGGGTGAGAGCGCGTGAAGGAGGCGCACCTGAATGTTACGGGTGAGAGCGTGTGAAGGAGGAGCACCTGAATGTTACGGGTGAGAGCGTGTGAAGGAGGAGCACCTGAATGTTACGGGTGAGAGCGGGTGAAGGAGGCGCACCTGAATGTTACGGGTGAGAGCGTGTGAAGGAGGAGCACCTGAATGTACGGGTAGAGAGCGGGTGAAGAGGCGCACCTGGATGTTACGGGTGAGAGCGTGTGAAGGAGGGCCACCTGAATGTTACGGGTGAGAGCGTGTGAAGGAGGAGCACCTGAATGTTACGGGCGAGAGCGGTGTGAAGGAGGCGCACCTGGATGTTACGGGTGAGAGCGTGTGAAGGAGGCGCACCTGAATGTTACGGGTGAGAGCGTGTGAAGGAGGAGCACCTGAATGTTACGGGTGAGAGCGTGTGAAGGAGGCGCACCTAATGTTACGGGTGAGAGCGTGTGAAGGAGGCGCACCTGAATGTTACGGGTGAGAGCGTGTGAAGGAGGCGCACCTGAATGTTACGGATGAGAGCGTGTGAAGGAGGCGCACCTGAATGTTACGGGTGAGATGCGGCCCATGAGTGCGTAGGCCGTGACGCTCTGCAAGTGGAAGAGGACGCCGTCGAACAGCAGAAGCAGAACCACGTCCTGAGAGAGACTGAAGCTGTGCTCGCTCTTCCCGATCGGCGGCAGATCCTGAATGTTACGGGTGAGAGCGTGTGAAGGAGGCGCACCTGAATGTTACGGGTGAGGAGCGCGTGAAGGAGGCGCACCTGAATGTTACGGGTGAGAGCGTGTGAAGGAGGCGCACCTGAATGTTACGGGTGAGAGCGTGTGAAGGAGGAGCACCTGAATGTTACGGGTGAGAGCGTGTGAAGGAGGAGCACCTGAATGTTACGGGTGAGAGCGGGTGAAGGAGGCGCACCTGAATGTTACGGGTGAGAGCGTGTGAAGGAGGAGCACCTGAATGTTACGGGTGAGAGCGGGTGAAGGAGGCGCACCTGGATGTTACGGGTGAGAGCGTGTGAAGGAGGCGCACCTGAATGTTACGGGTGAGAGCGTGTGAAGGAGGCGCACCTGAATGTTACGGGTGAGAGCGCGTGAAGGAGGCGCACCTGGATGTTACGGGTGAGAGCGTGTGAAGGAGGCGCACCTGAATGTTACGGGTGAGAGCGTGTGAAGGAGGAGCACCTGAAGCGCACCTGAATGTTACGGGTGAGAGCGCGTGAAGGAGGCGCACCTGAATGTTACGGGCGAGAGTGTGTGAAGGAGGCGCACCTGAATGTTACGGGTGAGATGCGGCCCATGAGTGCGTAGGCCGTGACGCTCTGCAAGTGGAAGAGGACGCCGTCGAACAGCAGAAGCAGAACCACGTCCTGAGAGAGACTGAAGCTGGTGCTCGCTCTTCCCGATCGGCGGCAGATCCTGCGGGACACACACACATCAGCATGCATAGTCACGAGTATTACTGTGAAAAAATGATATTAGAAATATTCTTGTGTTTTTTTTACCCAACTCAATGTAGTGCTGATCTGTTAAATGTAAGCTTATTCATGTATTTACTTAATCAAATTATTTCAATCATGTGTAATAATTTAAATCAAATTTCCTTTATTTATGTTAATTCTATTTATTTATTTTTACACTGCTTTTCTTTTTATTTAAATACAATTTTATTTATTCAGTTTTATCTAATGTATTTATTTTATTTACTTAAATCATTAAGTTATTTTACTTTATTTACTTTTTATTTATTTTAATCATTATTTAAATTAAATGTTTTTATTTATATATTTATTTACTTTTTATTTAAATTAAATATTTATTTTAATAATTTTATTTATTTAGTTTTAATTACAGGTGTTTAAATATGGGGTTATTTATTTATACCAAATTTTATTTACTTTAATATTTTTTCTTTCTTTCTTTTAATTAAATGTTTTTATTTATGTAGTTATTTTTTATTTTTATTTAAATCAAATATTTATCCTAATCATTTTTATTTATTTTATTTTATTAAAATGTTTTTTATTATGTGTTTTTTTATTTATTTAAATCACATTTAATTTTGTAATCAATTTATTTAAGCCTATTGTATTAATTGAATACAAATTGATTTTATTGTAATATTTTGTATTTTAATAAATGTATTAACTTATTTAGCTACTTAATCTTATTTTTTATTTTTACATTTTACACTGCTTTTCTATTATTTCAATCAAATTATATTTATTTAGTTTTATTCAATTTATTTTATGTATACTAATCTTTTTTATTTATTAAATGTTTTTAGTTACGTAGTTATTTTGTTTTATTTGAATCATTCTATTTATTGTAATTTTATTTAAAATGTTTTCATTTGTTATGGATTTTCCATTTAAATCAAATTGTATTTATTTAATTTATTTCAATCAAATTCATTATCATTTTTATTTAAATACAATGTTATATATTTATCTTAATTTATTTGAGTCTAATTAATTTAATTATAATCAAATTATTTACTTATTTTTTATTATTATTTTTCTCTACATTTTACAAGATTGCCATTTACCTGCTATTAAAGGGATAGTTTGTTTTATGTCGGTTCGATGTGTGTTAACATATTGTGATGCGGTCAGCGTTAAATAAAAGCGGTCTCGGCGTGTATTTGCAGGGACTGACCACCAGGAAGATCCAGACGGGAACGAGCATGATCATAGCGGCGGCACTGGTGTAAAACTGCAGCTCTGGAGGACTAGAAACACACACACACACACACACACATCACAGTGCTTCTATCACTCAGTTCTTCATGTTTCTTCACCTGTGTTTGGATTTAAGAGTCTCTACTCTTCCAGAAGAGGCGTGACAGCGCCCCCTACCGAAAAACACTGAACACACACACACACACACACACACACACACACACACATCACTCACCTGAACTTGTACTTGTCCCCACTCAGCAGCTTCTTGGAAAACACATTCTGTAAGCTGAGAGAGGGAGAGTGTGCATTAGATGAGGTTTACTGTGGCGTGTGTGTGTGAAGGAAGAGTGTGTGAGCGTGTGTGTGTGAGCGTGTGTGTGTGTGAGCTGTGTGTGTGTGAGCGTATGTGATCTGCGAGTGTGAGCGTGTGTGTGAGCGTGTGTGAGCGCGTGTGTGAGCGTGTGTGTGAGCGTGTGTGTGAGCGTGTGTGTGAGCGTGTGTGTGAGCGTGTGTGTGAGCGTGTGTGAGCGGTGTGTGAGCGTGTGTGAGCGTGTGTGTGAGCGTGTGTGTGAGTGTGTGTGAGCAGCACCAGTCCATGATGTTGGTGGAGAGCGCGGCGGAGAATCCCAGCATGTTGAAGCTGATCTCAGTGGCAGTGCAGAGCGCCAGACCCAACATCACAGGAATCAGAGACACGTTCACCCAGAAACCTTCACACACACACACACACACTGTTGATCACGCTTCTAGACGACTGATTACTGTCTTAAGTCTGTGTTATTCCGCTTTCTATACATTAAAGGTGCTGTATGTAACTTTTCACTCCACTAAAGCAAACAAATACCATAATATGTTTGCATATATTCAGTTTCCAGGCTGGAATGTTTGTTATTGTTTTGGTCTGTGTGATACTGTACTGTACGTTGCCAGTTTGCCCATTCTCATTGTCCATTGCGCTCGTTCCTGCAGCGTGTGCGTGTGAGTGTTGAGTCTGAGGAGGCGGGGTGGGAGAAACCACGATCTCTGATATTTACACCTTTAAGAGTGTCAATGCAAACCGCATGCATTATTGTCTATAGTTCACCAAAATCAAGGTTGACCAATTTAATTTCGCATCAGATATGGTAAACCCAGAAGGTCACACATTTGAGCATCCATGCTAACATTTTAATAAAATATAATATTTTAAACTTTTTAAATGGCAAGTACAGTAGTGGCCTAAAGTGATGCCCAGCCTAGGAGAATTTCTCAAATATTATTATAAATGTGCAACAGATTTTGTAGTCATATTGCATGGTTGTCCTGGGAGTTTATTGATTTATGTGTGATTATAACGCAAAGAAACATGATAAATTGTGCCGACATAATTTTTTGTCCAGACTGTCATCATACAAAGAAATTATGAGGAAACAAGAGAGAACCAACTAAATATTAATAACTATTATTGTGTAGTCAGTTTGCTTCTTTCTGTCAGCTTTTAGTTTTTCTATGCATTTTTGTTTGCATAGGTCAAACCTGTAGCTGTAGTTTGCCTGTTTCGCCAGATAACTGTCAGATAAAGACCTTAACCAGTTTAGAATTGTGTTCTTTCATCATATTTAAAACATATAAATGTTTTTAAATCGTTTAAAATCGAACTTGTAGGGTCACTTTTGGACGTCAGGGACAGAGTGTAAGCACTGGTGTCTGACATAACTCTGTTAATATCAACAGAATATTAAATATAATAGTAATATTCAATAATGACATAATGCATAATGTCGAGTCCTCATATTCAAGTGTATTGTTATATCCCTGCTACACTGAGCCGAGTGTGGACGCTCGTTTCTGCCACCGAATAAACATGAAAAAAGGTAACTGCGACTTTTACTGGCACAAATCTGACATTTTTTCTTGCAACTGCAAGTTTACATTTCGTAATTCAGTCTTTAAATCTCACAAGTTGCAGTTGTTGATATCACAATTTTGAGAGAAAAAAAGCGAATTGCTAGAAAAAGGTGGAAAAAAATTTAATTGCAAGAGAAAAAAAATCATAATTACGTGAGAAAAAGTCAGAGTTGCAACAAAAAAAGTCGGAATTGCAAGAGAAAAAAAAACGAATCATGAGAAAAAACAGAATTGCTAGAAAAAGGAGTAATTGCAAGAGAAAGAAAAAAAATTAATTGCGATAGAAAAAAATCTGAATTACGTGAGAAAAAAAAATCTAAATTGAAAAAAAAAAAGTCGCAATTGCGAGAGAAGAATTGTGCGCGAGAGAAAATCTGAATTGCACGTTTATATCACCATTCTGAGAAAAAAGTCAGAATTATGTTTTTATCAATTCTGATTCAATAAAGCCGAATTGCGAGATAAAACGTTGTAAAAATGAAAACAAGCTTCATACTCTGGTCCCTCCTGCCAGTCTGTGTGATTTTAGTTTTCGCCCAGTGCCTCTAAGTGCAACCCCTCAGGAGCGGAACCGCAGTGCTGTGTGTGCAGGATCTCGCGGATGCCGTCGTGTGTATTCACCTGTGTATTCCCCCAGAATGAGGCGGGACATGATGACGGTGAAGATAGGAGCCGAACTCTTCACCGTCTCCGCGAACGACACGGCCACGTTCTTCAGACTGACCAAACCCAGCACTACAGTCGTGAACCTGACAAATCAACGTTTTTCGATAAACCACCTTAAACACACTGTGTACCATTGTGCTGTACAATTTCAAACGGATAAGATGAAACAGTAAAATACAGAGAAAGAATACAATATAAAAATTAAAAAATAATAATAATACTATAGATATAAAATCAAAGTCTAGCGGTCCTTACAGAGTAGCAAAGGCCTCATCAAACAAATGTGTCTTAAGCAGAGTTTTAAACATGGTTACCGAAGTAGAGGATCTGATAAACACTGGTAACCCATTCCTCAACTTAGGAACAACACACGGGAGGAGGAGAAGAAGACAACACACGGGAGGAGGAGAAGAAGAAGAAAACAACACACAGGAGGAGGAGAAGAAGACATCACACAGGAGGAGGAGGAGACAACACACAGGAGGAGGAGGAGGAGAAGAAGAAAACAACACAGAGGAGAAGACAACACACAGAAGGAGGAGAAGAAGAAGAAGAAGACGACAACACACGGGAGGAGGAGAAGAAGACAACACACAGGAGGAGGAGAAGAAGAAGAAGAAGAAGAAGAAGAAGAAGAAGAAGAAGAAGAAGAAGAAGAAGAAGAAGAAGACAACACACGGGAGGAGGAGAAGAAGAAAACAACACAGAGGAGAAGACAACACACAGAAGGAGGAGAAGAAGAAGAAGAAGACAACACACGGGAGGAGGAGAAGAAGACAACACACGGGAGGAGGAGAAGAAGAAGAAAACAACACACAGGAGGAGGAGAAGACAACACACAGGAGGAGGAGAAGACAACACATAGGAGGAGGAGGAGGCGAAGAAGAAAACAACACAGAGGAGGAGAAGACAACACACAGAAGGAGGAGAAGAAGAAGAAGAAGAAGACAACACACGGGAGGAGGAGAAGAAGACAACACACGGGAGGAGGAGAAGAAAAAGAAAACAACACACAGGAGGAGGAGAAGAAGACAACACACAGGAGGGAGGAGAAGACAACACACAGGAGGAGGAGAAGAAGACAACACATGGGAGGAGGAGAAGACAACACACAGGAGGAGGAGGAGAAGAAGAAAACAACACAGAGGAGGAGAAGAAGACAACACACAGAAGGAGGAGAAGAAGAAGAAGAAGAAGACAACACACGGGAGGAGGAGAAGAAGACAACACACAGGAGGAGGAGGAGAAGAAGAAGAAGACAACACACGGGAGGAGGAGAAGAAGACAACACACGGGAGGAGGAGAAGAAGAAGAAGAAAACAACACACAGGAGGAGGAGAAGACAACACACAGGAGGAGGAGGAGGAGAAGAAGAAAACAACACAGAGGAGGAGGAAACAACACACAGAAGGAGGAGAAGAAGAAGAAGAAGAAGACAACACACGGGAGGAGGAGAAGAAGACAACACACAGGAGGAGGAGGAGAAGAAGAAGAAGACAACACACGGGAGGAGGAGAAGAAGACAACACACGGGAGGAGGAGAAGAAGAAGAAGAAAACAACACACAGGAGGAGGAGAAGACAACACACAGGAGGAGGAGGAGGAGAAGAAGAAAACAACACAGAGGAGGAGGAGACAACACACAGAAGGAGGAGAAGAAGAAGAAGAAGAAGACAACACACGGGAGGAGGAGAAGAAGAAGAAGAAGACAACACATGGGAGGAGGAGAAGACGACAATACACGGGAGGAGGAGAAGAAAAAGAAAACAACACACAGGAGGAGGAGAAGAAGACAACACACGGGAGGAGGAGAAGACAACACACAGGAGGAGGAGGAGAAGAAGAAAACAACACAGAGGAGGAGAAGAAGACAACACACAGAAGGAGGAGAAGAAGAAAAAGAAGAAGACAACACACGGGAGGAGGAGAAGAAAACAACACACAGGAGGAGGAGAAGAAGACAACACACAGGAGGAGGAGAAGAAGACAACACACGGGAGGAGGACGAGAAGAAGAAGAAGACAACACACAGGAGGAGGAGAAGAAGACAACACACGGGAGGAGGAGAAGAAAAAGAAAACAACACACAGGAGGAGAGAAGAAGACAACACACAGGAGGAGGAGAAGACAACACACAGGAGGAGGAGAAGACAACACACAGGAGGAGGAGAAGAAGAAAACAACACAGAGGAGGAGAAGAAGACAACACACAGAAGGAGGAGAAGAAGAAGACGACCACACACGGGAGGAGGAGAAGAAGACAACACACGGGAGGAGGAGAAGAAGACAACACACGGGAGGAGGAGAAGAAGAAGAAAACAACACACAGGAGGAGGTGAAGAAGACAACACACAGAAGGAGGAGAAGAAGAAGACGACGACAACACAGGGGAGGAGGAGAAGACAACACACAGGAGGAGAAGAAGAAGACGACACACAGGAGGAAAGAAGAAGACGACACACAGGAGGAGAAGAAGAAGACGACACACAGGAGGAGAAGGAGAAGACAACACAGAAGGAGGAGGAGAAGACAACACAGGGGAGGAGGAGGAGAAGACAACACAGGGGAGGAGGAGGAGAAGACAACACACAGGAGCAGGAGTAGAAGACAACACACGGGAGGAGGAGCAGAATACAACACACAGGAGCAGGAGTAGAGGACAACACACGGGAGGAGGAGAAGACAACACACAGGAGGAGGAGTAGAAGACAACACACGGGAGAAGGAGCAGAAGACAACACACGGGAGGAGGAGAAGAAGAAGACAACACACAGGAGGAGGAGAAGAAGAAGAAAACAACACACAGGAGGAGGTGAAGAAGACAACACAGAAGGAGGAGAAGAAGAAGAAGACGACAACACAGGGGAGGAGGTGAAGAAGACAACACACAGGAGGAGAAGGAGAAGACAACACACAGGAGGAGGTGAAGAAGACAACACACAGGAGGAGGTGAAGAAGACAACATACAGAAGGAGGAGAAGAAGAAGAAGACAACACAGGGGAGGAGGAGAAGACAACACAGGGGAGGAGGAGGAGAAGAAAACACAGGGGAGGAGGAGAAGAAGACAACACACAGGAGGAGGAGAAGACAACACACAGGAGGAGGAGGAGGAGAAGAAGAAAACAACACAGAGGAGGAGGAGACAACACACAGAAGGAGGAGAAGAAGAAGAAGAAGAAGAAGACAACACACGGGAGGAGGAGAAGAAGAAGAAGAAGACAACACACGGGAGGAGGAGAAGACGACAATACACGGGAGGAGGAGAAGAAAAAGAAAACAACACACAGGAGGAGGAGAAGAAGACAACACACGGGAGGAGGAGAAGACAACACACAGGAGGAGGAGGAGAAGAAGAAAACAACACAGAGGAGGAGAAGAAGACAACACACAGAAGGAGGAGAAGAAGAAAAAGAAGAAGACAACACACGGGAGGAGGAGAAGAAAACAACACACAGGAGGAGGAGAAGAAGACAACACACAGGAGGAGGAGAAGAAGACAACACACGGGAGGAGGACGAGAAGAAGAAGAAGACAACACACAGGAGGAGGAGAAGAAGACAACACACGGGAGGAGGAGAAGAAAAAGAAAACAACACACAGGAGGAGGAGAAGAAGACAACACACAGGAGGAGGAGAAGACAACACACAGGAGGAGGAGAAGACAACACACAGGAGGAGAGAAGAAGAAAACAACACAGAGGAGGAGAAGAAGACAACACACAGAAGGAGGAGAAGAAGAAGAAGACAACACACGGGAGGAGGAGAAGAAGACAACACACGGGAGGAGGAGAAGAAGACAACACACGGGAGGAGGAGAAGAAGAAGAAAACAACACACAGGAGGAGGTGAAGAAGACAACACACAGAAGGAGGAGAAGAAGAAGACGACGACAACACAGGGGAGGAGGAGAAGACAACACACAGGAGGAGAAGAAGAAGACGACACACAGGAGGAAAGAAGAAGACGACACACAGGAGGAGAAGAAGAAGACGACACACAGGAGGAGAAGGAGAAGACAACACAGAAGGAGGAGGAGAAGACAACACAGGGGAGGAGGAGGAGAAGACAACACAGGGGAGGAGGAGGAGAAGACAACACACAGGAGCAGGAGTAGAAGACAACACACGGGAGGAGGAGCAGAATACAACACACAGGAGCAGGAGTAGAGGACAACACACGGGAGGAGGAGAAGACAACACACAGGAGGAGGAGTAGAAGACAACACACGGGAGAAGGAGCAGAAGACAACACACGGGAGGAGGAGAAGAAGAAGACAACACACAGGAGGAGGAGAAGAAGAAGAAAACAACACACAGGAGGAGGTGAAGAAGACAACACAGAAGGAGGAGAAGAAGAAGAAGACGAAAACACAGGGGAGGAGGTGAAGAAGACAACACACAGGAGGAGAAGGAGAAGACAACACACAGGAGGAGGTGAAGAAGACAACACACAGGAGGAGGTGAAGAAGACAACATACAGAAGGAGGAGAAGAAGAAGAAGACAACACAGGGGAGGAGGAGAAGACAACACAGAGGAGGAGGAGAAGTAGAACACAACACACAGGAGGAGGACGGGAAGACAGCACACAGGAGGAGGAGGAGGAGAAGACAACACACAGGAGGAGGAGAAGACAACACACGGGAGGAGGAGAAGACAACACACGGGAGGAGGAGAAGAAGACAACACAGGGGAGGAGGAGAAGACAACACAGGGGAGGAGGAGAAGAACACAAAACACAGGAGGAGGAAGAGAAGAAGACGACACACAGGAGGAGAAGCGGACAACACACAGGAGGAGAAGACAACACACAGGAGGAGAAGACAACACACAGGAGGAGGAGGAAAAGAAGAAGACGACACACAGGAGGAGAAGAAGACAACACACAGGAGGAGGAGGAGGAGAAGACAACACAGGGGAGGAGGAGAAGAAGACAACACACAGGAGGAGAAGGAGAAGACAACACACAGGAGGAGAAGGAGAAGACAACACACAGGAGGAGGTGCAGAAGACAACACACAGGAGGAGGAGGAAAAGAAGAAGACGACACACAGGAGGAGGAGGAGAAGACAACACAGGGGAGGAGGAAAAGAAGACAACACACAGGACGAGGAGGAGAAGACAACACACAGGAGGAGAAGGAGAAGATAACACACAGGAGGAGAAGGAGAAGATAACACACAGTAGGAGAAGGAGAAGATAACACAGAGGAGGAGGAGGAGAAGACAACACAGGGGAGGAGGAGGAGAAGACAACACACAGGAGGAGGAGGAGGAGAAGACAACACACAGGAGGAGGAGGAGGAGAAGACAACACACAGGAGGAGGAGGAGGAGGAGACAACACACAGGAGGAGGAGGAGGAGGAGACAACACACAGGAGGAGGAGAAGACAACACACAGGAGGAGGAGAAGAAGAAGACGGCACACAGGAGGAGAAGAAGACAACACACAGGAGGAGGAGAAGAAGAAGACGGCACACAGGAGGAGAAGAAGACAACACACAGGAGGAGGAGGAGAAGACAACACACAGGAGGAGGAGAAGACAACACACAGGAGGAGGAGAAGAAGAAGACGACACACAGGAGGAGAAGAAGACAACACACAGGAGGAGGAGGAGAAGACAACACACAGGAGGAGGAGGAGAAGACAACACACAGGAGGAGGAGAAGACAACACACAGGAGGAGGAGAAGACAACACACAGGAGGAGGAGGAGGAGGAGAAGACGACAACACACAGGAGGAGGAGCAGAAGACAACACAGGGGAGGAGGAGGAGAAGACAACACTGGGGAGGAGGAGAAGAACACAACACACAGGAGGAGGAAGAGAAGAAGAAGACGACGAACAGGAGGAGAAGAAGACAACACAAAGGAGGAGAAGACAACACACAGGAGGAGAAGACAACACACAGGAGGAGGAGAAGACAACACACAGGAGGAGGAGAAGACAACACACAGGAGGAGGGAGGAGAAGAAGACAACACACAGGAGGAGGAGGAGAAGACAACACAGGGGCAGGAGGAGGAGAAGACAACACACAGGAGGAAAAGGAGGAGAAGACAACACACAGGAGGAGAAGAAGACAACACACAGGAGGAGAAGAAGACAACACACAGGAGGAGGAGAAGACAACACACAGGAGGAGGAGAAGACAACACACAGGAGGAGGAGAAGAAGACAACACACAGGAAGAGGAGGAGAAGACAACACAGGGGAGGAGGAGAAGACAACACAGGGGAGGAGGAGGAGAAGACAACACACAGGAGGAAAAGGAGGAGAAGACAACACAGGGGAGGAGGAGAAGACAACACAGGGGAGGAGGAGAAGACAACACAGGGGAGGAGGAGGAGAAGACAACACACAGGAGGAAAAGGAGGAGAAGACAACACACAGGAGGAGGAGAAGAAGACAACACACAGGAGGAGGAGAAGAAGACAACACACAGGAGGAGGAGAAGAAGACAACACACAGGAGGAGGAGAAGAAGACAACACACAGGAAGAGGATGAGAAGACAACACAGGGGAGGAGGAGGAGAAGACAACACAGGGGAGGAGGAGAAGAACACAACACACAGGAGGAGGAAGAGAAGAAGAAGAAGACGACACACAGGAGGAGGAGGAGAGGACAACACACAGGAGGAGGAGGAGAAGACAACACACGGGAGGAGGAGGAGAAGACAACACACGGGAGGAGGAGGAGAAGACAACACACGGGAGGAGGAGGAGAAGGAGAAGAAGACAACACACAGGAGGAGAAGACAACACACAGGAGGAGGAGAAGAAGACACACAGGAGGAGGAGAAGAAGACAACACACAGGAGGAGGAGAAAAAGACAACAAACAGGAGGAGGAGGAGAAGACAACACACAGGAGGAGGAGAAGACAACACACAGGAGGAGGATAAGACAACACACAGGAGGAGGAGAAGAAGAAGACGACACACAGGAGGAGAAGGAGAAGACGACAACACACAGGAGGAGAAGGAGAACAAGACAACACACAGGAGGAGGAGGAGAAGACAACACACAGGAGGAGGAGGAGGAGGAGAAGACAACACACAGGAGGAGGAAGAGAAGAAGAAGACAACACACAGGAGGAGGAGGAGAGGACAACACACAGGAGGAGGAGGAGAAGACAACAACACACAGGAGGAGGAGAAGAACACAACACACAGGAGGAGGAAGAGAAGAAGACGACACACAGGAGGAGGAGGAGAGGACAACACACAGGAGGAGGAGGAGAAGACAACACACAGGACGAGGAGGACAAGACAACAACACAGGAGGAGGAGAAGGAGAAGAAGACAACACACAGGAGGAGGAGAAGGAGAAGAAGACAAAACACAGGAGGAGGAGAATTCAACACACAGGAGGAGGAGAATTCAACACACAGGAGGAGGAGAATTCAACACAGAGGAGGAGGAGAAGAAGACACACAGGAGGAGGAGGAGAAGACAACACACAGGAGGAGGAGAAGACAACACACAGGAGGAGGAGAAGACAACACACAGGAGGAGGAGAAGACAACACACAGGAGGAGGAGAAGAAGAAGAAGACGACACACAGGAGGAGGAGAAGGAGAAGAAGACGACACACAGGAGGAGGAGAAGGAGAAGAAGACAACACACAGGAGGAGAAGGAGAAGAAGACAACACACGAGGAGGAGGAGAAGACAACACACAGGAGGAGGAGGAGAAGACAACACACAGGAGGAGGAGAAGAAGACAACACACAGGAGGAGAAGACAACACACAGGAGGAGGAGACAACACACAGGAGGAGGAGACAACACACAGGAGGAGGAGAAGAAGACGACGACACACAGGAGGAGAAGAAGACAACACCCAAGAGGAGGAATGAGCCGCCGGACCGTAAAACAAGTCAGCTTTTGTTCTACTTTACAAGCCCGTTTTTTTCCCTCATTCACTTTACACTCAAACATTTTCATGTTAAATATGCACATATGCAACATCACATCACCTATATTTTGTGTAGAGAATCCTCACAACCCACACTAAACAGCATTAAAGATTTAGTTCACTTCAGAATTAAAATGTTATGATAGTTCACTCTCCCGCACGTCAGCCAAGATGTTCATGTCTTTCTTTCTTCAGTGGAAAAGAAATGAATGTTTTTGAGGAAAACACTCCAGGATTTCCTCCATATAGTGTCTTCAATGGGGTCCAACGGGTCGAAGGTCCAGATGTGAGTTTCAGTGCAGCTTCAAAGTCTCGACACGATCCAGCCGAGGAATAAGAGTCTCATCTACACAAACCAGCGACATTTATAACACAATACACATTTATATACTTTATAACCACTAATGCGGGTCTTGCACTAGCTGTGATGCGACACACATCACGTGATCACGCTGAAAGATCAAGCGTGACGTAGGCGGAAGAACCGACACAGTGTTTACAAACCGAACGTGAAAAGACTAAAGACAAAGACCAAACCTCATTTACATAAAATAAAAAAATAAAAGGTAAAACAACGATGTTGGACGACTTTTTCGCTTTACTCTACATTTCTGAACCGGAAGACGCGTGACCTTTCAGCGTTATCACGTGATGTGTGTCACATCACAGCGAGTGCAAGAGCAGCATTAGTGATTATAAAGTATATAAATGTGTATTGTGTTATAAATGTCGCTGGTTTGTGTAGATGAGACTCGTATTCCTCGTCTGGATCGTGTCGAGACTCTGAAGCTGCACTGAAACTCACATCTGGACCTTCGAGCCGTTGGACCCCATTGAAGACACTATATGGAGGAAATCCTGGAGCGTTTTCCTCAAAAACATTCATTTCTTTTCCTCTGGAGAAAGAAAGACATGAACATCTTGGATGATGTGCGGGAGAGTGAACTAATTCTGAAGGTAACTTCTCCTTTAATAGAGTTGTGTGTTGTACACATGAACCCAACGCACCTCATGAGTCCCACAAACAGCATGATCATGATGAAGTTGGAGGGGTATTCGGCACGGGACTTGTGCTGGTAAAGCGGACACGGCACCAACATTTTACCACAGCCAATCACAGTCGTGGAGAGCATCTGGACCGCACCTAAAAAACACACGTTTGCAGACAAGAACATGCATTCAATGCACAAAGAACTTGAGGTAAAGACTAATAAATTATGGTTTATTTTTGTATAAATTTGGAATTCAGGGAACTACGCTTTGCAAAAATAAAATGACGAAAGTTATTCAATCAAAAACGAGTGAATTTTCTCTTTGTCTGTTGTCGTTTGATCAGTGTTATTATAGATGCGGCGGCAGGAATATTAGTGCTGCCGCTTTAAGAGCCGCACGGATCCGATATACTGATACACACGCGTTTTCTCTCTCAGCGGTTTATACTCACTTAAGACATAACCAACTGCGTTTACGAGGAAATTTTGACATATTATTGTGTGTATTTGTCTGTTCAAGTGCAAAAACACATGGAAGAGAATCTGTATCTCAAATTTCTGAGCGCGTGACATATTGGATGTGTGCGTAAACAGCGTGCGAGCCTTTTGCGCTTGAAAGGTTTAAAGTCATTTAATTTCTGATTTTGCTCAAATATTTGTTGTTGGACATTAAATATGCCATATGTAGAATGTTGTTACAATGTTAGAATGTAAAGTGATTTTAACCCTTTTTTGCCCATAATATACGCATAGCTTACATAGTTACATTTACTTTGTTTTCATAGCCTTCATTGTTTGTGGGAACACATTGGGCAGGATGTGAAATAACAGGAAAAAAGTGCTTTTTTTATCAAAATAGAAAAAAGTAGAAAATACAGAGATAATTACCACATATCGCCATTCAGTCAAAATACAGAGATATGATTTTTCTGTCCCGAGAGTATGGGGATGTGCTTGAATAATGTCACAGTGCAAACCATCTTTTCCATGAACTCAAACCGATAAAATTTTCAGACCTTAAAATGTAAAGTCCCCCTGTGGTGAAAGTCCAGCGTTTAATGTTGTTTATGTGTCTATGTGGTGTTATTAATATGCTTTAAGACACACATGTGTAAGTTCATAAGTTGACAGCATTGCTGAGTATTTTCTGCTTAAAACTGCAGTGAACCAAAGACAGTCTCAAAAACACGGTGTGAAATCGCTGGTGTTTCTGACGTCACAAACGACCTTGTAACCAATCAGATCAACGTGTGCTCGTCAACCAGTGGATCTCTGAGTGAGTGAGTGAGTGGAGGCGGGGCTCATTTGCATATTCATAGAACTGC
The DNA here is from genome assembly GCA_030578275.1 of Meda fulgida. Lineage (NCBI taxonomy): Eukaryota > Metazoa > Chordata > Actinopteri > Cypriniformes > Leuciscidae > Meda > Meda fulgida. Next base: position 1,625,587 of record CM060623.1, read on the forward strand.
GCATACTTAATTAGGCAAGAGTGTCGAGTTACATTGAAGATATTTTAAGGCAAGAAAATTTTTATTCCAAGAAAAAAATGTTTAAATATGTAATTTTGGTGATCAAAGATGAGTTTTAAGGGATAAAATGATTGACTACAGGGGGACTTTAATCTTATTTCACTTGGGAACCCTGGAAATATATATTTTTTTATTTCGTGGTTAAGTTCAATCTGATCGTGTTCTTCCCCCAGCGCCTGAATACAGGCCAAGTTCACTTACATGCTTTGTTTGCCAAGACAGAGGTTTATTGCAATTATCTTTGTTTGAGAATCAGCGTTTACAAACGGCTAAATCAGAGAGTAATTGCGCGGGAAGGACACATCTGGGAAACCTACCCAGCATGCTCGGCTCTCCCTCCAGCAGAGAGAGTATGTACTTGTTGAGGAAGAGCGTGCAGAAGCTGAAGAAGAACCAGAGCGCCAGGTACGTCAGGGCCCTGGAGTTCCACACGCCGGCGTCGTCCTCGATCACCGTGGTCTCGGTGATGGTGATCTTCAGGACCGGCTCTCCCCGGCGTGCTCTCGCTGCGGGACAGCATCACCCGCTCCTGACGCGGCCGGAAGCTGCCGAACGAGGGCCAGAACGAGGACTTCCCTGAGCGCTCGCTGCCGGCCATGGTGCGGGAAGACGGTGGCAAACTCCAGGAGTAATGAAGCAATGACACAACACATGAGAAGGACATCTGCAAACACAGGAAAATAAGTCCAAAACTCCAGATCGTCATGATATAAGAGATTGCTAAAGTCACCTTAATTATCACAGTGTTTATTCTAAATGATTTATCGGTGCACATCATTATTGTTTTAATAATCTTGAATCAGAATAAGTTCTCTAATATCTCTTCTCTGATGATGTGGGCGGGGCAACCTGTCACTCACATGAGATCAGCCAATAGCAGACCACAACCATCCAATCAATTACCCACGGACACAAGCAAGCCCCGCCCACATGTGTTCTTCTTTGGTAAACGTTTCACTCATTTATGACCCAATAGAGAAGAAAAGACAAGCATAAATCCTCCCTTTCATGTCACACCTTAAATGGCTCTAGTCCAAATATTATGTAAAGCAGATGGGTGTGTATGAACACAAGCATGTGGTACATTAGGCTATGTACCCACATAAATTAATAAATGAAAAATAGCATCAATTATGTGTGACCGGTTTGTATCAGAAATGTCACCTCAGGTATTTTTAAAAACATGTATGCCCACAATAAGCGCATTGTATCAAATGACTAATTTAAATCATAGCACATTATAGTTAAAGGCAATTAATATAAAGTAGAACCTTGCCAAGTTACTTTTTTTACACGTCTTTAAGTGATTGTTCAAATAGTTTTTGAGTAGTTATGAATGTTATATTCAAAAATGTGTCCTCAGTGCTGGTTTATGTACTTATGTCTTGTATGTTTGTTTAATCTCTTTGTTTAAGTAAAGTTATGATTATTTAAAGGACATAAAAGCCTATATGTTTATGCTATTATTTCTTCAAAACAATACATTACAAATAAAGAACAAAGATAATTTAAGACTCCATTCCGCTGCATGCAAGATATCTGCACGAACAAACAACAAGACGAAGTGATACTGTTCAATAGAAACATGATACTCTACCCAATGTGGTCATCCGAGACATTTAATCCGCATCGAAACACGCTTCATCTTCGGGGCTCTTTCACATTCCCTCATGGAAGCAGAGGCTGAAGGTCAGGTGAAATCATGAGGATCGGGATCTATCGACACGTCTCCACTGCACCGATACTCTTTCCTGATGTCTGTGCATAAGCTGCGTGACTCTGCGCAGTGTAACAAAGAGGAAATGTGTTGTTTTCAATCGCTCTGCGCAATCGCAGCGCAGCTTTGACTGGAAAAACTACATGAACGTCAAGATGCGGAAATTGGATTTTTGATATTTATTGCTAATTAAAGGTTACAGACATTAACAATGAGAAGATCGGGAGACATAAGATAATAAATTAGGCTACACAAATCACTACAACATAACATTTTGTCAATATGAAAAATTAAAGGTTCCTTAAAACAGACTCAAGGATATGATGTCATAGAAACAGCTGAGTTCAAAGGATTTGATATTTTCTTAAGGGAAGTAAAAAGGGACTTTATATCAGAGGAGAATATTCTAAAATCAGGATTACATTAAATGGTTCTGGCTTTGTGAAGATATAAACATTCCCAGAAGACAAAGTAATAATTCAGTAATCAAAATTAGCATCCTTACAATGAAAAGGATGTTTCTGTGGTTTCAATGGCCCATGATGAGTAATCACTGTAATAAATAAATCATGTAATATTTTTTAGAAATTATAATACTGGAATGCAAAAAATACTTCACAGAACAAACTGCCATATAGCTAATTTAAGATATGTTTGGGGAAAAAACATATGGAATAATCCTTGTGCAGCTGGTTTGTCGACTAAATTGTCAAAGTGAATTTACATCGAATATTTGATTTAGGTTTCCAGTAAGGATTGTTTGCAAAAAAAGGTTTAGTGCATATATTTACCGACATGGAAACGACAATTATCGATAATTTTTGGATTATCGATCATCGAATCTTTTTCCTTTTAACTTCAAATGTTGTGAAAAACTAGTTTGGAAACACTTTTTGTCAAGAAAAAGGGTGTCACATGACAGAAGCTGTATTTGTTGATCCTGTTAAAGCACCGTTAAAAAGGTTCATAATATTCATATAATTAAATTGTTTAGTAAATTATTTTATCACTATTGGTAAGAATAATACATGTTACCTCTCAAACATCATTCTTCCTTATTTTTGTAATTTTGTCTGTTTTTTATAATCTACAAAAAGTTAAACAGAAAAATAGCCTAATATCTGCACCCGTTTCTGGATATTGCTTGATGAAGTATTGATCTAAATAGTCTTTATAACAAAGTACAAAAAATCAAGACACTTGTTAATAAAAAAAAACATTTGTATACAATTTAATAATATATGAAAAAAGATGAATGAAAAAGAAAGGCAAAATAAAGAACATGTTAAGTCTGTAAAGTATTATTTCAATGACTTAAACCCTAATTATCATCCCAAACATTTATTCTTTCACTCTGAGCATTACATCACATATTATTTATTTATTTAAAACACAGTTCAAGGGATCATCAGCAAGAACATTTTACATCCATTTATTCCAAAGAACAATTATCATTTCACCTCTACAACTGTAATAATTATTCATTTAGTCTCGTTGAACAAACACTGAAAATGTGCAGAATTTACTGCTTCATTGATTTGATGTAATAAACAAAAAAAGATATATAATCACATAAATAATTATGATGCAAAAAAAGTTAGAGAGTAATAAACACACATTGACTGAAATTATCAGGTAAATGTCAATTATCCTGAAAACATGAATGCTAAAACGGTCTCTAATGGGTCTAATTGTGTTGATCTGAGTGTTGCTGTAGTGCTGGATATCAGTCATGTGATCCTCACGGCCAATCACAGCCAGCGTACCGATACTCAGATCAACAGCACTCTCACTCATGAGATGTGGATTAAACACTGGAAACATGATGAAAGCAGAAGATCCAGATCTACAGGAGTGACGTTACTGAGTATTGACCGGTAAGATCCTCAGAGAGCCAGAACAATACCGGAAGAATGGAAAGAGTGTGTGAGTGAAGGTGGTTGTGAATGTGTGTAGATGTGTGTGAGTTACAGGATCAGAGAATGACACCGTTCCTCCATTATAGTCCAGATTCACTCTAACACGTTCAAGCCTCTGTGTAACAAGAAAACCAGAACCTAAAGACCGTCCGAACAGATGATACTCCACACTCCAGACGTCAGTGTTGCAGAAACCCCATCCCTTCCTCTGGACTGATGCTGTTACTCCAAGAGTCCAGCATTCACTCTGTTTAACCTCCACATCCCAGCAGTGTGTTCCTGAGCTAAAGCCCTCTGACCCCAGAACACACACACAGTCACATCTCTCTGGATTATCAGGAAGAGTTTGATTGTTCTCGCTGAGTCTCACGCTGGTCAGATCATCAGACAGGAGGAGATCTGGATGAGCCGTGTTTGGATCCAGAATCACAGGAGCTGATGAGACAATCAACACATGCGTTACGTTCCACGTGTGCTTTGTATAGTTTTGTAAACTATGTTTTTGTTAGTTGACGACTGATTGCCATCCACTGGATCTTTTCTGTTTTAGTCAGCCTAGTTTATTTAAGGCGCTGAAGATATCGGGTTTGTTTTTGCATTTTTCTTTTGGTTGGTAGTTTTAGAGGTTTGGGTTAAATAGTTATGGAGATTTGTTTTGATTGTTTCATTGATTAATCTATTACCATCCATCCATCCATCCAGCTCAGATCTCCTGCCGTCAGACTCACTGTATTGGACGATGTCCTGCATCTTCTTCCAGACTCTGAACGGCAGGTTGCCCGAGTATCGTGGCTCATGAATCAAAGCTCCAGAAGGCATCTGTGGATCCGGCCGTGAGCTCTGGACTCTGGAGGAACATTCAGGAGTCAGAACTGCAGTGGATCAGAACCAGAGAGACCAGAGACAGGAGCAGATCACTCACCTTTCCATTGACACTGGAAACTCCTGCAGAACAAACACACCATTAATCATCAAGAACTCAATCAATCAACCAATGATCTGAGATCAGACCTTCAGAAAGCAGACGTCATTGGCTTTCATCATCTCCTCCATGTCTTTGATTGTGTGTGAAAGAGCTGAGATGTGTGTGTTCATCTCCTCCAGCGTCTCCTTCATCCTCTGCTTCTTCTGCTCCTCTTCCTCCCTCAGTGCAGTGACTGTAGCTTCTTCTTCATCTCTGAGAAACTGATGAAGCTTCTCAAACTGCTGTTTAATCTGACGCTCTGTGCGCTCAGCTTGAGTCTGAAATCACATCACATTCACCTCAATCATCATCGACACACATCATTAACATCCAAGATAAACTCAGATACCCGACATAAAGCTGATCCAGAAGCAGATTGCTGCTAGTCATTTACAGAAATAATAAACTGGAATCCATTATATCAAATCATAACTGTATATAGTGATCCAACAGCTGTAATGACAATGACTCTCGCTTCTGTTTCCTCACCTTGATGTGTTGAACTGTTTTCTCAACCTCTCCTTTCTTTTTTTCATTGCGTTTCAGTTTCTCCTGTAAGGACTTCAGAGCTGTATTGAGCTCTTCCTAGAATTGAACAAAAATACATTAAAACACCAGATTACAGTGAAGAGAAGACAATACAGTGATATGATCATATAATGCAGTGAAAAAGTATTCTTCAACCCCTCGCGGGGTTGATTAATTATGACTCGTTATGATTCTTTACATGTGAATCAAGAAACATTTGTCTTACCTTATATGATGAAACCACTTCACTGATGGGTCTGAATTTATGAGTGTCATGTTGTTTTGAATCTCTGCACACTAAACACACCGGCTGTTTGTCCTCTAGACAGAAGAGCTTGAGTTTCTCACTGTGTAAACTGCACATCTCCTCAGACCCTGATGAACGCTTCTCATTTCTCTCCTTCAGGAACGACTCACACAAGTTTTTTAGCGCAAGATTTACCAGAGGAGGATCTATTGTGGATCTTCTCCTGCAGACAGGACACTCCTGAGCTTTCTTGGTTCTCCAGAACTGTTGAAGACACTCTTTACAGAAACTGTGACTACAGGATAAAAGAACAAGAGCCTTGAAGATTTCACAGCACACAGGACAAGAAAGTTCTTCTGCAGAAACATTTAGTGAATCCATTTTCACTTTTTGAGCTCCAGCAATCTAAACTTTACTTTCACTTTCAATCTCTGAATGACGGTTTTAAAAATGAATCACCATGAAAATCACAAAGATCAAAATCAAACTTGTTCAGAAAGAAACTTCTCAACTTCTTCTGTAAAGTTTTTCTCTTCATCCTCCACTGATCGCTGATTCTTTATTGCTTTTGTCGAGACAAAGTCAGTTTGGCAGAAAAGAGAAATATCAACTCAGCCTCTTCCTGGTTAGTGCTGTAAGAGGGTGGAGCTTCAGCTTCTGATCAAGTCAAACAACAACATCAGGATTTCTTCATGTAAAATGAACTTGCATTGAAGCGTTAATATATAACGCTATAAAGCCTTGGATAAAACACAAAAGAAGAATGAAAATACTCAAACATTAAACATAAAAGATCTCAAAACTCTTTTATGTGTTGTATTTATTGCTCTTCTTTATTTGTCAGAGAGTTTCTCCAGGGTCTGTCAAGATCCAATCTTTCTCAAAATAATTTCTTCTCATGCTGAAGTTTCAGTGATAAACACTCATCTGTTCCCTTTCGAGAGGTCTCTCCTATTGCGTAAGTAGCTTACGGTATGGGGAAAACTCTGTTTCTCGAGAAATATTGAAGTCTTTATGTAAAAAGCATTGCAGCTGCACAGCAGACACCAATGAGCGAGGCAGCTCGGTCATTGGCTGTGCTGCGGCAACTTGCTCGAACCAATGACGGGGCGGCTCTGAACGCGCGACCAATGAGCGCCCGCGTGCTCAGAGCCCGCCAAGATGGGCGTGGCTAAGGCTATATATAGGCGCCCCGTCATGAGATTTCTTTAGATTTAATCTCCTTCAGCAAAGACCTTCTTTTCGCTGAATCCTCCGGATTATTGGAGTCATTCGCCCGCCGTCGACAAGCCTACAGCAGGACTGCTACGAGGACGCCGAGGCCTTCAGCCGCCTTAAAAGCCTTCTGCTACGCCATCAGGCGCGCATCATCTTTCATTTCCTTTTTCTAATAGCTATTTTACAAGTGTTTGCCTCTGCGACGCTTGTCTTTTAGTGAAAGAGCAAATTCGAGGCGTTGTTTCAAATGCCTTCGACCTGCGCCTCGTGCAGAGGCCCTCTTCCTGACGGGGACCGTCACATTATCTGCACTCGCTGCCTGGGACCCGACCACGCAGAAGCTGCTCTCACTCGAGGCGGATGCCCCGAATGTGACTCCCTGGGCCTCACCGAGCTGCGCGCTCACCTCGCCGCTTTCGTTGTGAACGAGACTGCTACCACCGTACTGCCGTCCCCTCTGTTCGAGCCACGCAAGAAGAAGCACCGCTCACGGAGGCTGCCAGAGCACACGGACTTCAGTGACGTCACGCCAGGCCAGTCCCCGCATGCTTCTCCACCACCCGAGGACTCCCCGCCGTCAGTCCAATTCACGCAGGCGGACCAGCACCCCTCCATCAGAGCGGTGGGTCTCGTCTCATTCGGCGCGTCAGGGGACGACGGTAAAAAGGATGACAGCCTTTACATTGACGCTGCATCCGACGACTGGCCGGGCTCGGCTTTCAATGGGCCAGTCACAGAACTCCCTCACCTGCAATCAAACACCGTTTTAACGGCGACACACAGAAATCACAAAAAGGGTCATTTTCTGCCTATGTCACTAAGGGGTCACGTGTCCACACTAAAGTGCGCATTCCCACATACCACTACTGTACAAACAGTGCCGAATACTTCCCCAGCTCAAGCTGGACGCCTCATAAATGTAGATCATGTGCCTATTGTCATGTATGCACCACTACACACAAGCACTGTTCCCACAGTTATAAACACTTCCACGTTAAAAGCGGGAAATACTATAAAGGTAGCGCGCGTGCCTGCTGTCATGCATGCACTCCTACACACAAACACTATGCATGGCCAAAACCCCCCCTGTGCGAGCAAAGGTTTTGGAAAATATCCCTGACATGCCGAAATGGGTTTTGAACATAATAAAACATGGTTACTCGCTTCAATTCGCTCGCAGACCACCCCGCTTTACAGCGGTGGTCGAGACGAAAGTGAGGAAAGATGTGTCACATGTTCTACGCACCGAAGTGCTCAAACTGATAGAGAAGGGCGCTATAGAAACTGTTCCTCCCTCTATGAGCGAGGCGGGTTTTTACAGCCGCTATTTTCTCGTCCCGAAAAAGGATGGTGGCCTCCACCCCACCCTGGATCTCAGACATCTGAACAAAGCTTTAATGATTCGCTCGTTCAGAATGTTAACGACCAAACATATCCTCGCGCAAGTTCGCCCCGGGGATTGGTTTCTATCAGTGGATTTGAAAGACGCTTACTTTCACATTCCGATAGCGCCTCATCACAGGCCATTTCTGAGATTTGCTTTCGAGGGACAGTCATACCAGTACATAGTACTACCATTCGGCCTATCATTGGCCCCCCGTACATTAACAAAATGTATGGACGCAGCACTTTCCCCCCTGAGACAGCGGGGAGTGCTAATACTGAATTACCTCGATGATTGGCTAATCCTAGCACAATCAGAGAGTCAGTTAACGACGCACAGATCTTGGATTATCAGACATCTAGAATGCCTGGGTCTGAGAATCAATTTTGCAAAGAGCGTGTTATCCCCCAGCCAGAATATCTCTTTTCTGGGAATAGTGCTAGACTCAGTGCGGATGACGGCGCGCCTCTCATCAGAGCGCACGCTCGCTCGCTATTCGTCGCCTTGCAACATCATTCAGAGCGGGCACGAGCGCCCCGTCAAACGATTTCAAAGGATTCTCGGTCTCATGGCCTCGGCATCAGCTGTACTCCAGCTAGGATTGTTGCACATGCGTCCTCTCCAACGCTGGCTCAAGAGCCTTGTCCCCACTCACGCGTGGCGCTCAGGCCACTGTTTAATCAGAGCGAATCACGGCTGTATAAAAGCCCTGACGCCCTGGAAAGCCGTCGACTGGTATCAAACCGGCGTGAGTCTGGGCATGAACACACGGAGAAAAATGATCACGACAGATGCCTCCAAAACAGGATGGGGGGCCCTTTACGAGGGCAGGCCTGTCTCCGGCTTTTGGTCAAACCCCGAAAAGGGCCTACATATAAACTGTTTGGAAATGAAAGCGGTCGCCTTGGCTCTCAGAGCCCTGCTTCCATACCTAAAAAACGAACATGTCCTGGTCCGAACGGACAACATGACGGTAGTATGGTATATAAATCGCCAGGGTGGACTCAGGTCGAGCTCCCTGCACTCTATGGCCAGGGAGCTCATCTTATGGTCACAGCACAACCTGCGCTCGCTGAGAGCAGCGCATGTGCCAGGTGTCCTGAACCAGGGAGCGGACAGGCTGTCCAGAGACAAAGTTCTCCCAGGAGAATTGTCTCTCCACCCCCTGACGGTTCAGTGGTTATGGCGAACCTTTGGCGAGGCAGAGGTCGACCTCTTCGCCTCCAGGGAAAATGCCGCACACCCTCCACGCTTAAAGTCTATGTGGCTGCCATAGCGGCGTCACACAATCCTGATAAAGGACGCTCATTAGGGAAAAAACGACCTAATCATTCGTTTCCTGAGAGGCACTAGGAGGATGAACCCTCCTCGCCCCCCCTCGGTACCGATCAGGGACCTGGCCACGGTCCTGGACGCACTCAAGAGTATCAGTACATAGAAATGTGCTTGTGTTTTTACAATGAGCGCCCCACCATGGGCCACCTTGGGGCAAAGGCGCTCTGTATTATCCATTATAGCTCACCGTTGGCCGGCTCGTTGAATAATCACTTTGCTTTAAGGCTCAGGCATCTGCCTCTGGCTTTATAGAGCGAAGTCAGCACGCACGGCGTTTTGCATGGTGTTCCCATAGCGTAAGCTACTTACGCAACAGGAGAGACCTCTCGAAAGGGAACGACTCGGTTACTAACGTAACCTCGGTTCCCTGAGAGGAGGGAACGAGTATTGCGTAAGCTGCCGTGCTTGTGCTTGGTCAATTCGCTTCAGTCGATTGAACCTAAAGAACTCTCATGACGGGGCGCCTATATATAGCCTTAGCCACGTCCATCTTGGCGGGCTCTGAGCGCGCGGGCACGAAGCGCGCTCATTGGTCGCGCGCTCATTGGTCGCGCGCTCATTGGTCGCGCGTTCAGAGCCGCCCCATCATTGGTTCGAGCAAGTTGCCGCAGCCCAGCCAATGACCGAGCTGCCTCGCTCATTGGTGTCTGCTGTGCAGCTGCAATGCGTTTTACATAAAGACTTCAATATTTCTCGAGAAACGGAGTTTTCCCATAGCGTAAGCTACTTACGCAATACTCGTTCCCTTCTCTCAGGGAACCGAGGTTACGTTTGTAACCGAGTCGTTTATCATGCTGGAGAAACCAACAGATTAAAAGTCCTGAGTAAAGAGGAGAAACGGAGATGAGTCTAGTTTGTCTCTCAGGGATCACTCGTCAGCACTTTGTTAATTTGTTAATACTCATGTAGTATTTCTTGCTGATTATGAAAAATACACTGACTTTATTAGCATAAAGACATTTCTTCAATACAATTCCAATATACATTCAGTCACATCACTGTTTACTTATATATACACAGATGCTACATTGCATTCTTTTCTACTCACTATACTGTTAGATGTATTAATTTCTTTTAAATCAAGTGTTATTTGTTTCAATTCATTTTTTTACAAGTCAAATATTTTCAATGCTTGCACATTGGAACCTATTGTAAGGTTTGCGTTCTCGAGCCACTAAACACTGTTGTTGTGCGGATGAGCGGCCGGAGCACATTAAGGGTTTTAAGTTAATAACTAATGATCTTTACAACGGAAGTGAGCCAATCAAAACTAACTTTATCTGGACAATAACTTTATTCTAGATCTGCTGTAAAGACAATCTCTGTTACTTTAATCTCCTGTTATCACTGTAAAGCTGCTTTGAAACAATCTATATTGTTAAAGCGCTGTATAAATGAAGATGACTTGACTAATCAAATGTTTTTACTCAGTTATTTTTTTATTGACATGTTTTTTTTTTACAGTGTACCTGAACCTCAAGAGCACGGCTCAGATAATCACTGTTTACGCCTGTGAAAAACCACAAGAACACAGTAGCTATTAAGCACAAAATATGTATTTATTCTTAATTAAACTTGTACAGTCTGTGTTGTGAATGCATTTGGTTTGGATCTGAGCGGAGCAAAGTGATGCGGAGAAGGGTGAAGCAATCATTCACAGAGAAAAGACCGGGAAAAGTTCATAAAATCAGATCAGTGAGACACAAACATGGCAAAGTGGAGTAATTATTGCCAGATATATGATCAGCATTAATAACAGCAAGAACAGAATATCAGAGACCTCCCGGAAAAGTTTCTCCTGCAGATCATTGATTGGCATCCTATACAAATGCATGGAAAACACATTACAGGACAGAAGCTGCAGCAAAACAAAGCACTGAGGAAATAAATACTAGAGGACTGTACAATTCACAGTTTGGCAGTTATAATAGAAATATAACCCTGACTAAATATTGGAATTATACAAACATACAAATAAAACCAGAGTTTATGTTGGGATGTGGATTTTGGATGCAAATACGTTTTGTACACCTGTGAGCTAGTATTCAAACGCTTGCACTTTCTCATGCTGGATCGCCTTTATGATAAACAACAATAAATACTCTATATCATGACTAACTATTGCACTGCCCTCTTAAAAGAAATTAAAACTCAACATCATTAACACTGTGCAATAAGGAATAAACTAAGCCGCTTTGCAAAGCAAATAAAAATGTTAGATTTGGTAAAATAGTCAAATGTAAAGCAGTTTGTTAACGTTCACATTACGGGTTGGGATAATGCAGCACGTAACAGGGAGGTTGAATCACATGCACTGTCATTTTGACACACATTCAGAGTCAAACCTGCATTCAGTCCCTGTGTTACGCTGTAAAGAGGCGGCGCACTTATAAGAGCACCTTTACACAGTAATTCTTAATTCTGTATTTGGGGACGCTTTGATGGCATGCATCGTTCATCAGATCATCGCAATGTAAACCAGTCTTTCCTCAAATCCGTCTGAGACTCTGTGCTTAGTGCAGTATTGCTTATGAATGATTGTAACCGATCAGAAACCCAGACATCAACTGCATTCGGTCATCAATCTAGCTACACTCAAATTATTAGGTTTATTCAATGCAAACTTGCTTCAACTGAAAAAATGTATGCAAAAAAAAACACACTGCATTAGGAACAGAGGAGGAATGTTTCCCCCACTTTGAGGGAAAACTGATGACCGATCAAGGCACTACATCATCCTGAATTGTGTTTCTTAAAGTAGGGATTTTGTCCTGTGGTCTGAAATAGCTGGATATTTCTGTTAATAGCCAATGAAAGTGCTGTAAATGAATGAAACACGTATGATCGGAAAGCAGGACTGATATTTCGAACCATAATCAATGTTCAGCACTGGGATGCTTTCATAAAACATGAGCAGAATTTCCATTCTTACACAAATCGTCATTCGAGCAGAATAAATGTAGTCATTCTTATCTAAATCTTGTTTCGAGGCCCAATATGCCCGAAATGCATCCCGAGGTTTTTGTCAATCAGCAAAATGATTATTAAATGATACTTCATGGCAGTGGAATTGAAGGCCTAATCTCAGCCAAACCCTTAACACTAACAACTCCTCAATTCATTTTCAAACATAAGAGCTAAAAGGTCCAAACAAACAAATGTGCAAGCGGCGCCCACAGGACTGGATTGAGACATCAACACACTCCTCATGCCCACATTCACACACACACACACACACACACACACACAAACTCACACCTCATATTTACAGGCTCAAAGGCTTTGTACAGACGCATCTACCACCCAGCAGCGATCTAAAGCACACAGACATCGAGGAGAGATGTGGTTTGATCCTGGAGCCGAGTTAAAAACGTGTTGCAGGAACTCCCAGTCAGTTTGCGTTTGCGTGATTATCCATCTGCAAGTGTGCATTGATTCGCCTTACGCAGAACAGAGTTTGAAGCGCTCATGCAGTCCTGGCTTTGCTGGGGCACATCGGGGCGTCTGGGCTTTTGACCACCAGAGGAAACGTCTGCAGTGCCGGGCTGGCCATGGTCGGATACGGGACCATCGTGCCAAACATTCCCACTGGACTGGGCAAACTGGACCACTGGTGTGGATACACCGGGCCTGGCATCATCCCAGCGAAGGGGGCGGTGGGCATCAGGTATCCGCCCCGCTGGATGACGGGCGGAGGGCTGCTGGTGATGCCGTGAGGCATGATGGGACCCAGAGCTGCTGACAGCGGGCAGGACAGGGGTAGATGGAGCTTCACAGCCGCCGCAGGGATTGAGCCTCTCATCTAGAAGAGAAGAGAGAGACCAGATAAAATAACACTGCTTTATGGTTTCTCATGGTTTATGTTTATTCACTTTATATGCTTTAGAAACTGTAGCTTTAGAAATTCATTATTGGGTGCTTTAATCAGAGAATGATTAATGTCATTGTGTGATTACGTAATGTTTTACGTTTTTGAACTGGTTCATTGAAACGAACTGTCCAAAAGAACCAGTGAAAATTGGCCGTAGTGTCTGTGACGTTGGTTTCTGAAGAGCAATTTTAAAGCCCAAAGTGGGCAGAGCTGGCCGTCGCCATCTTGGCAGCGCATCACTCCCGGATTAACGAAAATATCCAGAGGCGGATTAGCTGAGATGACGTGACACTAACAGACAGCAGACAAACGCTAGCAGGAACAGCTGTAAAGTGGCCACGCCCTTAATTATGCAGAACTTTAAGACTTAATATAATTTATAAAAAAATTCACCCCCTCACAGTTCTCATGAAGGGTAAAAAATAGACCAAAATCACTTTTTGCACCAGGCTGTAAACACATTTTTTCTGCTGTAAAGTTGGGCATTTTAACATGGGGGTCTATGGGATTGACTCTCTTTTGCAGCCTGTCTCTAGTGGCCAGTCGATGAATTGCAGTTTAAGTCACTTCCGTGTTGGATTCAAGAGAGAGACCGGAAGGTTGCCGCTTGGTCAGAACGTAATGCAAGTACGTGTTCCATTCTCAGCACTGCATACTTGATTTCAGGGAAATTTCACAGGGGAGATGTATGAAACACTGAGCAGCTTTCTTTTGGTCAGCATGGTGAATTTGCGTGAACATGAGCTAAATCAACGTGGCAAGCTTTTTCCCAAATAACTGGATATCGGTCATGAAATTTTGCAGAGCAATGCTAAATGTGACCACATTTTAAGACCGTGGCCCCCTCTACCTTAGTTCACATCTATAGTTAGATGTATCTGATTAATGAAACAGAATATATGCTCACAGTAAAAAAATTTTTTTTTGGTTTAACTTAAAGTAACCTAGTTGCCTTAAAATTGAGTTCCCGTATATTCTCCATTGTTGCGACTCCTCTCCTCCGTCTATCAGTAACGCTGTTTACTTCCTGTCTCTATGAAGCCCCTCCTTCTGAAAAGCACACTGTGCTCTGATTGGTTGGCTGGATCAGTGCGTTGTGATTGGTCGAGTGCTTAAAGCTTGTTTGGGAAATGTCCCGCCCCTTACCATAACCACCAGTTTAACACACTACTAACAAACTCAACCAGGCCCCGCCTCTTTATTCTGGGTATAAATTATTTAAATGAGGAATATTGTGATGTGTGTGTTCCCAGGAAAGAAACTCAAGACTACAATGGAGGTATTTCAGGGAGTTCAGAAATACTGACACTGATATAGAGAATGACAGGAGCTTTGCAGAGCTTTTTCATGATCAAACAGCAACATTACATTAAGATTCTGGATGACAAACCTCATATAGTACCTGATTGGGGACTCTGGCCATTGCAGTGTGGCTGGTCTGGAAGGAGTGATGAGATCTCTGCGGTCTGATCTGACACACAGAGGGGCGGAGCTGAGGGGCGGAGGCAAGAGTCTCTTTCGCCCAATCATCAACCAGCTTGTGTAGGTCATCAGTGAATGTGCCAGTCTTGTTGTTGCTGTTGTTGGCTTGAGCCTGGACGAGCGTCGTGATTGGCCGAGGCGATGAAGATGGCACGGCTGCGGATGATGATGATGATGAGGCACCAGTGGTATGAGACCCTGAGAAAGAGATAGATAAAAGACCTCAAGCTCAGAGAATTCACCCTGAAGTCCTCTGTAACCAATCCGCTGCTCACTGACAGATAATGAGATTCGTCACGTTACGCAGTGAAGTGTGGCTTATTTCATGGTTAATCGCTACGCATTATTAGATGTGTAAATATTTGCTTGGACAATCACTTGATTCAATTGCATTTTAATTAACCATTCAAAAGTTTGGGACTTTTAAATAACACATGGTTTAAGAGTCACAGACATCAATCAACCCCTTGCTTACTGGGGTTTGTTCCCAATGAAAGAACAGACACTGAGTATGTACTTGAAATGTGTTGGTGCCTCCGATTGTATCTGCGTATGTGTTTCTTGTAGCGCACTTGTTTTTAGCCTAAAATTAAGCAGCTGGATGTTTACAGAACCAAACAAAGAACAAAGCAATACACAAACGCACTTAAATGACCAGGAATACAGAAATCATAAAGGTTTCAATAAGCACTTGTCTGCATCAACCATGCACTAGAAAAAAAAAAGACAAATTCAAATGAATATAAAGAATCAGTGCACATTTCACAATCTGCTGTCGCAAATGGTAAGCACTTATCACACAGGCAATCGCACAAGCCAACAAAAGAAATGACAAGTGAATAAATGGAAAAGAAAGAAAGAAAGAAAGAAAGAAAGAAAGAAAGAAAGAAAGAAAGAAAGAAAGAAAGAAAGAAAGAAAGAAAGAAAGAAAGAAAGAAAGAAAGAAAGAAAGAAAGAAAGAAAGAAAGAAAGAAAGAAAGAAAGAAAGAAAGAAAGAAAGAAAGAAAGAAAGAAAGAAAGAAAGAAAGAAAGAAAGAAAGAAAGAAAGAAAGAAAGAAAGAAAGAAAGAAAGAAAGAAAGAAAGAAAGAAAGAAAGAAAGAAAGAAAGAAAGAAAGAAAGAAAGAAAGAAAGAAAGAAAGAAAGAAAGAAAGAAAGAAAGAAAGAAAGAAAGAAAGAAAGAAAGAAAGAAAGAAAGAAAGAAAGAAAGAAAGAAAGAAAGAAAGAAAGAAAGAAAGAAAGAAAGAAAGAAAGAAAGAAAGAAAGAAAGAAAGAAAGAAAGAAAGAAAGAAAGAAAGAAAGAAAGAAAGAAAGAAAGAAAGAAAGAAAGAAAGAAAGAAAGAGGGACTAGGAGCGAAGAAGAAAGGAGTGGGATATTTACTACTGTTGCGCTCTTTCCCTAGACATAGTCGTTTCAGAGTGGACCCTACAAGAGCAAAACAGCAAAGACAGAGACGTTAGGGGGCGGGGGAAAGCACACGGCACAGCCCATTGGACAAGCTGCAGCATAAGAAAACATAGCGACCAATCAGTGAACAGACACAGAATCAGGTGCAGGGAGGCTTCATCTGTGATCTAATGAGGTGTCGGTGGGTGAGATGTTTGAATGGCTCATGTGCTAAAAAAGGCATTTTGTGCAGACAACCTTTAAGCTTGGACCCTGAATGAGATCCAACATTTTTGTTTGACTAAAATGTCCTACTTTAAAGACCCCATGAAATGGTTTGATGGGCACAACAACATTCCTTCCTGAATAGGTCCTATTGAAACAGGATGTTGGTTTGGCCAAAATCGTGACTGATCGTACTGTGGATGGACTTCTAAATACCAGCTTCACCTTCATTTAAGATCCAGTAGCATCAGTCAAAACATTTGCTTGTGTTGTAGCTTTAGATGAGGACATGTAGTGTTTATAATTAAGGGCGAAAGAACTTTCTTAGCCTCTGCTCATGGTCATAGTCCAATAAAATGCTCACCGGAATGGTCCAATAAAATGCTCACCGAATGATACGAACAGTCATGTGAAGAAAAAAATAAAAGTACACATTTTAATTTTATGGTTTTATGTATCAGGACATAAAATATTATCTGGTCTTCAGCATATCTTAAAATTAGGTAAATGGAACCTCAGATGAACAACAACACATGACATTATTTTAAAAAATGTGTAATAAAACTATGTACAGCCCATGATTCCGTAGCTTGTAAAAAGTCTCGGTTAGGTATGTAACCCTCGTTCCCTGAAGGAGGGAGCGGAGACGTTATGTCGACATCATCGACGTAATTGGGATCACTTCAGGGAGCCCTATCATCTTCGAGTGTATACATACAACATATGAAGTGTCACTGGGGTGGCTCCAGCCTATGTAGGGAGGAGACAACATCGGACAGTGACGGCAGAGCAGACTCTGCCAAGGGAAACGAGGGAACCTTGGGCACATATCCAGGCCAGGGTCTCAGGATAACGTGAGAGTAGGCCAGCCTGAATTCTAGGCATGATTCGTCGACCGAAAATGCGTGCAGGTCCCCTACCCTCTTGATGGAGGTCAATGCAAACAGTAGTACTGTTTTCCAAGATAGAATTTTTAACTCTGCTGACTGCAAGGGCTTGAAGGGCACTCTCTGCAGTGCTGTAAGCACCAGAGAAAAGTCCCAAGAGGGTATCGAGTGAGGGCAAGGAAAATTTAGTCTTCTCGCCCCCCTCAGGAACCTGATGATCAGGTCGTGCTTTCCCAGCGACATACCCTCGATAGCGGCAACATACACTTTGAGGGTGGAGGGAGACAGCCTTCACTCCAACCCATCTTGCAGGAAGGAAAGCACTGATCTGATCGAGCAAGTTCTGGGGTTCTCCTGGTGAGATGAACACCACTCAATGAACAAGTTCCACTTCAATGCATTGGGGCGACCTCGTAGAGGGAGCTCTGGTGGAAATGACGGTGTCTACCACCGCCTGGGGTAGGTCACCCAGAACCTCCACGTCCCATCCAGGGACCAGACAAGGAGTTTCCAGATCTCTGGACACAGGTGACATAGGGTACCCCGTCTCCGAGAAAGCAGGTCCTTCCTCAGAGGAATGGGCCAAACAGGACCTGGTCCTCGTCCTCCCTGACTTTGCATGATGTCTGTGTGAGAAGGCTCACTGGGGAAAACACATATTTGCATAGGCCCCGGGGCCAGCTGTGTGCCTGTGTATCCATGCAAAGGGTCCCCTGAGAACTTACAGGCCTTGGATGGGAGATGTGGATAACCGAGCCAGGAGGCAGTGGACGCGGGACACAATTGCATCGCGACTGCTCGCTCCACCGGTGGGATCTCCACATACCCCTTAGCTGCTCCGCCATCAAGGGTGGGGAGGAGGGAAGAGCCACTAGAGCGACTTTGGGCAGAAAAAGATGCCGTCCATGTTCTAGTGACTTCTTCATGTACCTCCGGGAAGAAAGGCAGCGGGACTGGGCGCTGAGAACCAGTGCGAGCCGCCCTGAGAAACCAATCATCAGCCTAGAAGGTTTGGGACAAGGTGGAGGATTCCACACAGCCCAACCTTTTCGGCGGCCCGGCATAACATAGCTGTCAACTCTGTGTCAGTCTCGGGCAACGCCACTCTCCCAGAAGGACGCAATGCAGTCGAGTCTTCATACCCAGAAGACTGAAGCTCCCCCTCCGATGCTGTGATTGACATCTGATTGTCAGCAGGAGCCCGAAGGAAATGGCTGGTCGTCCATGAGAAAGACCAGCGCGCTCCAACGGAGCTCCAGCCTCAGCGTGTTGAATGCCCAAACATGAGAGGCAGCTATTGTGGCCATCAGCTGGTGCCAGGTAACACACAGGCGGAATGACATCCTGAAAAGGACGCAGCGTCACACCCATGGAGCTCTTTTAGGGAAATATACTCTTTTTTTAATAGCGTTGAGGCACCCAGAAATGGCCACGGTGCAACGGCAGGAAAGTAGTGCAGCCTGCTGTGCACCCGACACACAAGCATGCTGTTATAACATCAGTTTTTGAGCTTATAGCTCGTGGCCACCGCTGATCGCGCCATCACTCCAATACTGAAGAAAAAAATAATCTTCCCAGAAGCTAGGTTTTTTTTAGGTTGTCTGCAGAACACTCAGAGAACACAGGAAGCTCGGCTCCAAAGCGAAAGACAAAGGTGCTTGCATCCGCTTCTGTATTTCTACTCGCGCTGCACGCCAATGTGCATTGGCTCGTTCTGTATACACTTGAAGATGATAGGGCTATCTGTCAGCCATTCTGTTGTAGATTTGCTGGTGTGCTTGGGATCATTGTCCTGTTGCATGACCCAATATCTTCCAAGCTGTCGGACCGTCGTCCTCACATTTGACTCTAGAATACTTTATCCAGAGGAGTTCATGGTTGACTCAATGACTGAAGGTGTTCAGGTTCTGTGTCTGCAAAACAAGCCCAAATCATCAAACCGCCACCAAAGTGATGGACAGTTGGTACGAGGTGTTTGTGCTGACATGCTGTGTTTGGTTTTCTGTGCATTATTATCTCCACTTTGGTCTCGTCTGTCCAAACGACATTGTTCCAGAAGTCTTGTTGTTTGTTCAGATTGGCAACTGTCTTGAATGTTTTCCACTTGTGAATAATCTTCCTCACTATAGAATAATGGTCTTCAAATTGTTTGGAAATGGCATTGTAACCCTTCCTAGATTGAATGGCAACAACAATTGCTTCTCTAAGATCATTGCTGATGTCTTTCTTCCTTGATAATGCTCCAGACTGGCAAACTACCAAAACTTCTGCTTTTAAAGAGTTGGTCACAACAGATGATCAATTAATCAAGGGCATCTGATTTGCAGCGCCTGACTGCTACGTAACTGCTTAATCCCCATGGAAGCAATAAGACTTAGTTTGACTTAGTCTCCATTTTGGCCAAGGTTTTACAAAATAATGACAATCTGTAATATGTTGGGTTGTTCATCTGAGGTTATATGATAAAATGATTTTTATTAAAGAGGGTGTACTTTCTTTTTCACATGACTCTAAAGAGCAAATGACCTCAAAGCTAAAAGACACTGAGTAAAAGCCACAAAAAAACTCATTTTGATTTCATGGGGTCTTTAAAAGTCAAGACTAATTAACTGAATCGTTGCTCACAATCATATATGGTACGTGTCTGTGAGTGAATATACTGTGCATTTAAGATTAAAACTGAACTGATCTTCCCCTAAACCTCCACTTTTAACTCTTTCCCTGCCATTGACGAGTTTTTCCGGCAATCCGTGTTTCCACTGTTATACAGTAGGGGGGGCTATTACACATATTCTTAAACAGTACAGAATCGCTGGATCAAAACACAGACGACGAAGCAGCAGCAGCAGAAACAAGTGATAGAAGCATTGCTGATGCACGTCAAATCACGCGATCATCAAACATCATATAAATCAAAACTGCACAACGTTACTGAATGAAATTTTGAATCCACGAAGAGGAAACAACTGTGAAGCTTTGAGGGTGTTGATGGATCGATCTACTCTCTCTGTGTTTTGATCATCCTTCTGAATACCATCCGGAGGAAGACTTGAACTAAAACGTGATTTTTTTTCTGATTTTTGTTTTATAAAACGTATTCAAGTTTTAATAAAAAAGAATGCATGAATCTAGAATAAAACGTGTTTTTTTTTCTTTAAAAGCAGAGGCTCTGTTCTTTCTTTTGATATATTGACTGTTCAGATATTCATACAACAAAATATTCTTGGGGCCATGAAAGTTTTGTGAAAATTATCAAAAATGCTGGTGCTGGCTGGCAACTTTTTTCAAAAATACTGGCTGGGAGAGAGTTAAAAGAACCACCATTTAATACCAAACAACAAACATCTGGATGCATAAAAAATACTTTTTATCCACCCCAGAAAGCACGGCATGAGTTATTTATAAACAGTTGAATGCTTTAAACAGAATTTACATTAATCTTTAAAACTTCATATGGTACACATATAGTCTAACATTTCAACAAAGAAAAATAATAAAGAAACAATGCATTTAAAAAGGGAATTTGAATACAACGAAAGTGCTGCATGCCAAATTTAAAATCTAACTAGAAAATTACAAGGGGGGGGGGGGGGGGGGGGGACATTTTCCACATAACTTTGACATGGAGGGAGACCAAGTATAAATTAAACTGGCTTCCTAATCTCAGCTTATGTTGCACTGGTGGGGAAATTCATGTTTTTGTCCAAAATTAACCCTCACCTAGAGGAATAAAATACTACAAGCCAAAGGTAACAGAAACACAAGGTAAATATAAAATGCATCTGGGACAGTGTCGTAGAATCATGCAGGTGACAGGCAGAGAACAGGAAGTGAGGTAAAAAAATTCAAAATACAGCCCTGATGGTTTCCACAGCAACCTGCTCGTGCCCTTGGCATGCTCATCTTCCGAATCCAAACATGAGACGGCACGTCAATCATCGTCTCATTGGGGTTTTACGTGGAGTGAAAAGGAAAGAAGGCACAGATATATAGACAATACAAAAGCTTTGGCAGACAAATCCATACACGCTCTCTCTACTTTCAGTTAAATGTTGGGAATGGCCATGTTTGGGGGAAGACAGCTCATGTTATTGGTCAAAGCTGCAGCCCAGCACAAAGCATTTGTAAAGAAGACAAATTGAAGGCAGGACGAGTAAACATGAAGGTCTTTCCTGAATAGGATACAACTGTAGAGGCACAAATCCCAAAATGAGTTTGTGGGAATTTTTTTTACTTTTTCTCA
Organism: Meda fulgida; assembly: GCA_030578275.1. Lineage (NCBI taxonomy): Eukaryota > Metazoa > Chordata > Actinopteri > Cypriniformes > Leuciscidae > Meda > Meda fulgida. Next base: position 1,647,052 of record CM060623.1, read on the forward strand.
GTTGCAGTACATCGTACCATATTCATGGAAAGTGCCATCTGACATGAATATGGAAATTAAATGGCTGAGAATGTGTGTTAGTTGATGTGAACGTGGGAAATGCAGTACAGAAAAACCAAAGCAAATCACGAGAGAAGAGCAGAAAGAAATGGGGAAAGGAATTATGAGTAATAGAAGAAAAGTAGAACAAATACAAACAGATGGACATAGACACGGGTCCACTGAGGAATCTAGTGCGCGGTTTGCTACTAGATTTATAGGTGATTCGCTCGGATGTTTGGTGGTAAACGGTCCAGCCTGTGGAGAAATGAATATAAGAGGGAGAGAGAGAGAAAGAGGGAGAGAGAGAGAGAGAGAGAGAGAGAGAGAGAGAAAGAAAGAGAAAGAGAGAGAGAGAGAAAGAGAGAGAGAGAGAGAGAGAGAGAGAGAGAGAGAGAGAGAGAGAGAGAGAGAGAGAGAGAGAGAGAGAGAGAGAGAGAGACAGGTGTAACAGCCGACACAGGTAGCGTTCAGATCAGTACCCCATCAACAAGCATCATATCAGCAACACACCACATCACGGGTCAAGCGTCTCAGAAAACAGTGGTTAATGTAGATGTGGAAGTGTGTACATGTGCCTGTGTGTTTCTAACAATGGCAATGTTTTTTCTGGAATTGATCAAATAGGTCACAGTCTTATGCATCATTAGCCACTTTCACACATAAAACCCATTGATGTTTAAAGTACTGTAACATTGCTGTATTAACCATTCACTCAAAGTGATTTAGTTGGGTTAACCGGTAACTACTCCAGTATGATGGAAAAAGTCGATTTTTTTCTTTATTGCATTGACAACCATTTAAAATAATCCAACTGGTATTTTTTTCGTCACTTCACAGCTCAAGAAAGTCTCTAGTAAAGCGTTTGGGACTGCGTGTGCCATCAAGCATGTTAGGATACCTTTTCCTTTAATAGGTTCACTCAACGCTGTGTCAGACATTATGGGAACAACCTCCAAGTGTGGCGAAACCCATAGAATCACACAAGAATTCATTGGCCAGTGGCACTATCGCTGCCCTCAATAGTACAGCATTGTTGGTGCCTCAAAACGACGTGCCGTCATCTTGCAAATTTCTCTTCTTCAAGATGCGACTTTTCTAGTGAATGCTTGTCAGGAGTTTGGCAGTGGGCAGGCTGACGCTCTTCTCCAAAGTGGTAATGAAGCCTGGCCCTCTTTGGCTTATTCTTAGCTGTGGGATGCGGCGACCGATGCAGCCCAGCCAGAAGTGCAGTCTAAGTTGAATAAGTTCATGCTCGTTGGCTGGCCATAGTACGTGTCCGCCTTGCAGGTCGCTGCCATATTTCCAGCATTTCCAAAAGATTTTAAGGTCCTGGAAGTTGCCATTTTCGGCATAGATCACAAATCCGACTACCTCTGTGTGATAAAGTTCAAGTTCAAGGAAGGAGGAGGCGGGAACCTGTGAACAGTAAACGTAACTTTAATAATTAAATATGAATCAATTTGATGCTCAAACTCTTCTGCCAAACTGACTTTGTCTCGACAAAAGCAATAAAGAATCAGCGATCAGTGGAGGACGAAGAGAAAAACTTTACAGAAGAAGTTGAGAAGTTTCTTGGCACCCAAAACGCTGTTGTCGAGTAAATGAACGGCCAAAACACAAACATTTTTTAATGTTTTCAGTTGAAAGCGGTGTCGTGTAAACAGTTCCTAAGTCCTGGGCTACCAAGGGTGCTTTAACAAATAAAACTGGGTGTGATGCACATCTTTTGGGGATTCTTCTTTATGGATCCTCACAAGGTCTGTGAAGTTGAGAGCATTGCTGTTCCACAATCATTAGGTCCTCATTTCTTAGTTGGGTTAAAGTTAAGGCTCTGGTTAGGCCACTCAGGAACATCAGTTGGAAGGTGAACCTTCAATCCGACCGGAGGGTTTGAGCTGGTTTTCCTCAGTATCTTCCTTATATTTTGGGGACTTTTATGATTCACTTCAAAGATGGAGGTGAAAGGAAACAACAGAGGAATAGGGAAATAACATGAGCCAGATTCAAGCTCTTGTTTCTGCATAAGCACCACCGCAACATCAGAGTACATGATTATGCAGTTTGCTCCAAGTCTTTGGCACAAACTATTCATATGATAGACTTCATATGTTCAAATATAGCATCAATAAAGAACTTTTGTGGTAATAACTCCTTAATTTGGCAAAACACTAAAGATCATTTGCCTTCCCGCTCACACATGACCTCTAAATGGAGACCTTTACCGCAAAGTCTAAATGTGTGAAAGTGTCTACTGACCCGCAAGAATGTTTCATACACAGTATGAGCATCATGCAATCTTCCTTTGCCGTCCAAGAAATCATGTGACAGAGCAATTAAGGAGCCGTTTAAATGTCACATTCTGTCTGACTCCATTTAAACGAAGTAAATGAGTTGAGCGCACATGAGAGACTGTGAAATAACCCCATGCGTGTGAGAGAGTGAGTGAGATATGTGACAAAAACAGAGAAGGAGAGAGATATGATAGTCACAGAGAGGCATCTCTGACGCGTGTCTTCTGCATACCGCTGTAAGTGAGTGTCACGCTGCGTCCCAGCCAGTGTCTAGCAATGAATCATATGCTTTGGTTTCTGTGTTGCTCCAAACACTACACTGCAAAACATGCTTTTCTTACTTAGTATTTTTGTCTTGTTTTTATCTCGTCCAAATATCTAAATATTCTTAAAACAAGAAGCATTTACTAGAGAAATAAAATGACATAATTTTATTTATTTTAATCAGAAAACAATTTAGAATTTCTTATTAAGTGAGCTTTTGCTTAAAACAAGCAACATTATTTGCCAATGGTGTAAAAAAAAAAGGCAAATGAAAAACAAGATTATTTTTCTTACCCCATTGACAGATAACTGCTTATTTTAAGCAAAACTAACTTATTTTATAAGAAAACAATATAGAATTTCTTATGTCATTTTACTTCTCTATTAAATGCTTCTTGATTTAAGAAACTGTAGATATTTGAACTGGAAACAAGACAAAAATACTAAGTTAGAAAAGCATTTTTTGGCAGTGTAAAGTCTAGCTTCACGTAATCTGATTGTTACTACATGCGTTTTGCTTTCAGTGAGACGCTAGCGCCACCGTGGCCGGGGAGGGCAGCGGCAGACGCATTTACAGCAGACGCTGTGTGTGCAGCTCCACAGGCTCCTCTAGGGGACAGCGGCGTGTGTGTGTTCACCTTGTCTGGGTGGTGTGTGTGTGGTGGGCCCGTAGATGTTGTCGGAGGACAGAGAGCCCTTGAGCGAGCAGGGCTGCTGGGTTTGGACCGGCTCCAGCGGTTCTGACACGGGATTGGCGGTGCTGGAACCCACAGAGCTCTTTACTGGAGAACCCGACGCACTGGAGCACGTCTCGGCTACAGGAGAACACACACGGCTAATGGTGACAATCTGGGTTTTTATAGTGCGATAGTGAACGAATACGCAGAAAATTCAATGAAGCTTTCATTTTGGTGGACTTAAAGGGATAGTTCACCCATAAATAGAAATGACCCCATGATTTACTCACCCTCAAGCCATCCTAGGTGTATATGACTTTCTTTTTTCAGACGAACACAGTCAAAGATATATTAAAAAATGTCCAAGCTTTATAATGGCAGTGAATGGAGGACGAGATTTAAAAAAAAAAAAAAAAAAAAAAGTGTATCCATCCAATAAAGGCCGTCTGAAGCAAAGCAATGCATTTGTGTAAGAAAAAGATCCATATTTAAAACTTTAAAAACTAAAATAACTAGCTTCGACAGATGGCCTACGCAAGTCGACTTGCACCGGAAGTGGATTGCCATTTTTGGGTGAACTATCCCTTTAAAGACTAAAGATGCACGGGTTTGCACAAAACTGGATGAGATGGGATATTTAAAAATGCTATTATTGAAAATATAAGTATTATGTTGGTTTGACAAAGCCAAAATACTGTTCTTCTATTTAAGCACCGAGCTTCAAGGATGTTCTGAGTTCAGACTTCCGAACAAACCCAAACCTCTATTGAGGGGTTGAAAACTTTCGGTTACACTTTATTTTAAGGTGTCCGTGTTGCAGCGTAATTATACATTTAGGTACGGAGTAAAAATAATGAACTACATGTAATGGTAACACTTTAGGGTCCAATTCTCGCTATTAACTTGTTGCTTTTTAGCATACATATTACTAGGATATTGGCTGTTTATTAGTACTTATAAAGCACATATTAATGCCTTATTCTGCATTACCATATTCTACATCCCTTAATCCTACCCAATACCTGAACTTAAAAGCTTTTAATGTTGTTTATGTGTCTATGTGGTGTTTTTAATACGCTTTAATACAAAGCATGTGTAAGTTCATAAGTTGACAGCATTGCTGAGTATTTTCTGCTTAAAACTGCAGTGAACCAAAGACAGTCTCAAAAACACGGTGTGAAATCACTGGTGTTTCTGACGTCACAAACGACCTTGTAACCAATCAGATCAACGTGTGCTCGTCAACCAGTGGATCTCTGAGTGAGTGAGTGAGTGGAGGCGGGGCTCATTTGCATATTCATAGAACCGCGCATACTAAATGAGGCAAGGGTGTCGAGTTACATTCAAGATATTTTAAGGCATGATAAAGAAAAAAAACGTTTAAATGTCATTTCGGTGATCAAAGATGATTTTAAGGGATAAAATGATTGACTTCAGGGGGACTGAAGCTGGTACTCTGTCTCAGACGCTCGCATACATACTTGAGCTGTTGCTTCGGTTGCTCCTGAGGTGTTGCACCATGGGATTGAGCAGTCGGCTTCCCTTCAGCTTGTGTTTGGAGGCTCTGCGGCGCCGGCCTGTAGGGGGCACTGCGTGCAAGAAGCCCACGCTGGGGGGAACCGGCCGACCCAACTGAGAATACAGCCGCTCGATCTCTCCTCGCTGAAGGGCCTGAAGCTCAGAGATCTCCTTCATGTGCCTGCGCGAGAAAACATCGAGTTTCATCTGCTTGTTTTGACTGTCGAGCCATCAAAGCATGCATGAAGAAACATGCGACTCTGTCGGGGAAATGTTCTATTTGGCCGGTCTAAGTCACAGTTTACAGAAGTGAAAATGTGTTTGTAAGATAAAAGACTAAGCAAACCGCATTGACAAAAGGACTCGACTCAATTTAAGGGACTTTGATATGTTTTATGCATAAGAGTTAAATTTGAACCATGTCAGATGCCGAGAAAGTGAGTTTAATGCAATCAAGATACACTATAATTATGCAAAATTAATTAAATGTCTGAGCCAGCCGACTGGAACAACACAAAAGTGATAATCTCAGGTACTGATTATGTGCTTTATTTACTGTTAAAAGCATCTAATGTGAGTTTGAATATCATTTTTCGTGACCTTTACAGCTGTACTGAAAATAACAATGGATAAATCACCTCAGATCTTGAAAATAAATTCTGAAAAAAAAAAAAAACTGCAAGAACGTTCAAACTGTGAATAAAACAAGTGTATTCTATGACGAGAGCTTGTTCCAGTCATGCAGGATGTAATAATATTAAGATGGTGTAATATTGGTGAACTTGATTATGTGCTTATCCATTTTGCAGCAAGTGAGAGAGACTCCGCCCACACGCTCTTCTGATTGGCTGTGATTTTTGATTGATTTTGTCGGTTCTTGAAGTTTAATATCAAAGTCAAAATTATACGCTGCTTGTTTGTGCAACATTTACCAGGATAACAAGGAAAAAAGTAGGAGGGGACTTGATTTAATCAATTGGGATATAAACACATGGTGAACATTTTTTCTATATTATATGATGATATATGATGTTGTTGGCCAAAAAATAAAAGTCGTTTCAGAAGTGAAGCAATTGCTACATTGTGTTGAAATATAACCAAGTGTAATAATGTGCACTGACGAATTGTGCTTAAGACCAAGAACCTGTGTTTAAAAGCGTTCACTCTTGGATTGGCCAATGTTAGCACACGTAGCTTTACTCACTTCTCTCTCAGCTTCTGGAGCTCTCGTTTCATGTCAGCGTCCTCAAACTCAGAGTCATTATCGCTGCTGACGTAAGCGGAGTGGGCGTGGCTTGTGACCGAAGGGGTGTGTCCGTTGGCCACAGGACACGAGGGCGAATCAGAGCTCTGCACGCTGCTACTGTGACCCGAGCGCCGGAGGAACGCCACCGCACGCTTCATGAAGTCTGACCGGGCCGGGGCCGAGGGCCTGATGGACGGGGCCCCGCTCGGATCCTCCTCTCCGGAGTCTGAGGACACGCACTGCAGCGTCCCGTCAGCTGACTGACAGCTCCGAGCGCAAGGCATTGTGGGTCTGGCCTCTGGAAAGGAAGTAGATGTGTCCTGAAAAAAATAAAGTAAATGTTAAGAAATGTAAATGTATGATATTGACAAGCTATGTCAGACTCCCTCCAAAAAAGAGCAAAGTTTATGCAAATAACTCTAATTCAGTATAATTAACAGAATAAATGAAAAACTCAAATAAATAAACAAATACATTAATAATGATGAATTTAGGAATTATAAATAAAGAATGAATAGTATATATAAAAAAAGAATGATGAATGAATGAATGAACAACTAAAATAAAAATATGGATGGATGGATAGATACAGATAAATAAAAGATTGGATGGATGGATAATGAATAATGATGAATGAAGAGATGATGGAATGAATGAATTAATAATGATGAATGAAGATATGAAGGAATGAAGGGATCAATGTATGAATGAACTAATAAATATACAACTAAATAAATAACCATACAATAAAATAAAAAAATGGAATGAATGAACTCATTTTAATCGATGGAGGCTGTGTTTGATGGAATACTGCATGCTATAAATACACTTATTTTGCATTTATTATCCAGATTTTGGCACAAACATCTAAATCTCTGACAGTCTGATCAAATGATGAGTGATAAAAGAGACACTGTTCCCCAGTCAGCTTTCTGCGTGCGGATAAGAAGAGCAAACGGGCTTCGGATACGCAGCTAAACGCGTACACACATACCATCTCAAAACCGCATACACACAGTGGGTTATGTCTTAAGTAAACGCTCACACGTGTGTGTCAGTATACTGGATCCGTGCATTAGCTCTTAAAGTGACAGTAGCCTAATAAACCTGCTGACATTAGTGATAAGTAAAAGGAAAGGAAAATCACTCACTGATCTAGACAATAACTTATGTAGCTTTAATAAGGATTCATCTATATTTAATGTGTACAGTAAGACTATGCAGTGCCATTATACTGTATGTTATATAAAAGTGTGATTTTACATTTGATTATAATTTATTTTGTTGTAGGCTATTACTGTTACTTGTATGTTCCTCAAAAACTTAAAACACTATTTAATTTGTATTTTTGTTCTGATGTATTTATCTGTCAGTTTTATTTATAATTGCAGGTAGTTTCTTTGCTCTTCTTGTATTACTGACTGTTTACTTGTCTCATGCAATTTTTGCCATAATCGAGCAGTGCACAGTGAGCAGCGTCTCTCCAGCCGCTGCAGACAGACCTGATAGAAGTCTGGAGGTGCTGAGTAACGTTTTCCCGCTGACTGTAATGAGGATCTGTGTGTGTTCTCAGATCCAGACTCCAGATCCATGGCAGGATCTCCTCCAGCATCATGGGAAGACGCTTCTGAATCAGTCGGCACAATCTACAGCAACACAGACTCACAGCATCAAACCGAAGCCGTTCCTTTCTGAGGAGCATCATATGCATCATATGGTCCTTGCACACAGAGTCAGACATTTTTGCACGTTAAAAAAATAAAAAAATTGTCAATCACGTTTACACACTAGCTCAGAAACTTTCGTCCATCATAAACAAATTTGGATCGGGAATGTTTTTCGCATCCCTAGCACGCCTTTTGAGAAGTGTTCTGCCCGTTCAGAGCCACCGAATCACGAATACGGAAAACCGCTTCGGACTCCGTGAGCAAGGGCCTTGAGTAACAGTTAATGACGGGCTGTAACCTGGAAGTGGCTCCTGGATGCGTGAGTGCCTGATTCGGCCCCGGAGTCCGCTCTGATCAGGAGTCTTCTGAACGCTGATGGACAGAGAATGAGAGAGAGCTTCTGACTTTTAAAACTCTTTATTTAAACATGTACTGAAACACAACATGCAGTGCTCAAAACACAAACAAAAATCATAAAAACGATTCAAACGGACCACCAGACATCGGCAGTTAAACAATATAGTCCCGTCTCCACAGAATGACACTAAAGCACCATTCACAGAGCAAACGCCTTGTGATTTGATAGGATTTATATTTTTACAGGTCTTCCAAATGGCTAATTTAGCTTATTTTAAGCACTAATTTAAGTACACCGTTCTCTGTGTGTTTTTGAATACTTGCATCCATAAATGAACACACACTCACACACTACTTACGAGCAACAGCAGAGTCACTCAAGGTCCCAAGACTGTCAGACCTCTCTGGAATCTGAGGCTAAAAGAGACAGAATAACTCAAATTAAATCTGAGAAATACAGTAAAGCAAAAATACATCAAACTGGAGAAAAAAACATTCATACATGAGACCGCTTAAAATAAAACTTAATTTAATGGTGCATTGTAAAGTAAAGGTCATACTATTTAAATGTATTTATTTCTCTCAATTTGTATTTGCTTTGGCTAAAATCAAATACTAAATTAATAAAAGCGATTCATGATGATTTGATTTAGTTATGAAATGAAACTAGCGTTATCTAGCATTTTTCCATCTTAAAAATATATCTAAATTACGACATATGCTCTCATTAATAAATGCGGAACAATTAGTTCATGCTTTCATGACATCAAGACTAGATTATTGTAATGCTCTACTGGGTGGTTGCCCTGCACGCTTAATAAATAAACTACAGCTGGTCCAGAACGCTGCAGCTCGAGTTCTTACTAGAACCAGGAAATATGACCATATTAGCCCCGTTCTGTCAACACTGCATCGGCTGCCTATTAAACATCGTATACATTTTAAAATATTGTTAACCCTACCCCTAACCCTAAATATTGTTAATACTGTACTTACAAAGCACTATATGGTTTAGCTCCGCAGTACTTGAGCGCGCTCTTAACGCATTATAGTCCTTCACGTCTATTGCGATCTCAAAATTCGGGCCAGTTGATAATACCTAGAATATCAAAATTGACTGCAGGCGGTAGATCCTTTTCCTATTTAGCACCAAAACTTTGGAACAGTCTTCCTACCATTGTCCGGGAAGCAGACACACTCTGTCAGTTCAAAGCTAGACTAAAAACACATCTCTTTGACCTGGCATACACATAATACATTATAGACTTCTATAATTCAATGTTAGGCTGCATAGATTAGGTCAGCCGGAACTGGGAACACTTCCCTTAAATCCTGATGTACTCGCTACATCATCATAAGAAGAATGGCATCGACGCTAATTTTAGTGTCTTTGTTTATCCCGAGGTTTTCCCGCAGCCTTCCGGATCCAGGCCGTATCCAGATCTGACTAGGAGCTTTGCCTGGACCCGATGACAACGTAGTGCTGAAGTACCAACTAGCCTCTCCCTATGGAGGATCCCTTTCCCACTCTCAGATAAAACGTTGTGATTCCGGTTCGCGTACCCACCCTGAAGTGATAAAATAAAACAAAATTCTGTATCAAATTACAGTTACTGTAAATCCGGCCTCTAGTTCATAAACGCCAGAGGAGAACTGGCCCCCGACTGAGCCTGGGTTCTCCCAAGGTTTTTTTTCTCTCCGTTAGGTCACCTGATGGAGTTTTAGGACACCAGTGGGTCACTTGATGGAGTTTTAGGACACCAGTAGGTCACCTGATGGAGTTTTAGGACACCAGTAGGTCACCTGATGGAGTTTTAGGACACCAGTAGGTCACCTGATGGAGTTTTAGGACACCAGTAGGTCACCTGATGGAGTTTTAGGACACCAGTAGGTCACTTGCAGTGGGTCACCTGATGGAGTTTTAGGAAACCAGTAGGTCACCTGATGGAGTTTTGGACACCAGTAGGTCACTTGATGGAGTTTTAGGACACCAATAGGTCACCTGATGGAGTTTTAGGACACCAGTAGGTCACCTGATGGAGTTTTGGACACCAGTAGGTCACTTGATGGAGTTTTGGACACCAGTGGGTCACTTGATGGAGTTTTTCGGTTACTTGCCACTGTTGCCTTTGGCTTGCTCAGTTGGGGATATTCAAATTAATTAACCAATCATTAATACCATTGATCAGCCCTACCAATCGTGGATGTTTTTTTTCCACTAAGAAACAAACATTATGTTATTTTATTGATACTGTGAAGCTGCTTTGATACAATTTATATTGTGAAAAGCGCTATATAAATACACATGACTTGACTTATCTGAAACACTGCATCTGATGTCTTTTAGGTGCTATTAAGCTGTATTGTGCCATCAAGCTAAGTTAATGAAAGAATATGTTAGGATATAACTATTGGTACAGAAAGTAAGAGGGTTTATGGCTAATGCTAACAAATGCAACCTTTGATATTAATAACTTATTAGTAAATGTTGAAATTAATATTAACTAAGATTAATAAATGCTGAAATATTGTTCATTCTTAGTTAATGTTAACTAATGTTTACTAATGAACCTTATTGTAAAGTGTTACCCATTTTATTATCAGCTGTTAATCTTAATAAAACAACCTGACAGCTGGCAGTGTGAGTGAAAAGGAGGATTGATTTTACAAAAAAAAAATACTACAAAAAGTATGGATTTTAATTTCATGCTTCATTACTTCAATGAGCTCTTTGTTTTTGCCTTAAATAATTACATTGTTTAAATTAATACATTTTTCGCCAACTGTGATTTTGTATATGTACATTTCTGAAATACACAACTTAACAGATAACAGATCACTGTAAATTGTAACGTGGACTCTGTAATGTGTTTTCTGTAAAGCTGCGTTGAAACGATGTGTATTGTGAAAAGCGCTATACAAATAAATGTGAATTGAACTGAATTATTATCAGCTTTTAATCTTAATAAAACAAACTGACAGCTGCCAGTGTGAGTGAAAAGGTATTAAACTTTACCAGTTTCTCTGCGTTCCTCGCGGCCCCATCGCTGCCCTGGCTGTCTGACAGCGGCGGGGATCCCGGTGGCTCGGAGGCGGAGCTTGTGGTTTGCGATGGGTGGTACTCTTGGTACAAAAGGTTTCGGAGTTTCTCATCCAGAGTCTTTATGGTTCTGTCAGTGAACTCCAGTCGGGGCGGCCCTTCCCCGTCGGACTCGGCCGGCTGCGCCTGCGATGCTGTGGCGGGCTGGGGCTGATGGGTGGGGCTCGGAGGCTGTGATTGGCTGATGCTTGTAGGCTGGCTGATGCTCGGAGGCTGGGATTGGCTGACGCTCGGAGGCTGGGATTGGCTGACGCTCGGAGGCTGGGATTGGCTGACGCTCGGAGGCTGGGATTGGCTGACGCTCGGAGGCTGGGATTGGCTGACGCTCGGAGGCTGGGATTGGCTGACGCTGGGAGGCTGCGATTGGCTGACGCTCGGAGGCTGCGATTGGCTGACGCTCGGAGGCTGCGATTGGCTGAGGCTCGGAGGCTGCGATTGGCTGAGGCTCGGAGGCTGCGATTGGCTGACGCTCGGAGGCTGCGATTGGCTGACGCTCGGAGGCTGCGATTGGCTGACGCTCGGAGGCTGGGATTGGCTGACGCTCGGAGGCTGCGATTGGCTGACGCTCGGAGGCTGCGATTGGCTGACGCTCGGAGGCTGCGATTGGCTGCTGCTGACAGCAGCTTGTGGAGTGGGCGTGGCAAAGGGTTGCTGAAGCACCACGGCTGCAGTCTGGCTGGCACACGGCTCTGCGCTCAGGCTGCTTTCATGAGCCACGGGCTGCTGAGGGGTTTCGTCGACTTTCTGAGCAGTGACATCAAGAGAGACAGGAGGCACAATTGGGCAGCACGGGATATCAGAAACCATAGAAACGCCCGGCGGACAGGCAGTCTGAGGGCTGTCAGAGAGAGAAGCTGGTGGCATTGATGGCTGTTTCTGCAGAGGTTTGGCACTGTTGACGTCCTGCGCTTGAGATGTAGAAGAACTCTCTGGGTCTGGAGAAAAATGAGTGAGCGGTAAGCAAGCACATACACTGCAAAAACTATTTCTTACTTGGCATTTTTGTTTTGGTTTCCAGTCCAGTTCCTAGTCAAAAATGACAGACCTTTTAAATTGCATTGTAAATTGCTCATTATGCCATATTAAATAACCAAATAGTGGATTCAGTCTTTTTATGAACTGGTGCTAATTGAAAAGAGAACCAGTTCATAAACAGAGTTTTGTATCTCTTTTTTGAACTGCCTGATCATAGGCCTAAGTGTTTTTTTGAGGTGAATAAGCTTGATTTAACTTTTTTTTTCACTCAAAAACGGTTCCAAAAATAAACAAATAAACCTGTGCTAAAAAGCAAACAATCAGGTTCCAGAAGTAAAAACTCCATTTATTTTTTCCATAGAGAAACTGCCTTTTAATTGTAACTTTAAAAACATTTAAAGACAGCCTATGAGATTATTAATCGATAGTATTTGCTTTTGTTGAAGCAGTCAACCTGCATTATTTCAGCATATTTTTTAAATAATCGTGTTGAAAAGTGTAACTTTTCATGGTGAAAAACTAAATTACCCATGATGCTATACAGAAAATTCCACCAATCAGAGAGTCACCACAAGCAAACCGCGCCAAAGCGCCATCAGCACTGTGAATGACGTAATCAAGACGATCAAAATACTTAAAGGGTTAGTTCACCCAAAAATGGTAGGGCCTTTGTTTATCTCCGGAACACAAATTAAAATATTTTTGATGAAATCCGAGAGCTCTCTGACCTCTCCATAGACAGCAATTTAATTATCACTTTCTAGGCCCAGAAAGGTAGTAAAGACGTCTTTAAAATAGTCCATGTGACTACAGTGACTACAACCTCAATTTTATGAAGCGACGAGAATAATTTTTTGTGTGCAAAAAAAAAAATATATATATACTTTATCAGGAATCAGTCTCCTACACCATTTACGTTGTAAATACAGTATGCAGCGCTTCCTAGTTCTACGTCAGAATGCGGTTCATCATGTTATTTGCGCACAAAAAGTATTCTCTAGTTTCAGAGAGCTCTTGGATTTAATAAAAAAAATCTTAATTTGTGTTCCGAAGATGAACGAAGGTCACACGGGTTTGGAACGACATGAGGGTGAGTAATCAACGACAGAATTTTCATTTTTGGGTGAACTAACCCTTAAACCCTAAAAATTTGTTTGTATATAATAAACTTAAAATATAGCGTTTTTATACATAATTTTATTAAATTAGTAATTTTTTATCGTCTTTAATTCAATTATGCTGTTCGCAATGCTGAACCAATGCCGCTGAAAAAGTGGGCGGGCACTGATGCACTATTGAAAGAAAACAAGTTAATAAAAAGATTGAATCCAAAATTTGGTGATAATATAGCATAATGAGAGATTTACATGCATTTTAAAAGCACAAGGATTGTTTAATTTTCTGACCACACTGACAGATATTTTTTCTTGTTTGAATCATACATTTTACATTTTGAACGAGTCATCTTGCTTCTCAAGTAAATGTATCTTGATTCAAGAATGTTTAGATATTTGTACTGCAAAACAAGACAAAAATACTGAGAAAGAATTTCATTTTTTGCAGTGTACTATAACAGTGCATTTAGTATTAGTTGAGGTGTGCTGTAATTACTCGTCTCTTCTCTGTCAGGCACTGTCGTCTCAGCAACGGGACAGATGATGAACCAGCGCTTTCCTGTGTGAAGCACTGTAAATCGAGCAAGACAGTGGGTTAAATGCTCATACTACAGTTATTGCAGTGAGACCTGTAGAACATGACGAGTCTTAGTCTTACCATTCTGTTTATAGACTAGCTGGTCAGACTGCGTATGCTCAGGTTTTGACCCCTGAATACGGAAGACAACAAATTCAGTTCTGTTTGGTGATGCACAGAAATGACACACTTCACCTAAAGTACAACAGGGCTAAAGGCACACCGAGGCAAAAGGCAGATTTTATTCTTCTCTAAACCACCAGATGGCACAAAAACAGTGAGATGACATCACAAGGTATGTAAGAAGGGCCCTGAGTAGACGTCATCAGATTCGTATAGTCTGAAGGAAGACACACTGGCATGCCCGAAGCAACACGGCATCGCCTGATGCTATGGGACATCAATACCAATTCATCATGCTGACCAGTGCTTGTGGCACTAAAACTCGAAGGCTTAAGTCTTAAGCTAATGTGTCCGCAGGCGTGCCGTACACACCATGCACAACATTGCTTCCAGTAACTAATATAGTGATGTTAGGAAAGACCTTTAAACTTCTATTTTCAATTGGAATCTCAAACTAGTCCGAGCCATGCTTCAGGAGAGTCTAGATCCCTAAGAGCAGAGCTACCAGAAAATCAACATCATGCCCATGACCCACTTCTAACAATTTCCCCAACCGTAGATCGGGGCAATGAGCATAACCTAACTTCATATCCAGACCTGGACAAGGTGAAAGAATGTCACAGAATTGTAACGAATGTAGATAGTCATGTCTAACAAAAAAATATTCTATCATGAGCCAAACAGCAGGCTGCTCGGGCCTAATTAGTGACTAGGCCTAATGACTAAATGTAAATGTAATTAAACAAGCTTAGCTTACTTTATTTCTCGGGGTAAGGAGTTGGTCCAACCCTCATTTTAGACCACCCCAGTCCTAAAGTAATAGCCATAAGTGCAAACTCTTGTACACCAACACCCTTCTCAGAGGGGTGGTGAGACTGGAAAAAATAAAGGAGAAGAAAATAATGAAAAAAGGGGGCGAGAGCTTTAGCAGCATCCCTGCTTAATAAAGGTCCTCTTTTTCACCACACTCACAGCCTTCAGATTTGTGTGCGGTTTTCTCTTATTATGCCTCCGCTTCCCACTCCTCAAATGAGCATCTCGGGCAACCACATTCGCCTTCTACTCGTTTCTGGTACGGGCGCAAACGATTTAGGAGCAACCTGAACCTGGCGAGGCATAAACTTCCCCAAGACGGCCGACTACATTCTTGCCTCTCTAAACCAGTCCACCACTATATCAACAGCAGCGCCAAAAAGTCCAGAGGGTGAGACAGGGTTATCTAGGTGGACAGATTTGTCTCACTGCTTGACGCCTGAAAATTTAAGCCACAGATCCCTTTCTGTCGCCACCATAGCAGCCATAGACCAGCCATAGAGTGGGCCGACTACTTCGTAGCACGAAGAGCAGAAGCTGCCTCGGGGGATAAACCTTCCACTTGATCCAGGTGTTTGACCCGGTAAGCTTGCAGTACAGCCATAGTGTGCAAAGCTCTGCCAGTTTGCCCAGCCACCGCATACGCTCTGCCCACCAACCTCAATGTCTTCTGACATGGATTAGTGGGCAAAACGAAGGCCTTCGTCGATGATGATGTCCCCCGGAAAAGGTAATTAGCTCAATTCCTTTCTACCCGAGGCATCCTCCCATAACCCTGCTCACCCAGACCCTCTACATTTGAATGAGCCACACAAGAAGAGTATGGTTGTTTCCATGAACCTGACACCTCAGGGAAATAGTAGGCTCACTGGAGATGCACACTTATGAGTCCACAGATATTGTTCATCTAAGCCAGAGATGTCCAATCCTACTCCTGAAGGACCTCTGTCCTGCAGAGTTTAGCTCCAACTTGCCTAAATACACCTGAACAGCTAATCTAGGTCTTGCTAAACGTACTAGAAACTTCCAGGCAAGTTGGAGATAAACTCTCCAGGACAGTGGCCCTGCAGTACCAGGTTTGGACACCCCTGGTCTAAGCGACTGTCTGCGGTCTCACGTTTCAAGCCTGACCAGTCCAGGCTTGGTCATGCAGTTACACAAGCCATAAGTTCCAATCGCTCATCATTTTCAGGACTTTGCTGCATGGAGCAGCAAACAGATATTTTAGAAATATCCATCTCTACTGACATCATGTCTATATAATCAGAATCATAGGCGAGCAATGAGTCCTTGTTTCCCATTAAAGAAGCCGCTGAACACTCTGGCATAAAGACGATGGAGCTAGTGGAAGAGGTGAGAGGAACTCCCCCACACTCCTGATCAGCTCCGTCTGAGATCCCCGCGATCACAGCCTGCGCGCTGCCTCTGCAAACGCCCAAAGGTACCCAGTGGCTTGACTTGCTTCACTCGTGAAGAGAGCCAGCCAGGAACGAGGCATTCTCAGTGAGAAATCTTGCAATTAATGCGTCCTGCACCCTCGAGGGCTGAACATGCATGCCCCACTCCTAAACAGATAACACACAGCTCGTGACCATCGCCAGGCGTTATAAGACAAGGGCATGGAAGGGCACATTGTTTACTCACCATCATTCTGCTTATCTTCTCTCTTTTCTTTGTACTTACTGCTATCTTCACATAGCACACAAACAAGCGGCTTCCTGAAGACAAAGAATCTGATGAGGTGTTCTCAGGCACCCTTCTTATACGCTGGGACCATAGACTGTAAATAAAAGATGGACGACAACTTCACTGAAAAGCGAAGCCGCCAAAGGGTCAATATGGCGCTGACATCTTGCGCCGACTTGGGACCTGATTCTGCACAGTAGTGAACGCGGGACCCGACCACCTGGGGGAGATCGAGGCACTTTGACTTCACTTTTCAGGACTTGTGCGGCACACTTGGCTGGGACGCACCTTGCAACATCATCCCACTGTGTCGGCCATGAATGGCATGTTTTTATATGTGCCTCAGACACCAGATTCCATGGGGGCACGTCGCCATTACATCAGTCGACACAGCATTGAGTTCCCTCTAAAGGAAACATATTACTTTTAGCTAAGTATTTGTGTTTTGCCTTTTGCCCCTTGCCTTTGCTTTCAAAGCCTTCCTCGCCACCTCATTCAGAACTACAAAACAAACCCCCTTTTTAGCAGTGATTTAGCAGTGAAAAGTACATTTTCCTGTAAGGCATGCCTTTAACCCCGCTATGCTAATACAAGTACACAGTCGCTGTTTCCACTTTGAAAGCTCTCAGTTAGGATAAAGATATGAGCAGTATATTTTCATCCAAATCATATGTATTAATAAACCTGTGCGCAGGAGTCTGCGGTGACGGGCGTCTGACGGAGGGGTGAGGTCTGGACGTCGGCCTTCTCACCCTCAGCGTCCTCGCTCAGAATGTCCTCGGCTTTATCCATGATGTCCTTCAGCTGCTCGATGAACATCTCCCGCTCCAGCAACAGAATAAACTCATTCTCAACCTGAAGGATCATGAAGAACAGATATGCCCATCTAGCAATCAAGAGTCAGTGAGTTGTAAACTGTCTGAACATGGACAATATTTTCTATGGGAGTAAAGAACCAATGCAATGGTTCTCAACCAAAAAAAAAAAAAAAAAAAAAGTGCCACTTTGGCGTTTTCAGCTGGCTAAAAATCCTTTGGTGAACACACGGCCTTGGATGCTTTTGGTCTAACTGAAGTGTTATATCTATTCATAAATTCATGTGGATAAACATGGTTATTTACTTTGAGAAAAAAGGCTTCCACAAACTTTACCACAGGAGTTTAAAACACATCAGTTTGCCAGGAGAGGCATATAGGAAGAGAAGGAGACAGATCTCACCATATACGTGGCAATCTCCTCTGGAGCATCTCCATCAAGGTCAAATTTAAATGTCACCATCCTATGGTTATGAGTCTCGAGTTGGCACTCCACCATCTTGTCTCCTGTGTCACACACCTGTAACAGTTACGGAGAATATTTCAACAGAAACATCAACAAAAAAGAATATTTAAATTCTTAATGCCTCTGAAAGAACATAATGTTAGCCAAAAATATCCCTGCCTAATAACCAGCATTCGATCAAATCCCGGTGAATAAAAATCAAACACCAGCCTGAATTAACTCAATATAATTTGACACATTTCTTTGTAAAACTGAGAATTTAGCTAAGTTAAACATGTTTTCTAATGTCCAAACTGGTACTGAGGTCTGAGCCTCGACCCGTGAACCACTCAAAAGCCCTGATCGGACTGTAATTGTCTTTCATTGGGACGTGGGGTATTTTCAGCATTCACGGGACTTGGTCAATCACTTTATTGCCTTCTGAATCCAGAATGTCAGTGTTTTTCTCCCACGACCTGCATAAAAGATCCCAGTCAAATTACCTGTTTCTTTGACGAACACCAAGGTTGTGATTTTACGAGAGAGATCAATCCAAAAGTCATTGTGTAAATCCTTTTTGACCACTGCAGAGCACCGTTCACGATAATGTTTTAAATATGGACACTTTTATTACTGAAACGCTGGAAACTGTTTAAAAAAAGAACCATTTTTACAGACGTCCCCGTGAGAAACAATTACCGTCAAAATAGCACTGTAAAGTTCACAAATCACTTTCTTTTTTGAAAGCTAATATCTAAACATGTCTGGACCGGCTTCATTAGTTTGCCTGTATGCTCTGGACTCACTTTGATCATGGTGAGTTTGGATCTGTTCATCTTGTCTTGTCGGGAGCGAGTGCGCGATGTTTTGCGAAGGTTTTTTCGGACTCGTGATTCACTGCGAGCTCTGTTGGAGCCCTCGTTCCCATCACTCATCTCTTTACCGGATGTGGCATCTGAGTTTATACTACGAAAGAGCAGAGATCCAATTATTGAGCTTCTGTATGCACAAGGTTTGAAACTCCAAAAACATGCAAGATGAAACAAAGAATATGCCAATGATCTATGAACAAAGAATCGGCACCTGTCATAAGTGGACCCAGCCGGTGCTGCCTGTTTATCGGCAACATGATCCTAAAGTGCACAGAAGGCAATGAATCCAATGGCCATCACAACTGAGTTTGCCATTAGAGTATTGCTAAGCCAACAATGCAAAACTCTAACAAGCATTAAACACACACAGAATACAGTCAATTTTTAAATTCGACCAAAATGATTATTTTTGGCACTGAATGAATTTAATTTATAATCTACAATACCTCTTGGTGCATTTCTGGCACTTCATTTCAAATCAGATTATTCCCTTGATAATGTACCATTAAAATTGTTTATAGCTATTAAGATTGTTGATGCAAATAAAACATTTGTGTCCAAAATTGCCATTTCACACCCATCATTTTCTCAATGTTTTTAGGAATAAAATGTATGCCTTTTTTTTTTTTAAATCAAAATGTAAAGCTGCTTTGAAACAATCTGTATTGTATAAAGCACTACTGTATAAAGGTGAATTGACTTGGGTGAAAACAAACCAACATGAACTTTTTTTTTAAATGCGCAAGGATAATTTCTGCTGATAGTCCTTAATCATGAGACCAACTGAGGGATTTAAAATCTTAAGAAAAAGCTCCTCAGGTTTCAAAAGTAACCGTAAGAACGCGCCACCCTGGATTGTATTTTCGTGCAGACTGTTAATTGTCACCTCAGTAAATACTTCTGCGGGGCCCGGAGGAGCTCCTCCACATGCACTGCTGCTGCCCTCCAGGTTTTGCTGACTCAGGCTGGCACCGGCTCCTGCATTGGGAATGTTGGGTAAAGATGCCTGACTCGCGAGCTGAGGAACCTGGTTTTGGTCCACAGGCACAGCAGAGCTGAATGTATCGAGGACGGGTCTAAAAGGCGAGAGCTGCGGTATTGTGGGAGGCTGAGGTGCATTATGGCTGATGGAAGAGTTCTGGTCCACATGAACAGTTTGGCATTGGCTGGTCAAAGATCCCTGAAAAATACAGATTTAAAAAAAATAAAATAATCTATACATAAATATGTGCAATTCACGTATACAAAGCTCAATGGATTTTCATATTTAAAAATAAAAACAGGAAAAGTATGACTTTTGGTTAAATACTATAAAATATTTAAATATTAACATTGAATTACATAAACATAAACAAATGTTTGTTTCTGAAAATTATTTGATTATTAGAAAATTTGGCAACTATTAAATTTGATTGCTTTGGAACAATTATTATTTTGTGCAGACCCAACACAGCATGCCAGTTGTGGTATTTAAAGTCACCACAAAATTCACAATTCTTATTTTTTTTCATGGAATATCACAGTGTTTATAATAAACGATTTATCTGTGCACATCGTTGATTTAAATTCATGTGCCTTGTAATCTTGAATCAGCGACAGCTCTTCTCTGATGATGTGGGCAGGGCAACCTGTCACTCAAATAAGATCCACCAATAGCAAACCACAACAATCCAACCATCCAATCAACTCTCCACAGGCAAAATCAAGCCCAACCCTACAATTGTTTTTGTTGAAAAGACTTTTACAACTTCTTTTTTATGCTGTCTATACCTCATAATAGCATAATAGCATGTGAAGCAGATATGGCAATACATTTAGATACATTTTTAACAAATGACATGCGGCCGAGTAAATAATAAAATAATTATCTGCAACACTTTATTTTACAGTGTCATACTTACAGATTACATGTAGTCACTATAGTTATTACTATAAATTGTACATAATTGCATGCAACTAACCCTAACCCTATAGTAAGTACATGTAGTTAGTTCTTATAACTCAGTACTTATATGTATAATTACACTGTAACACGTACACCTTAAAATAAAGTGTAACCAAATTATAATTTTGGTGTGCACTATCCATTTAAGGCCTGTCTAAACAAACTGATATACTCTACCTGTATAGGCTGAGCTTGTTTAGTGGGTGGGGCTCCAACACACATAGAGGTGGGGTTTGGAGAGGGTGTGGCCTGACTGTGGGAATGTTGTGAGAGAGTGGCCATGGAGTTTACAGTGGGTTGTTGAGCAACAGAATAGGCCTGCTGGTACTGGTGAATTGTTGGCAATCGAGGCGAGAAGACTGGAGCAGCGAAGGGTGGGACGGGACATTGTGAGGGTATAGGGGAGGTGGAGGACAGGTGCGGGAACTGAGTTAGCGCAGAACTCTCTATCTGTGAACATGACGTTGCTGAGATGTTGGGGTGTGTTGGGACTGGCAGAGTGAGGGACGACTGCACAGAGGGAAAGCAGGAGGGGTACGGGTCACATCCAGGAAGAGGAATCCCAGCTGACTGAGCTGTGTTAACAGAAGGAAACTGGAGGAGACAAAAGTGCATTGTAGCATGGGAAGAATAAGCCACCAACAAGAACAGAATGTCAAAAGGTCCTTTGTACAGCAGACTGTTAAAAAATGCATTTTCGTTTCAAAACGCTCTCAGTCTACACTAGCGTTTTCAAGCTTTTTCCAAAAGTTGCTTGTCCATACTAAAACGTCAGAAAATACTACAATCATCTTACTGTGCATGTGTAAAACATAAAAGCTCCCTGAGACACATTGAGATCAGATATAATACAAGTTATTACACTGTTCTTCTGGCACAGTCATTTTATTAGCAAAATATCTCCCTACTCACTAGTGCATCCAGGTCACACTCAATCGCCATTCAAAGCACTCTAAAAAGCAATTGGCCTCATGTTTTGCAACACGACAGCAATTGCAGTAAATTCTGACATTTGCAAGAATGTATTATGAAGAGTGGCTCAGACCAATATCCCGGACGAGCCCCCCTATTATCAGGCAGATACGGTTATATCTATTGGTACAATATGAGTCACGCTTAAACATGCCTCATTGTTTTTGAAAACCTTCCTTTTCACAGTCTACACTACAAAACGGTATTTTCAAATGAATCCACGTTGAAAAGAGTTTTAAAAAAAACGCTGTTTTCGCATGTCTCAGTGTGGATGAAAGGCCAATATGTAGAGAAAAGGTGTTTCAAATGTATCCGTATTTGTGTAGACATCGCCTAAGCAGAAGAGCCAGCAGTAGGGTGTACCTGTGTGAGGTAAGCTGCCGCCTGTGGAGGGGGGACGGGTTGTGTAAGAAGACTTGACGTGGACTGTACTCTTTGCTGCCAGCTGTCCATTAGTTGTGTCTGAATGGTGAGCTAACGTGATTGAAAGAGACAAATACAAGTGTGTAAAGAGAAAAACATGAGATGGTTTGCACAGATGTAGGTCTTATTCTTGTCAGCTCAATGTCAGTCTATTCTATAGTAGAGGTGTCCAATTCTGCTCTTGGAGATGTACCTTCCTGCAAAGTTCAGCTCCAACCCTAAACAACTATGCCTACTTATTAAGATCAAGGAACATTTGTTTTGCTGCTCTTGTCCTGCAAGATTTATTGCCAAGAACTTGATTAGCTGGTTTGTGTGCGTCTGATTAGAGTTTGAGCTAAATTAATTTGTGCAGCGGAATAAACCGTAATGTCTTAGAAGCTTTCATTAAGAGTGGTCACAAAAATGTAAATAGCACAGTTTGTTTGTAATCCATTGATCATTGAGGGATCTAAAAAATTTCAATATTAACCTGTGTGTGTATGTTACTTCATGTGTTACAGAGCAATCATCCATCTGTGTTGAGTTTTATTTTCGTAGTTTTTTGTGATTTAATTTAATAATAATTTATGATCAGTAATTAATGTAATTGTCATTTGATTAATCATTCATTGTAACAATTTTTGTTTTTGTCATTTTATGATTTTATATTTCATCTTACTTCCTTTATACCGTTGTTTAATCCTATGATTGTGTGGTTTCAAGGGATGTTTGGCTTTATGAGTTAGAGATAAGAGAATGTCTACATTTCAAGGTTTTTAACATCACAGGATTGCTCCTTCCTGGCTTTCTCTGTCAAACTCTCAGGCTGATAGAAAAATTATGGCAGGAATTTGGGGGCCAGGGTTAGATCGAATATATCTGATATTTCTGACATTGAGATCCATCCAATCTAACATTTTGGTTTAAGTCGACAGGATATCGGCAAAATCTAACATTTTGGCGTAATCGACACGATCTAAAATTTTGGTGTAGTTGGCAGGATATCAGAAAACAGAAAGTGTAACTGTTTACTTTTGGATGGATGAAAATACAGGCCCAAAGCTGGACAATACATCATTTCTTTAGTGATGCCTGGACAACTTTGCCTGGCCATTGCCTTGCCTGTATCTTGAGGGACATATATGAGAACCCCTGATTTATACTTGGCCAGAATAAGCTGAAATACGGACCAAGCAATGACAAATCTTCAGCTGTGACCCACATTAAGAAGCCCATGAGCTCAGTTAGCCAATACAAACCAAATAGACTAGAGGGAAAGTGTGTCCGATCATTACAAGTGTATAAACTGAATCAGCCACATCGGTACCCACATTTGGTAGATAAGGTTGAAACAAGTGTACCTGCTGGAAAGATGGTGCAGAGCCTGCCTTGCTCAGATGCACAGGAGCAGTTTGCTGCATGTTCGAGAAGTCGTGGAGTTGCCCGTCTGTTGTGGCATTCGCAGGTGGTTGCGGCAAAAGATGTAACGCAGGTGTTTGTTGAGGCTGTGCAGGTGTTGATGAGACATGCTGCACGCTAGAGGCTCCACTCTGAAAACTATGATCCGCAGGTAGCGCTGCTTCTGATTTAGATGGGATAGCTACGACTGCAGTGTGCTGCACAGGTGGAAATATTTGTGCATTGGCTAGCTCTGCTGTGGCAGGATGGTAACTCGGAGCGGTGGCACTCTGCGGCACAAATGCAGGCTGATGCGACACATGGGCTTGCGTGTTCAACTCGGCAGTCTGGCTTGAAGACACAAGCTGCTGTGGATTCATGGTTTGTGGAGCAGTCAATATGCCTTGCAGAAGTGCCAGCGGCTGCGGAGTGGACAGAGTCTGTCCGGTGAGTTGTGCAGGGGTCTCGGAGGATGCAGGAGGGTAAATCTGCACGTGTTGAGCTACAGAAGGTGCCGCCTGACTTTGGACTCTCAAAACGGCAGGCTGCAGAAGAGCAAACAAACTATTGAAAACAGCATACACAGCCATTCCATATAAATAAAACCACAGACACTTACAACTGCAATAGTGAGTAATATGAAGGCATGCACACAGACCACACACGACCAGGTTAAGTAATAATGAAAACATGAAGCAATTCACAAAGATGGTTAGCAGCATAACGTCAGGCACATCGCAAGCATGGTTATTGGGTAGGTTTTGAGGGGAAAATGGACTTAGAGAACAGCAGTACCCGCATGACTTGGTGAGTACGGTTAAGAAGTGGAGAAGAATGCATTTAGATTTGAGCAAATTATACTAAGTCTTAGAGGCCCCTGGGGGCAACACCAGAACCACCACAGAGGATAGAGAAAAGCACAGCATTTCCTCTATAAGCAGCAGGGTTACACCTTGTCCTCAGTTGCGGAGTGACCTACCACTTGAGTCAGGGATTTTTCGCCAACACAAAAACTTGCTCTGCGACGTGATGCCAATTCCTCACCAGACGACTCCATGGCAGGCCCCTCATCACTATGGCTGCGTGCAGGCCGATAGGACCCTCTTTCTGGCTTGGTCAGTGGGGCTCTTAGAAAGGCAAGAGCAGGCTGATGTTTGTGGCCGGTGATGCTCTCCAGAGATTTGTTGAGCTGGGAGAGGTTAGAGGTCTCATTGACAAAGCCCTTGCGAGCCCCGGTGGCTGAAAGCATAAGTGAAGAATAGGGTGTATGTCTTCCATCTGCACAAGTCCCAAATAGGAGTAACGACAGGCAGGCCTGACATCGAGACGGTGGCTGGTGAGGGGTGGGGTTTAAAGAAAGGCGACGCCCCTTTCTCACCATTGAGACAGGCTCCTCCCCCTTTGTCTCAGAGGACGTTTCCACTGATGTGTCGCTATAGCGGCGGGTCGTAATAGGCAAAGGAACGTGTAGCAAATTCATAGAGGCGGAACTTTCAAATCCTCTTTCTGTCGACTCTGATTGATCTGGTGGTATTTGAAGGAAGGAAGGGCTTGTGGGTCGGAGATGCACATGGCTTCTGATTAAATCATTTACAGAGGAACTTGCATGATGTTGACCCTGGAAGAAAAGCCACTTCTCCAAACTATTATCATGAAATGACTAACAAGGATCTCTAGCACTGAGCTAATAATCAAATCAAGGACAAAACAAACATTTTTACACTTGAGGAAATAGTGAGTGATGCTTGAATGTACAACCCCCCCCCATGCAAGGAATGCTACTTATAGGCAAACAAACTGGTTGAAGACCAACACTGTCCAGTTACAACAGAGTCATTATGAATGATGGTCTATATTTAGTATAATTCCTCTGTATAAAAGCTATGCAAGTACAAGCATGCATGGGTACGTGCAAGCAGAGGAATGCAAACTTTACATATCAGCAGTTTATCATCAGTAACCATGATGGGTAAGTGATACGAACCTCCTGGGTTGTGGTGGAGACCGAATCCTGTAGTGACTGGTATATGACACTGTGCAGACCACCGCTGTGGGAGTCAGAGTACACGGTTGAACCGATGCCACTGTCAGCTAGAGGGAGACAGAGAGACAAACATGGACTAAACACAACAAATATTCCCTCAGATTGGATATTGTTGTAAGAGTCTGTGACAACAGTTTCATGTTAAAGTCAGCATGAAACGTAAGTTGAGCTACAGTAGTCAACATTTGAGTTGATCAAAAAAGTTTATGAAATTGTCCTAAGACAAGAATGGGTATTGTTCAAAATTCATTTGTAACTTTGATGAAAGGTTTTGATCCACTTCAAATGTTGACTACTGCAGTTCACAGGCGGACACGCTTACATGTGGTGGATGTAGTCATGGCACTAAGTTGGCACACGCGGGCATGCTGGTCCACTTCAGTCTCTTCAGGCTCCATCAGACAGGGTGGTTCACAGAGGACTGGTACCGTCCCGGCTGGCATGGACGGGGCAGTGCCACCCTGAGAGGCCCTCGGCACTGTCCGCTCCCTGCGCCATTTGATCAGAGCCACCCTGTCACGGATAGACTTGCCCACAATCTTTGCATCGCTCTCATGGAAGAAACCAGATTCAACCTGACAGAAGCACAAGAGGGGGCTGGTGTGAACACACATTTTTAGAGCAGACAGGAAGAAATGAGGGCTCTATTTTAGGAACAGAGGAATGAATCTCGCAGAATTAAAGGAACATTTCACAAGGACAAGCAAGAGTCTGTGGGGGAAAGCTTCAACTAGACACTGCGCACACACAGTGCAAAAGTATTACTAATGGGACCAAGAATAATTGTTAAAAAAAGGGATTAAAAGGAAACTTTTGTTGTGCTGTCTCTACTAAATAAATGAAAATAAAAAAAGTTGAAAATGTTTTCAATATATATTATATTTAAAAAAAATTACATAGTTCTTTAGTTAAATAGAAAAGTAAGACCATGGTTTAATGCATAACGTGTACTAGCGGCTTTGGCTGCTCCGCATGAGCGTATCTAGATCTGAAGACAGGGTTGGTCGTAACTCAAGCAGGAGATCCAGAATTCCTCAGAAAGCGAGTTATGAATCTCAAACTCAGGACCAATCAAATCTAAGCAGGAAAACGGCATCGCAGGCGGAGGTTACGAGAGGATAGAGCGTGTTTGTTAAGGGAATAAACACACACCTCTCCAATGGAATAATCCAAAACTGGCCAGAATATTATTCCGTTTCAAAATTCATAATGCAGGTGTGAAATATCTCCAGATCAGTGCTCATAGCTAAAAGACAATAGAAACTTATTGGCTGTTCACATACCACAGGTAAATCTGGTTTAAAAGGTTATTTTCTAAATGAACAGTTCTGGCTCTAAATTCAGATTAAACACACCTAAAGGTAAATGTTGGTAAACTCTCATTTTGATGAACCGATATTGATTCTTCAATCCCAAGTTCAATCTTTCAAATTATGTCACTGATGTGAGTCAATAAATGTCTGTGTGTGTGTGTGTGTGTGTGTGTGTGAGACAGATGACCCGATCATCTCTTCCTCTTCACTACTAGTTACAGCAGCAAATAAACATGATGAACATCAGAAGGAATGTTGAGAGATACAGAACAACTCACTGACATCAATCATGTCTCATGTAATCCATCAATCAGCGTTTAACCCTCAATAACACAGCTGGAGAACAATAATGCCACGCAACCTCACAAGGTTCTGACATATTATTTGCTTTAGTTTTGGTCTTTGATGTTGAAAGGTGCTATATAAATAAAAAAAATTATATATATACACATACATACAGGTCCTTCTCAAAAAAATAGCATATTGTGATAAAGTTCATTATTTTCCATAATGTAATGATAAAAATTAAAGTTTCATATGTTTTAGATTCATTGCACACCAACTGAAATATTTCAGGTGTTTTATTGTTTTAATACTGATGATTTTGGCATACAGCTCATGAAAACCCCAAATTCCTGTCTCAAAAAATTAGCATATCATGAAAAGGTTCTCTAAACGAGCTATTAACCTAATCATCTGAATCAGCTAATTAACTCTAAACACCTGCAAAAGATTCCTGAGGCTTTTAAAACTCCCAGCCTGTTTCATTACTCAAAACCGCAATCATGGGTAAGACTGCCGACCTGACTGCTGTCCAGAAGGCCATCATTGACACCCTCAAGCAAGAGGGTAAGACACAGAAAGACATTTCTGAACAAATAGGCTGTTCCCAGAGTGCTGTATCAAGGCACCTCAGGGGGAAGTCTGTGGGAAGGAAAAAGTGTGGCAAAAAACGCTGCACAACAAGGTGACCGGACCCTGAGGAAGATTGTGGAGAAGGACCGATTCCAGACCTTGGGGGACCTGCGGAAGCAGTGGACTGAGTCTGGAGTAGAAACATCCAGAGCCACCGTGCACAGGCGTGTGCAGGAAATGGGCTACAGGTGCCGCATTCCCCAGGTCAAGCCACTTTTGAACCAGAAACAGCAGCAGAAGCGCCTGACCTGGGCTACAGAGAAGCAGCACTGGACTGTTGCTCAGTGGTTGCATGTCATTCGGAAATCAAGGTGCCAGAGTCTGGAGGAAGACTGGGGAGAAGGAAATGCCAAAATGCCTGAAGTCCAGTGTCAAGTACCCACAGTCAGTGATGGTCTAGGGTGCCATGTCAGCTGCTGGTCCACTGTGTTTTATCAAGGGCAGGGTCAATGCAGCAGCTATCAGGAGAATTTGGAGCACTTCATGCTTCCATCTGCTGAAAAGCTTTATGGAGATGAAGATTTCATTTTTCAGCACGACCTGGCTCCTGCTCACAGTGCCAAAACCACTGATAAATGGTTTACTGACCATGGTATTACTGTGCTCAATTGGCCTGCCAACTCTCCTGACCTGAACCCCATAGAGAATCTGTGGGATATTGTGAAGAGAAAGTTGAGAGACGCAAGACCCAACACTCTGGATGAGCTTAAGGCCGCTCTCGAAGCATCCTGGGCCTCCAGAACACCTCAGCAGTGCCACAGGCTGATTGCCTCCATGCCACGCCACATTGAAGCAGTCATTTCTGCAAAAGGATTCCCGACCAAGTATTGAGTGCATAACTGAACATAATTATTTGAAGGTTGACTCTTTTTTTGTATTAAAAACACTTCTTTTATTGGTCGGATGAAATATGCTAATTTTTTGAGACAGGAATTTGGGGTTTTCATGAGCTGTATGCCAAAATCATCAGTATTAAAACAATAAAACACCTGAAATATTTCAGTTGGTGTTCAACGAATCTAAAATATATGAAAGTTTAATTTTATCATTACATTATGGAAAATAATGAACTATCACAATATGCTATTTTTTTGAGAAGGACACACATATATACATATATATATATATATATATATATATATATATATATATATATATATATATATATACACCATATTAAATCAGTATATTTTTACTTAACATGCTTTAATAATGACTTTATTCAAACATACATTAAATATAGAAGAATCAACAGCCACTGTTCATTTATAAATGTTTATATTAAAAACATATTGGAGTACAAACATGTCATTAAATGTTTGTATGCAAATCATTTGTTAATATTAACCTGTAATATGACAGTAATGCAGCATTAGGAGAGACTTCTTCCTTTGAGAGAAATGTACTGTACCTGATATCCTCAACGATTCGCAACCTGGTGAATCAAACTCGAATCGAATCATGAAATTTATATTAGGAATTTATAAATGTATATTAAAATATTAGGAAGCTGGATTCAGATCTGGGTGGTCCACATTAGCATATGCCGCACAACAAGAGCAGTTATATCTTATACCACTACACGCACCATCTCCTGCGCCACGGCTTCAGGAACCTCCTTCTCCAGGTCAAAGATGAACTCGATGGCTCCTCCGTCCCTGTACTTGCCCTTCAGCCGGCGAGGATCCTCCACCCACAGCTTCAGCGCCATGGACATCTTCATGCCGTCGTCTTCCTCCGCCAGCTCCACCCGCACACCCGTGTCCTCGGCGAAGAACGCGTGATTCAGCAGGTCCTTGATGGTGTAGCTGTTCAGAGACGTCACCAGACGCACAGGAAATGATGAGCAACATACTAGGAGAGGTAACCCTTAAAAAAACCTTTTTAGTCCATAGTGGACAAAAATGTCTGTGTCAGTCTGAATGATAATAAATGCTGGAAATGTAAAGAAGAAACTGGCACAGAATTCATGTTCTTTGGCATTGTTCAAAGATTCAACCTTTTTGGGAAATTATGTTGAAATATCCTTTTAGGAGATAAATCTGACATTCCTCAGATTAAAATGAGTTTTCCCTTGTTAGTGTGGGTGTAATTACAGCAGTACGATTGATACTTCGATTTTGGAAAGATATTCAATGCCCTTGAATTTATGAATGAGAAATGTATCATATGAAAGAATGTTAGCTAAAGTGAACATATTTCATATAGATGTAGAAATGTGGGAGAATTTTATTCAGATGGATGATTGATACTAGATCCATGTTCGAATCGGGACTTGCCTAAACTGTTGTGCATTAAAGTGTAAAGTTTTTTTTGGTATGTTTTGTTATGTATAAAGAAAACCAATAAAAAAACTTCATTTATAAAAAAAGAAAAAAATGTCCATGTCAAAAAACTGTCATAAATATTTGAAGCTTGGGAGCTTAAAAAAAAAAAAGTGTAAAAAGTTAAAAAAGTAAAACTAAAAATTTTTTATGAAATTGATTTATGAACACTATTTTATATATATATATATATATATATATATATATATATATATATATATATATATATATATATATATATATATATATATATATATATATATATATATATATATAAAATAGTGTTCATATATATATATATATTATAAAACACATTGAACTCTAAAACTGATAGAAAAATCAAAACAAGTCTCAAAAAATGAGCTTTCGTGAAGAGTGTGTTTGGGCACAGTAACAGACTCCCCCGTTAGATGCAGCAAAACTGGTGCACACAACGGTTGGATTCAAGGTTTTATCTCTCCTTTATTACAAGCACACACACACTGACATCCATACCAACACACCAACACAATTACCGCTGCATAATTTGGCTCTATAATATGCAGAAGCAGAAAACAGGAATAAAGCGAGTATTTGCTTTATTGGCCAAACCTGAGAAAATGGCACTGGTCATTTTTTTTGTTACAATTTTCAATTTTGAAGCCTTGCCAACAGAATGAAAGCCTATTAATAAAGATTGTGACATTTTATATTTAAATGGCCCTGCAATTAAAAATTGTGGTTTTAATATGGACATTTGTCTCCAAAAGGTGCTGAGAGGTGCTTTTGTGTTCCTAGTGCAAAATAGATTTATTTTGAAAGCAAATGGGGTTGAAATTCCAATAGAAATACACACCTGTGCCAAAATGTATGCAGTTGGCATTAACACAGGCAAAATGATCAAAACACTAAACTGAAAAAGACAAATGTCCACAAGGTTTAAATGACTCCAGAAGCCGTCAGTAACTCACCGCTCCTCCTTTTTCTGACAGATACACTCGCCGATGATCTCCTTCACCTCAGGGTCCATCACCTTGTTATAGCTGGCAGGCTTCACTCCCTGAGACACACATTAAGAGGACACGTGTCTGTGAGGAACACACTGAAGCTGTTATTCGCTGATCATCAGAGAGCCGGGACTCAAACCCCTGCAGCCGAGCTCGGATTCCACAGCTGCTTTTAGTCATTTAGTCTGATCTGTGAACCGTGTGATGCTCAGGATCTCAGTTCACTGCTTTTCAGGGCATACTAATTTAATTTCAGTCACAAAAAACTGTCGTTCAACTTAGAATATAGTGCACAAATTTTATGGATGATTTTTGCTGTGATATTTTGGTGGGATTTTTTTCTCCATTATCGCTGTATTAAAAAATATATTATTTTATGCTCAATAGAAAAACAAACTTTGAAAGTGAATGAGGGCTGAGAGTAAATGACAGATTTTACTTTGAGTAAACTATCCCTTTAATTGTCATAAAAATAAAAAAAAAGTAAAAAAGAAAGGGTATACAAATATTTGTTCTTGTTTTAACCATGAACCCACTTCACTTTTATCCGTTTTACAGAAAACAAGACTTAATATCTGAAGTCATTTTGCTTCTCCGGTAAATTTATCTTGATTTAAGCATGTTTGGATATTTGTCCTGGAAAACAAGACAAAAATATAATAATATAAAATATATAATACATGTAAAGTCATTTCTAACTAGGTTTTTACTTTATTGCAGTTATTAACCAACTTTGCATGTGTGGATGACACCACAAAAGACCATTATACAAAACAAACAAATAACTCTCACAAGGGATCATGTCCTGAATAATTAACTTTTATGTACTAATGCCAAAGCAAATTTAGGAAAATATTATCTGGAAATATTTATTTCATATGAAGTTTTTTTTGTCCTATTTCAAAGCATTTCAGATGCATCACTTTTCACAAACAATATAATTCTAATGCAACATGTTTAAATTATAGTCATATGGAACTGTAATGTGGTCAAAAATCATCTGAAAAATAATGTCAACTAATTTTAGAATGCACTGTATTCATTTGTTTTTTAATTAAACAAATGTTACCAGTGAACAACATAAAGGGCCCTATTTTAACGATCTGAAACGCAAGTATCAAACGCAAAACGCGAGTAACTGTGTGCGGATCTCGGATTATACCGGCGGGATAAATGACGCAAATCTAAAATGTGTTGATCTGAAGTCGCTACATTACTCATAGCTGTGGTTTGGGCGTAACGTGAAATAAACCAATCAGAGCGACATCTCACATTCCCTTTAAGAGCAGGCGCGCTTGTTCCACGGCGGATCGCTATTATAACGGTGGATTGCTATTATAACGGCGGATTGCTATTATAACGGCGGATCGCTATTATAACGGCGGATCGCTATTATAACGGCGGATCGATATTATAACGGCGGATTGCTATTATAACGGCGGATCGCTATTATAACGGCGGATCGCTATTATAACGGCGGATTGCTATTATAACGGCGGATTGCTATTATAACGGCGGATTGCTATTATAACGGCGGATCGCTATTATAACGGCGGATCGCTATTATAACGGTGGATCGCTATTATAACGGCGGATCGCTATTATAACGGCGGATTGCTATTATAACGGCGGATCGCTATTATAACGGCGGATCGCTATTATAACGGCGGATTGCTATTATAACGGTGGATTGCTATTATAACGGAGGATCGCTATTATAACGGCGGATTGCTATTATAACGGTGGATTGGATTGATATTATAACGGCGGATTGCTATTATAACGGCGGATGGCTATTATAACGGCGGATCGCTATAATAACGGTGGATCGCTATTATAACGGAGGATCGCTATTATAACGGAGGATCGCTATTATAACGGCGGATCGCTATTATAACGGCGGATGGCTATAATAACGGCGGATTGACGGCGGATCGCTATAATAACGGCGGATTGACGGCGGATCGCTATAATAATGGCGGATTGACGGCGGATCGCTATAATAACGGCGGATTGACGGCGGATCGCTATAATAACGGCGGATTGACGGCGGATCGCTATAATAACGGCGGATTGACGGCGGATTGCTATTATAACGGTGGATCGCTATAATAACGGAGGATTGCTATTATAACGGAGGATTGCTATTATAACGGCGGGTTTGCAGGAGCGTTCACAGCGAGGAGACCGGCGTTCTCGTCAGGGCCGTAAAACACAGAGAACGCCTCCTCTTTTCCCTGAAATGCCCCGGGAGCGCAAGTTCATTCCCTAATATAGACATGTGTCTGTGGAGGGAAAAGCCCCTGTGCGTCGAGTGCAGAATAGCAATGATACATACGTCGCTGTACAAAGTCAATTGTGCTGGGTGAAAGATATGGCCAAATATCGTATTTAGTGTCATGCACTTTTTATTTTTTGGGGGTGCGACCGTGTAATAGTTAACTTTTTTAAGGACTACTGAGACAGATATCAGTAGCATGACCAGGCTCTGTGTAGATCAGATCAATCACAGTCACGGTATTCTTCCATCAGTGAAATGAAATGATCGCACTGGTGTTGAAGTGCAGGTGTGACTTACACTGGTGACTTTGCGGTAGATCTGAGCCGCGTTCTGGCACTCGGAGTACGGGTATTCAGACGTGGCCATCTCCAGCATACACATGCCAAACGCATAGACGTCCACGGCCTCGTCGTAATGCTCCTCATACATCTCCGGGGCCATGAACTCCGGCGTACCTGGCCAAATCAAAGGATGAAATAATCTTCTGATTCACAGAGAAACATACGTACACCATCTTATGGCAGCACTCAATAGCCGGCTCTCTATTCTGCAACGGCTAAAATATAGCGGTTAAATGTAT